>CM049182.1:26516107-27116107 GCA_026770425.1 Boechera divaricarpa
TTTTTTTCCTCTTAAATTGTGGCATTTTTACACTGTTTTAATTTTTAAGATATTTTTACTGATCTTTATGTTTCCATGTTTTTATTTTTTTAAGTTTTATTTTCACAATCTCAATATAGATTCATACTATCTTTTAATACATTATTGACTATGACCTGTAATGGTAAAACTAATGGAAATATTATGAACTATTACTAAATGCTATTATTTTTTCATTGAAAAAATTAAAATTTGTTGAAAATATATATAAAAATTTATTAATATTTATTCATCTTAAAATTGTAAAAATAAATATTTATATTTATTATCTTAACACTAATAATATTCATACACCCGGTTAAAATATTTTTCTAGATATACGAAATGCAATACTCAGTTTAGGCAATCAAGTGCGGGTGGGGTAATAAAAAAAGCATTTGTCCATGCATCGAGCTCTGTCGTCAAAATAAATCAATATAAACATGCTCTCTACACTATTTTTATTCAAATTAAAACCCATATGTTAAACAAATGAATCCATGCTACTATCAAGCAAATTAAAACCCATAGCAAGCTTTTTTTCGTCTGAATATATTTTTAGATATTATGTTACTCATTATAATAAAATAACTAACCTTGATATAGAAAAATATAAAAGAATCTTTTAATCAAAAAAGTAAAATAAACATCCAAGATGATGGAATGCATAATAAAAAGTGTTTCAAAAAGGCAACCAAAGCGTTGAATTTTTTTACAGTCGAGTTCTCATTAATACCTTCATTTTCGGCGCCTTAAATCTGAAAATATAATAATATGGCATGAACAACATTTTTCAATTGTGTATCACATATGGACGGCATTACAAAATACCGCCATATTTTGACATTCCGTCAAAAAAGAAAATCCGAAATCTGTTCACATATATATATATATATATGTATACGTCTTCTCTTATTATAAACTTTAAAACATATCAAGACATGTGTATAAATCGATAGCATGGTGACGTTCGGGAAAAAGTAAAACTTGAAGCCATTTCTTAAATTGATTCAATCATACCACTGACATTTTCACTGCGACAAACCCATTGTTTTTTAGTTCGTCTCATAGTCAATAACAATAAATTGGATTTAGACTAAAGATCAAGTTAGATGAAAAAAATCGTGTATGCCTTTTTCTTTTGCTAATAAATACGAAACTAAACCAATAAACAGTAAATACGAAACCTATTTTGTCAAACCGGTCGTTCCGGCATATATCTTCTTGACTTCTTCAACTTTGTTAGAATACTCCATTTGTTTTCATTTTCTGGCATAATATTTGTTTGAAAATATAATATTTAAAAATTAGAAAGCAATGTTGTAAAAATAATACTACTCATTTACCTTAATAATGGAAATAAAATTAAGTCTGAATTATTATCATTTTACCTTTACAAAAGCCAACAAAACTCAGTCCTACAAATTTTAAGTTTGAATTTGTTTTTGAAGTGTGGAGAATTCAATGGAGAGAAAGTTGGATGGGGTGGTAGATTTTGAGGCAATAAATAGTGGGGAGAATTATGAGTTGTTGCAATTAATGCACGCAAGGCATGCATATGTTTTCTCATCCACACTACTAATAATAAGTCCATTTTTTGTTGGAGTTTGTTCCGTTTATGACCATTGAATTTTTTTTTTTTTTTACGTCAACTCTACCATTGAATAAAATAACAAAAAAATATTCCCCGAAAACAAATTGTCCCACAGAAAAAATGAAACTTTGTAGGTTGTGGGAGTGATAAGTGAGACATATTAAGTGAAAGAAGTGAAAAATGGTTTTATTATATATTATAAAATGATGTCATTTAATTGTATCTTTTAAAGTAAGAAAAAAAAAAAAGGGATTGACCTTCTTCTTGAATATTCGTCGAGTTTTTTTACTGTAGCATGGTTAATTACTAGGTCAAAAGGTTGAAATAATCTTTATTATAAAATTTGTGTTATATTTTACATGAGCCTAGGATTCTGCAATCCTCCACTCCATGGTGGAGTTTAAATGGACCCATCAATTGGAAGTTGCCTCACACGAACTGAAGTTAGAAGTTGTTAATTTTACATGACTCTCAATAATATAATACTACATTTAAAACAAATATATCTCTTCACGGATTTCTTAATTTCTATATACGTCCATGTGTTAAAGAAATATTTCAAAATGTTTTAAAATCACAAGCAAATAAACTCGCTTTCTCTCCAATAAAACAACTTTTGTTCTGGAACGTGTGATCAAAATATGATAAATGACTGTTATGGTTGAGTTAGAGTTAGCGAATGTGGATTCTGATTAATAAATCCGTGTCATGGCATAATTATAAGGAAAATATATTCTGCAGTTAGCTTTCTATCAACAACACAGTTTTACAAAATCATAAATTATAAAGTTTAGGATAAAATTTGACTATGTTTAATAAAAAAAGTACAAAATATATATAGTTAATCACTAATTAAAGTCTTTATTTGATTCGATTGTTGTATTCTACATATAAAGCAAAGTCTATTTAAAATTTTAAATCTTTGGTTTTTTTTTTATAAAGTTATAAATCAAATCTATAATTTATAATTTTGAGCAAATTTTTAATAGCGTTGCTAAACCATAGTCAATTAATAATAGGCGTCAAATTTGTTTGACATTTGCTAGAAGAAAAAAAGAAAAGAAGCCCTCAAATAAAATCCCTAGAAATTTCTTGGGTTTCGCTTATATCATTAGGACCTTGAAAAGAATAAAAACTTATTGAGGGAGAGGAAAGAGATTTTAATTCCTCCGGTGTTTTTTATTTACTTATTTTCCCGATGATTTTCTACTACTTTCATTGTTTCTTCCTCGTTTTTCCAATCTCTTTCTTCACTGTTTTTTTCCTGTCCATAGTTGTTAGATCTTATGTCTTTTCAAGTCCGAATCTTAAACTTGATCTCCTTTCATTTGATTAAACCCATCCACAAAAAATTCCAGCTCTCGAGATGATATTATTGTGCGATCTTCTCCGTAGCTTTGTGACAATAGAATCTAGGGTTTCCGTTTTTTTTTTTTTCTTAATATTGTTTTATTTGTTTTTAAGTCTTGGTTCATTAATTTCCTGCTACGAACAACAACTGTACATCACCATCATTAAGAGAAACCCATCTGCCTCTTTCCCAATCTCATAAATATTCTCACCTTTCGCTTCTCTCATCTAAAATGTTCTCTCTGTAGCTTCTCTCTTTTTACTTCTCAAGAAAACCCTTTTCGATACTACATTCGACAGAAAGGAAATGAGTGATTTTTTTTCGGATCTTTAACCTTTCTTGGTCATGCGGGTTTGACAAAAGAGTCTCTTACAGAGATCTTTGGCATTCTGTCCACCTCCTCTCTCTATATATATATGTATAAGCGTACGTATCTTCGTTGTGTTTTGTGAGAGGAGGTGGGCATACTGCCAATAGAGATCTGTTAGGGTTTCTTTGTAAAACCCCTCATGATGTATTCAAGATCACCCGATGGATATTAAGATCTAAGGTTTCAAGAAAAGTGGGTATTTTCTCGAATCTACTCAACCTTTTTTTCATATGTGATCATTTACTAATTCTTATTTATGTCAATCTCACTTGATAATTCTATATCTTGTGATTTGATTTATCTCTCAAAGTTTGATGCTTTCTTTCGTTCAGACTCTGATCCGAAGGTGGGTTTCTATGATTGATCACATTCGCATTTGATTGTAAAACACTTGAACGTTTGATCGTAAGAAATTTTCATCTTTTTAATTTGCAACGGCGTTGACAAATGTAAGGTTTAGGAATAGTGGTGGCGTTTTAGACGTTTACATCATCTACGAAAGGTAAACTATCCATAAAGTAAGAGGACCCATTACTCCCAATAAAGGTACAGGTAGATTGAAATCATAGGAGAATATGGTAATGAAAAGGAGAATTTACTCTTCCTTTTATGTTCTTGAAGCCCACCAATGTTATTATGATGTCTTGTTTTCTTTAAGTTGGAATCTATAATTATAGCAAGTGATTATTTCGTTTATATGTAAAATTGCATGTTTGATGTTATGTGTTCAATCTGACAATATGGTTCAAGACAAATCAACTTCAATCTTCAAGTTGGAATGTAAATGCAGTTGTATGATCAGGTTTCTATATATATATATATATATGTTCTAATTAAGCTCGGGACTTTTAACATCATTTTTAGTTTATGAGGTATATATGCTGATATATTGTAGTCGTTTTTTTTCTACTATATATACTTAGTTTTTTTGTCTTTCTTTCATTTATAACTTTATAGACGATTACGACAATTTTGTGTTTCTTTATGTTAGTTTTTGATTCATTTTAGATGGTACAAAAAATGCTTTTCGTATATATCTTGAACTAGATTAACCAAGAAACTAGCTGTTGTTTTATGGCGGATAAATGAAACAAAATCAAGTTCAATTTGATAAAAATGTTCCGATCCGGGTCACATAATTATTTGTCTGAGCTTAATATTGTTACGATTATTGATTTTAGCGTAGCAAAAGTAACCTTTTGTTTCTTTGGTAACTTAACCATTGGATATGTATATTGTACTCGTATCTGACCTTACGTGACGACGGGACGTAGTAGTAGAACAATAGTGCGCGACGTCTTTGATGCGCCTATGATTCTACGGGTTAATTAAGGTATAGATTTAAACATTTACCATTAGTTTGAAAAATTACAATTCAACGTCAAAGCAAAATGAAAATGAAAATTAAATTTCAACATAACCTTTCCCTAGTAGCCTCATCATTGGAAGTGTGTCAGTAGCCTTTAAATTATCCTTTCAAGGCAAATCTTTTCTACGCGATTTATTTATGCGCGTGAACTCCCAAATTTCCGTTCTCGTTATGTAGGAGTAGGGGTTATTTTGTAATTTTTTTTTCTTATGTTCGGTCAATTCACAAAAACTCCAATAATTATTTTTCTATACGTAAGTTCTGTAGTGTAGTGTAGCGTATGATTATTATTCTGCAAACTCTGCGTAATATAGACTTTAAAGAAAACAAATGGAGTAGTTCAAAACCTACTTTTTAGAAAGAAAAAGATAAATGTTCTTTTTACTCAGTTTTCTCCTAAGACGGTGAAAAGCCTCTGTTACAATTGTATACATTTAAGGAAACCTTTTGACTCTTGAAATAATACGAGAGTTCAAGGGCTTTTTTACATATATAATGGTCTCAAGCTGTTGAATATGGGCTTTACATTATATTACAGGCTTAGGCCCAAAGGCTTTATTCAAATATAGTACAACTGAACAACTACAATTCTAAAACGGATATGCATAATTTCCGCAAACGTTTCATATGTTGTATGAATTGGTGGCTGATCAAGATGTTCAAAGAGCTCTTAAGTGATAATGTGAAGAAAGATCCCACACTCCAGCATTGGAAAAGACCTGAAGAAGATATATGGGATATGTGTCAATCCACACATCGCTAATCGGCTTTTAAGTTGGAAGTTCATTAACCTTAACATGGTATCGTAACCCTAAATTCACATCGCTCCAATAAACTAAAATTGATTGGGTCCGAAAAGTAGTCCAATCGATTCGAACCAAAATCGACTGATCCACAAATAATTCAAATGATTTCATCCAAAATAATCTTAAATTAGATTTGTCGAGATTAATGGGTAGATGGACCATTATCTCGGCGGAAATGTGAAAAGATCCCACAGCTGTAAAGATTGGAGGTATAAACATTATTCTCGAAGAAGATAAGGCTGATACGGGCTAATCCACTTATTACCAATTGGTTTTGAGTTGGAAGTTCCATTAACTTTAACAGTATAACCTAATCTCTATAATCAAAGATGATATACCAAGTTTTATATTAGCTCTGGTATTGATACAGTTTGCAGTGGATATAAGTTTTTGCAAAATCTCCAACATCAAGAAACAACCACTACAACAAATACTACATCAGCTGATTAAGTTGATTACAAAATGCAAACAAACCACTTTACAAGTTTTATTTGGCGTAAAACTTAAACTCTTTCTTGGAAAACTATTTAAACTAGATATTTCATATGTGATCAAATTGTCCACACAAAAAAAAAAAAAAAAAAGACTTACTCTTTCCAAAAAAGTACAAGACAAACTGTGAAAATCTAAAAGATCTTAACCTATAAAAAACTCTCATACAGATATTTTTTAAAAATATATTTGATTAAATTTTGGTACCATATGATATCTATAAATATTTGATACGAACCACGATTTTAACGGCAAACTCGGTGAAGAAGAAGAGGTAGGTAGGGAAGAGAAGACCGATGCTCACAGCGTTTGCAAGTCACGCGCGTTCTCACGTTTTCGCGTTTGTTACCGTCCCAACAATCACGCGCCGTCTCCGTATAAATACCTTACGCCAATCATCTCTCTCCTCTTCTCTTCTCCTAAGCGAAAACTTCTCCAATCGACCCAAGTCTGTTTCTCGTTCTTGTTGTTCGAGCTCCGCCATTATGGGATCTTCTTCGGTGTTAGGCGAGCGATTACAGTATCCTGCTGCCCGGCGTGATGATTCCGTCGTCGATGACTATCACGGCGTCAAGATCGGAGATCCGTATCGTTGGTAAGAGTTCGTTTTCAGCTGCAATTCTCTCTCGTTCGTTTAGGTTTTGTAATGGCTCCTAGCTCCAGCTGAGAACGATATCTCCTTGGAAATTAATGGGATTTTTGAATTTTCTACATATCGCTTTGAAGAATTAGCAGACATTGGATTTGACTTGGAGATTGACTTTAAGATAAATTCCTAAATTATTCGAGATCTCGTGTGATTTGTTCATTTTTGCTATGCTTCGTATCCTTTTGCATTGAATTTGTCAATCTGGATTGTTTTTTTTTTTTTTTTTGCTAGGTTAGAGGATCCTGATGCTGAAGAAGTGAAGGAATTTGTGCAGAACCAAGTGAAATTGACAGATTCTGTGCTTGAAAAATGCGAAACTAAGGAAAAGCTCCGTCAGACTATAACGAAACTTATTGATCATCCGCGTTACGATTCACCGTTCAGGCAAGGGAATAAGTACTTTTACTTCCATAACACCGGTCTACAGGCCCAAAGTGTGCTTTATATGCAGGTATTTGCTTGGAGACGTGGCATTTGTATCAGTACATATACATCATTAACTCTTCTCTAGCTTTGTTTTGTCATTAAATTTGATTGCGTTCGGGTTCAGGATGATCTCGATGCTGAGCCAGAGGTCTTGCTTGATCCGAATACTCTTAGTGATGATGGAACGGTGGCTTTAAACACCTTTTCTGTTAGCGAGGATGCTAAGTACTTGGCCTATGGTCTTAGTTCAAGTGGTAGCGACTGGGTGACAATTAAGCTGATGAAGATCGAGGATAAGAAAGTGGAGCCTGATACTTTATCATGGGTATGGTCTTTAAGATGGTACTGATTAGTGGGGTTGATCAATAAAGTTCTACCATCAAGATTTCTGATATATTCATGATCCTCTTGTTGGAACAGGTTAAGTTTACCGGCATTACATGGACCCATGACAGTAAAGGATTTTTCTATGGTCGCTACCCAGCTCCCAAGTAAGTCATGTATAATACTTGATTTCTGGCTTAAGAGACATACAAGATGTGTTGGAAGAAGCCTTTCAATACAGGTCAGAAAGCTTAGTTACTATGCCAATTTTGATTTGCAGAGAAGGAGAGGATATCGATGCTGGCACCGAGACTAATTCTAACCTTTATCATGAGCTTCATTACCATTTTCTTGGCACCGATCAATCTCAAGATATCTTGTGCTGGAGAGATCACGAGAATCCCAAGTATATGTTCGGAGCTGAAGTCACTGACGATGGGAAGGTAACACAACCAGTTCTTATCTTGGGTTCATTAACTTTGATTAAGCTCTTAAACCTCACCCTTTTTGTTTTCTCTAAATGCTGTCAGAAAACCATTTTAATCCTTTTCCGTTTTTTAAATGATTGGTCATGGCTTTATCAGTGTTACTTTATTTCATAGATCCGTGATTCTTTATCTGGAACTTGAATTCTTAGTTTCCGTTTTAAATCTCATCATGTTGTTTCTTCATGCAGTACTTAGTCATGAGCATTGGAGAGGGTTGTGACCCTGTCAACAAATTATACTACTGCGATATGACTTCATTTTCAGGAGGTCTTGAGAGTTTCAGAGGAAGCAGTAGTTTAATTCCATTCATTAAGCTTGTTGACACATTTGACGCGCAATATAGTGTTATCTCTAATGATGAGACTCTATTTACTTTCTTGACAAATAAAGATGCCCCTAAGTACAAATTAGTCCGGTTGATCTAAAGGAACCAAACAGTTGGACTGATGTTGTTGAAGAACACGAGAAGGATGTCCTAGCATCAGGTTGTGCAGTCAATGGGAATCAACTGGTCGCATGCTACATGAGCGATGTAAAGCACATTCTGCAAATTAGAGACTTGAAATCTGGTTCCTTGCTTCACCAATTACCTGTAGATATTGGTTCAGTATCTGATGTTTCTGCTCGTCGCAAGGACAACAGCTTTTTCTTTAGCTTTACTAGCTTCCTCACTCCTGGTGTGATTTACAAGTGTGACTTAGCCAATGAATCTCCAGAAGTTAAGGTATTCCGGAGGTTACTGTACCCGGATTTGACAGGGAAGCATTTCAAGCCACTCAGGTAACACACTCTCTAGTAGCATCTTCCTGTTTCTTTCATAATTACTTTTGCTTTGCATATGTTAAAGTGGCTTCTGGTCCTTTTTGTAGGTCTTCTATCCTAGCAAGGATGGAACAAAGATACCAATGTTTATTGTGGCGAAAAAGGATATTAAGCTTGATGGATCACACCCATGTTTGCTCTATGCATATGGTGGGTTTAACATAAGCATAACACCGTCTTTCAGTGCCAGCCGCATTGTGCTTAGCAAGCATCTCGGTGTTGTTTTCTGCTTTGCAAACATTCGGGGTGGTGGGGAGTATGGTGAGGAATGGCACAAAGCAGGTTCACTTGCCAAAAAGCAGAACTGCTTCGATGACTTCATTTCTGGGGCAGAGTACCTCGTGTCTGCTGGTTATACACAACCGAGCAAGCTGTGTATTGAAGGTGGCAGCAATGGTGGACTCTTAATCGGTGCTTGCATAAACCAGGTAAGTCTATATATAAAGCTCAGAATTTGCAATCTTCATTTTATTTAGTTGGCGCACCGCACACTTATACATAATTTTAATTCTGCAGAGACCAGACCTTTTTGGGTGTGCTTTGGCTCATGTGGGCGTCATGGACATGCTACGATTTCACAAGTTCACCATAGGTGATTTCAATTATTTCTGTCGTCTTTCATGGTTCCACAACTCATGAGATGTTATGCATGCATAGGTCATGCCTGGACTTCTGATTATGGTTGCTCCGAGAATGAAGAGGAGTTTCATTGGCTAATAAAGTAAGTCTATTATTATATGATTTGTATGTGATGTTGTGTTGATTTGTTTCCCAGTGCTGATATATGTTACAATTTGGATGGGAATGTGAAAAAGGTACTCACCTCTGCACAATGTGAAGAGGCCATGGGAGCAACAAACCGATCATTTAGTTCAGTACCCATCAACCATGTTACTGACTGCTGATCACGACGACAGAGTTGTGCCACTTCACTCTTTGAAGTTGCTTGCGGTCCGTACCACTATTTTGTTTCTGTTTTCTTTAGTGTTTTTTCCTCTGAAGGAGCCAGCTTATAGTTAAACACTTAAACCCATATACATCTGCAGACGTTGCAGCACGTGCTGTGCACAAGCTTAGAGAATAGTCCACAGACAAACCCCATAATTGGTCGTATAGAAGTCAAGGCTGGGCACGGAGCTGGTCGTCCAACTCAAAAGATGGTAATAACAAAATTCACGTTAGTAATGCTTTACATACATTCAATCGTGGCTGACAAAATATGAGTTTTTTAACAGATTGATGAGGCAGCTGATCGGTATGCATTCATGGCAAAGATGGTGAATGCTTCATGGACCGAGTAAAACAAATCCCTTACCTACAGGCAGTTTCTCAACTAGTTCTGTCTCGAAAAAGGTTGTATGATTCACAAAAACAGGTCACATTTTTTCAGGTTTTCATTTGACATTCATGCTTTATGGTCCAGTTTATGATGTCCCTTCGAAGCTTGACACCCAAAATTAGGGTATAAGGGACTTTGGAGTGGGTAACTTAATGACGATTGTATCGAACAGATTCGTTTGGAATTCCCAAACGGAACTGAATAGCAACCAGTAGAATATTTGAGATTGGCTGGGTTTATCATGGCTTTCAGAAGCGGGAGTTAGAATCTGTTGATGATGCTGTTATAGCAACCACAAATATCCCTGGCTGCTTCATTTTAAACACTTGCTTTTTGCGTTTCACCACATTTAGTAGAACACAGATACAATCAACAATTTTCATTAATGGTGACCGACATTAAAGAGTACATATTCAGGAACGAAAACCAGTTCATGTAAACGCCTTCTGAAATGTTTGTCCCCTTAGCAACATTATGACACAACTTAAATGGACAATATAACTATATAAGGACCTTACATTTTAAAGCGACGAAGATAAGCTGCGTATATCAACATAACCAGATAACACAGTTTTGTTCCTCTCCTTCACTTTCGTCTGATATATTACCCTGTGAATACATGAAAGCTAAGCCCAGGTTTGCATATATGGATAGTCTATGTGATATATTGCCAATGAACAATACAAGGGAGAGAGAGAGAGAGAGTAAATTCTACCTCAAGCCTTCAAGCCACATTTCTGTTATCAGAGTTTCGCCAGGAAAAACAGTCGTGAGGAATCGTCCAGATATGGTTTTGACAGCGGTTGGGTCACCCTTGCAAACACACTTGACGATTGCCTTGATTGCAAAACCCAGTGTGCACAACCCATGCAATATCGGGCGAGGGAATCTTCAATGAAACAAGTGTCAGCCATGAGGCAGTAATGTGCGAGTTTTAGAAAGAAAAAACGAGAAACTACCCAATTTAATGCCCTACTACTGCCTACTATCCAATTTTTCCATGTAATGCCCTCGTCATACAGTGAATAATGAATTTTAATCATTTCAACCTTTTGGATTTCAAATAACAAAAATCAAAAGAGCTTTCGTATACCATCAAAAGAATGGTACAAGTTAGTATTGATAGCTCAAATTTATGATGGAACTTAAATTCATTTTCTTGCAGGATTATGTAGCCAAATCCGATTTTGGTTATATCCTCTGAATTATCGAATAGAATCATTGCTATATTAGAAGAAAACAGCGAACTAGGAAAGTATGATAGAGCATGACAATGTCTGAGTGACAGCTATAAGTGGTACACTAACCCGGCAAGTTTTGCAACTTCTGGATCTGAATGCAGCGGATTATAGTCACCAGACAGCCTATAAAGCAATGCCTGCAAGGAGATATACACCATATTGTCAGATAGTGTAAACAAGTTGGCAATCAAAGGGAACATAAACAACTTAAATGAAGATAACCAGTACACCTCAATGAAAACTAGAATTGGTTTTCTCAAATCCACACAAGTTTTACATCATCAACTTGCCTGTGATGGTTGGGTGCGCTCTTCACACACTGTCAAAGGTTGTCTTTGTGGGATTTTCACAGCTAAGCCCTGGTTACTTGGATAGTTTTTGTAAGAAAATGGTTGAGATGATTTTGAGAAACCACCAGCACCTCTTAGAAATACAGTCGTCCTACAGAGAAAGTCCCAAATCAGTTGACAAGTTCCCAAGATAATTTCCCCAGAATAAGTACTTCCAGAAACAGTTTACCTATTCATGCATAACAGTTCCCCTGACCCTTGCTCGTAACTTCTGGTTTCTATTTCAAGGATAGCTGCTTTACCTAAGAGATTGCCATGAGAGAGAACAATGCCATGAATTTACCATTGTCAGTGATGAATGCATAGAACAAAAAGACCAAATTATTCCACTTCCTATTAAATTAGGGCTAGTATAGTTGAAAGCTTAGAGTTGCAACACAAATCTATCTTTTTAAAATAGCAACTTCCTCTGAGAAATTGATGTCAGTTAGTTAAGTCTACTTCTGAGTTCTCTTTAGTAGTTTGTTTTCTGCTTAAAAGTGGTGTCACACAAAACATAACAGTAGTGACAAGTACCTTTATCTTGCAATCCAGCGAGGCTTACTTTGTTAATTAACTGCGTCAACACAGACAACATCAATTCAGAAAAATGAAGCCAATCAGAAAGGAATAGAAGCTCTAATTTTCCACCGTCTTCTAAAACTAATGTTACTCCAGTATGAGGGTACAATTTCAAGAGCAAAACCTACAATCAAAATCCTGAAGATAGGGAACAAGCACAGAGCTTACTTCTGCTAGACATAAGTTCTAAAACCAAAACATGTATGTATACACGTAAAAGCTACTTACAGAAGCCTTGGAAGGTAATGGCTTGTATACTTCTATGTAATGTTGTCCATGTAACAGGAGACTAGGATCATATCTGCAGACAAGATACAACAACAATCATGTCAGTTTCATTCTTTTTCACATCTTCTATGTATTAAATTATGGTGGGATTGATACAAATTAAAAATTATGGAGCAAGTAGGATGGAAATCTCAACGACTTAAGTGCAACTAAGAAACTTCTGATCTTGAAACAAATCAAATTTACAACAAAGTGACAAGACAGATGATTTTCAGGAGCTATCTGTTTCAAAACTTCAATAAATAGTGAGCTTACTTAAAACCCGGTAAATCGAGTCCTTTTGTCTGGAGATCCAAGTGACATCAGTGAAGCAAAAGTTGGTAAGACCTATAATTCAAAGCAAATAACATCGATTACTCAAAAACACAGAGACGTCACAACTAGTTCTAGATCAATTATTGAAATACCTGGATAAAATCCTGCCCATTTCTGTGATACACATACTTCAGCTCATCCGAATCAACAGCATCTTGGCCACAAGCACCGATTCCCAAAGCATAGATTGCTACATCTCTAATTACACAAGTAAAATCAAGTTATTCATCGATCTGTTCCTCGATTTTTTTCGTATTTCGTTTTCTCCATCATCCATCGCCAGTTCCAAAAAATCTATTTTACACACAGACACAAGAGTAGCGAAAAACACAGAGAGAAAAGATGCGAACCTCTCGTTGTAGGTGAATCGCGTCTGTGAGTAAAACCAGAAAAAAAAAAAAAAAAAGAAAAAAAAAAGGGGGAAAACAGAAACACTCGCTCCCGCGCCCGGAAAAACCCGATCGGAAATCAATAAGAATGTAATAGCGAAAACAAACCTCGGGAAGCTTGTGAGCGAGAAGCAGATCAGGATTGAATTCAGAATCGCTAGTCGCCATCTCCGATCAGGATCGGAGCTCAGCTTCCGTGTCGGATCTCCAGCTGATTTTTCTTCTCCTTTCAGTGTTCAACGTTAGATAAGTCGTTGTGCTCTACATACACTAAACGACGTCGCGTTTTTAGATCACTGAAAATTCAGATCCCAATGAGATAGTGTTTTTGTCTTATTCGATATCGCATATCAAACTATGAAGTATGGTCGTAACTTGTATACTATAACATTAAAATTAGTGAGCATTTGGTCTAGTTGTATGATTCTCGCTTTGGGTGCGAGAGGGACTTCGATTCTCGGACTACAATTTTAACGATGTAAGCTCAACCCTACACATTTGATACGGATTCTGCACTTCTAAAGTTGTGTGTTTTGGAATTGTTAATTAAAGATTCATATCATTGCAAACTGTAACACTATTTTGAATAAGAATACGATGAAACTATATATCTATTTTGAATAAAGTTTGGCTCCACAGAAAAAGAAAGAATATAAGAATGAGACCTCGAGCTGAGATCGTTACAAACTGATATAAGAATTTAACCATAAACTCTTTTCATTCATTAGCAAAATGAAGAATGAATAAAACAAGAAACCGCCTCGACGACGCGTCAGCTGGTTTGGCTGACCATGTCTCTCTCTCATCTCTCTATCTAACCGCCACTCAAAGCGGCCTGGTGCGGCGACCACTGGCCCTACCGCAGAGAAGAGCGTTCCTTGGGACTGGGTATTCATCTCTGAGAGAATTTGAGGGTGTGTAGACACGTAAATAGAACTGCTGTCCTAAGTATTGCCTCGCCCAGAACTCGGATCTTAGGTTCCACATTCCTACGTTGTCGAGTGCTATTAATATAGCCGTCCATGAGCTCGGATATACCTGTAGATGAATGTTAATCCAATGGTACACATTTGACATAAACATGATTAGATTATTATGGCTTTTGTATGCAAAAAAATGTGGTTTACCTGAACGGTGCAGCGAGCGACTGCATCGCGTAGATTGTACACGTTCCTACTGTCTGGACTCCACTGTCCACCGTCCATTCTGTGTCAGAAGATCATCTTTAGTCCAGAGCGATCAAGATCAAGAAATGATTAAAAATCTCTCTTTCTATCAATCAAAGAATGAAACTTACCCAACAACCCAGAAAGAGTAACCATCGAGATGCCAGCTCTGAACAATATCCTCAGAGTTTTCAAAAACAATCTCCACAAAGGTTCTGTAATCAACTTGCATAACTGATGTGTCGAGGTATATTCCTCCACCAGTGGGTTGGTACTGTATGCTTCCAGTCCTGTAAACACCGTCAATCTTGAAATAGTCCGCGAGTTTCAGGGGAGTGTCTGCTGGTTTAAATGACACACTGTTCACAGCGTATCGTTGCTTCCCGTCAACCTGACCAGCAGAGCTAGCAAGTCTGATCGTTCTTGTGGTGTTTATCATACCGTAGTGGTATGATCCTTGTGGGTTCGGCCTTGGTCCGCTCGCTGTAAGGTTAGTCCTATAAGACACAAAAAAACATAACGAAATCAAAACTTTTAGGCACAACCAGTTAAATCCAATTATCATTTTACAGACCATATGGCTACACAGTTATTATACCTGATGGCTCGAGCCTGGTTCAAGGACCAGTCGATCTGAATGGTTGGTCCACCAGGAATAGGTCCAGAAACACCACCAGCAGAGTTACTGTAACGGAGAATACCTGTGGTGGTAAGGACATTGGAGGTAAACCGAGAAGAGACGACCACGTAATAATCCCGTGGAGGCTGGTCCGCAGTTACAAGGACTGAGTAAGATTGGCCAACATGGACATCAAGTGAAGAGAAAGTAGTCTGAAGAGTGTGTGTTCCTTCAACTTCAACCACTTTCATCTTGTGGTTTTGAATGCGGAAGTTGAGAGAGTCTTGTAATCCGACATTGGATATTCTCAGCCTGTATATCTTACCTAAGGAAGAAGAAGAAGAAGAACTCACATCATAAGTTAAATCAGCAAACAAACTCTGAGTAATGACTATCAGAAAGAAATATCAAGAAGAGGAATGTGCAAAAACCTTGTTCAACATTGAGAGTGGCACCACTTGAACGACCATTGATGAGGATACCATCTGGTAAAGGAAGCTTCTTACCATTATCAAGCTGTGCCTTCAAATCCTACACAAACGAATTTACACACAAAATTGAAAATTAGTTGAAGTCGGTTAAGGAGTTAGTTACTCTGCTTCACTCTGTTTTAAACTACTCTGCTTCACTCTGTTTTAAGCTTATGCATCTTGTATATAATATAAACTTGTTAATGAGGAACTCAGATCACATGGTTCTAATAATTACCGTATGGTTTGATTTGTACCAGTCGCCGATGAGGACGGTGGTATCTCCGGCGGGATCAGGGAAAGGGACGGGGATTCTAGGACGACTGAGAATACGAATACCGCCAAATCCACCGGCGGCTTTGTGGAAAGCGAGAGAAGGGAAGTAGTAGAAACTTCCGATCTGATCCTTCATCTGAAGAATGTATGTATAGTTCTTCCCCGGCGGGATTGGGCATGTCGTTCCGTATACTCCATCAACGAACGAGTTCCTCCTCTGCTGAATTCCATTCCTGCGTTATTTTCAAAAATATTTATAATTAACCCCGAAATTATCATGAATTTTTAATCTTGCCCCTGAAAAGGGTGCTACCGTGAAATTAAAAAGTTCAACTCTAAATGTAGGATACAGCTAATAATTTGGTAAGGTGGACGGACCCATTTTCCCACATGTAAGTATTTAAAATTATTTAGTCACTGTTCATAAATCGCCATGCATAAAAGAAGCAAAAAAAAGGAAAACTATATAATAAAAGAATGATGTAATTGAATTTAACCGTAATCACCCCAACTAATCATGTCATGTTGTGGGTAAATAATTGTTACGTGGACCGAGTCCGACATAAGGTGTGGCCAAAACCAAATCTTACGTACTTCAGTGTTTTTTTTAAAGCACGTTTTATTTTTACATCACTATTTTTTTTTTTAACTATTCACGAGAAAAGAAAATAACAACTAGGCCTAGCCACTCTTGAAATTGTATTGTTATTGCAGATTTAAAAACTGACTTAGATATAGAATAATCAATTACCATGAAAGGAGGAAAGGTTCGTCGAGGCTATTGTAGACGTTAATGATGAGATTGTCATTAGTAACGGAGTGAATGTCCGGTCCTGGAAACTGCCCGTTGATCAAAATACCCTAAACCGGAAAATGTAACGAGATCCACAGGTTATTAAAAACGGGATCTATAAACCAAACCGAACCGTGAAACTAATCAATTGATAGAAGTTATTTAGTTACCTGTTGACGAACGCCGAGTGGGTAGATATCGCCGTAAGTAATGTTCCATTCAAAGAATCTGTACGGATCTTCCGCCGTGACGGCGAAGAGAAACGAGAGTCCGATGAGTAATGCGGCGGCGAATGAGGCAGTGGCCGCCATTTTTTTGTATAAAAACCGATGAAAGAAGAAAGGTATTTTTGGCGTGAACTCTCTCTCTCTCTCTCTCTCCTCCCTTTACATTCAGATTTGAGTGTAGAGTTAGGTAGAGAAGAGTCGGCACGTATTTACAGTGGAGAGAAGAGAGAGAGATTTAGAGGAAACGAATAAGAGAGAAGAAGAAAACAAAGGTCAGTGTCGGTGGCTGGACCCACTAGAGACTCTGTGTTCACTTTGAAATCTGTATTTGTCTCCCCACAATCCACATGGCTAAGCAACTTGGTGCCATTTTTTATATGTTTTGAGCGCTATAAATTAATTAAATTAGAAACAAACGATTATTTGTTGTAAGGTAAACTGTATATATTGTGTAGAATTTAGTATCGAACTTGCTTGGCTTTCATTGATCTGGGTTACACATGTATTTATACACCTCCATATACCCTAGATTTAGTTACAAGAATACACCGAGAATAAATCATATACTTATCTTGTTAAGATACGAACTTATCGTAATGACTAAAGATGTCATTATCACAATATATATTAATTGAATTTTTGTACTTTTTAATCGTTGGTGTTAATTGATTACCGACTGTTTTGGAAGGGAAAAGTTCTGTTAGGCACACACAACACGCGGGTTTAATTTGTTGTCTTGTTCTAAGATTTCACTCTAAATGCTTTTGCTGTATAAAAAAAAAACTGTGGGCATCTCAATAGATCTGATAAATAGAGATTACTACGGACTGGGGAAAATATTTATTGGTTTTGTAACTTTTGTATAGTTGAGTTTGAGTCTTTCTGACTTGTATTGTATAAGTCAAATGTCACATGTGCATTAAAGAACCAAAGATAAGAAGGTCTTCCAATTATTGAACTGGAGACAGAAATACATATATCCTAGTGTAATTTTTATCTATTGAATTAGTAAAACTAAAATCAGACCACGTAATCCAATAAACCTCCTAGATTCAATATTGGACGTATAGAGTAGTACAATAAAACTTCGAAACGAAGATAACACACACAAAAAAAAAAAAAAGGCCATCAAAAGTAATTTATATGCCTCTATAATTCGAATAAGGAATAATATTATTTTATCTTTTTTTAGGTTATATCGTATGTCCTTTAAAGTTGCTTGAAGATGAAGAAGGGACCCCTTTCTGATTGTAACTTGTAAGATCAAAATTCGTTTGGAAGCTCAATTTAATTTCTTTGGCTTTTTTCGATTGATCTCCTTCTGTCACTTCGATTTCTGGACAGAAGCCTTACTTCAGTGGTAATTCTGAATTCTTGGCTTTTAATGGATCTTTCTACTTACTCATATGGCAAAAACAAAGAAAATATTGTAGAAGGATCCAAAAGTAAGTAGAGAGGAAAACCTTACGTGTAGTTATCAAAAAGTAAAACATTAAACCTGACATGCGTTTACATTTCCGGATTTATCGCCTCTCACTACTCTCATACTTTTCTTTGTTGTGAGTCATTAGCACTTTAATAAAACTAACTCTCCAAAAATTAAGGTAAAGTGAATTTAAAAAGAAAAAAGAACATTTAACTACTAAATTAGAAATTTGCTACAAGGATTATAATTGGGTGAGGAAGCGACGCGTCAGAGCAATTTGAAATTGCCGTAGGGGTCCATGGCATGTTAAATTATGGTCTATGGAATAAAGTTGATTATTAGATAGGCCTGTAGAAATGACAACACTTCGAAAAGATCACAATAATACCAAAAAAAGAAAAGAAAAAAAAAGATAAAAGAATAAATAAAAATACCAAAAAGATACAAAACGTGTACGGTGACAGTAACATGTAATAAGGACACATGGATTAGGTGTTCCATGTGTGGACAACAACATGCGAATCCATTGGACATTGGTTAGAACCACAGACGGCGTCGTATAATAGGCTCCGTAGAACCTTGTTTGGATTTGTTCTTATTAAGTTGTCGCGTACCTCATTTTGTGCAGTGGCGCTGAAACCTGAATAAGAGTTGTATTTTGTTAAACGCATTTTACACAGTATAATTTGCTTTACACAAGAAACTGATACTACTAGTAAATCTACTACATTGTCAAATCCTTTCACACCACTTTTTAAAGTTGCAGAATAAGTTGGTTATGAAAACTTAGAAACAAGACTAGTCTTAGTTTCAGGGCATTAAAGGAAAACTAAACAAATTAAGCGATGATTAATGTGAATTATTACCCATGATAACCAGGTTGACTTGAAATGAGTTAGGTTGATCAGCTAGTGGTTGAGGTCATTGATGGCGTAATACTGCTGGTTCATGAATCACTAACCAGGACCACTACACCAGAGAACCAGCTGCAAAAACTTGTGTGCCATAGAGGCAAAACCAAAATCTTTTTGTCAGATAAGCTATACAACAATGGGTTTAAGTTTAACAGTTATTCTTTACAGAACCGGTATGGGTATTGCTACAACCTCATTAGCTTCGTCTTTTCGCTTAATTTAGAAATCCAGAGATCCACATTGTTTGCTCTCTATAGATTTTGCAGTAGATCCAGCCTTTGTGTGCTTATTATCACCATTTACGCTTCCTCTTGGTCTTCCAATGCCCATCTTAGGCAAACCACGGTTCAATCCCTCCAACAAAACACAAGCTTTGCACCATTTCTGCATCATTGTATAAGATAATTCATTCAAAAAGTATAAACAAGCTCATTTTATTAACTCCAGTGCACATCTTATTACGCTTCGTTAGTTCTGATATAGAATATGACTTGATGTATAAGAGAGAGAAAAGTCTTTGTTTTGCAAAGTCTCACCTGGCTAGAAATATACCCGCATCGCTCACATGTCTGCTCAGGCATTTTTGTGGTTGTCGCAATTCTGAAGTCTTCACCGGATTTGATGATATCCAGAATGGCCATTTGCCTGAAATTTATATAATATATGTTGGATATTTACTACCTTATTTGGCTGTGGCAAATATAACCAGCAAAAGTTGAACAAGAACCTTAGGTAGCTATGTTAAGGTCTCACGATATCTTCTGTTGAAAGTTAAAAGTTGTTTTGGAAAGCAAAACAAAGGATTTAATAGCAAAGGATATATGACAATCTCTTTCTCGTATGTATATTTGAAAGGTTTACATCTTGGAATTGGACCATCTTCGCCAGTGATTGATGTGCACCGACTCAATCTACAATAGCCAAGTTACAAATCAATCAAGTGAGGGACATGAGATATATTGTAGCCACAAAAAAGTATCACCAGATACAAATATATTTACCTAGCAATATCCCCTCGAAGTATGTTTAAAAAAACTGTTTCTGCTATATCATCTGCATTATGTCCAGTGACTAGCTTATCTACTTTCAATAATGCAGCCCCTCGATCAAGTGCCTGCAAGAAATCAATCAGACATGAAATCTTATAACAGTAAGATGATTCTTCTGAAGAAACTTGCTCAAAGGGAAATGCTATGAAGAACTTGCTCCTCACCTGTCGACGGAATACACCACAAAAGGTGCAATTGTTCTTCAGACCGATCATCTTCACAATCTCGTCCATTGTCCATCCATACAGATCTTTGTATGAAACAATCTGAAGAGGCAAACCATACTGGACAACAAAAAAAAATCTTTGAAATGACTAATCGACATAAACGATCTTCTTAAGACTCTCCTGTTCCGCAATGCAAACTTAGCATGGTTTTCATGAACAAATTAAAACCAAAAAAAAAATTGGAATTTCAGAGAGAACACATTACACATAAAATTCAAAAGCTTACTTGGACTTCGTTCCTTTTAACGGTCTCAAGCGAATCATCACGATAACCCGTTATCCCTTCATCAATAGACAAGAGAAAAAGATCCATCCCGTAATTGTGACGTCTGTTTAGTTCTGATAATACATATGCCAGCACTGTCGAATCTGCACCAGAACCAACTTTAGAGTTATTGATAAAACAAGGAATATCTCCACGGAACAACAGTATTGTATATAGCTTTGGTGTTCGAATAAAAGAAACATAAACTGTTGGAGAAACATCATAGCGGATAACATCAAACTAAAACAGAGTGATTCGTAAACATTCAAAGGTTGGAACTTTGAAGCAGAATCCATTGGAGAACTTTGGTGTTCCAACAACAGTATTGTATATAACTTTGGTGTTCGAATAAAAGAAACATAAATAGTTGGAGAAACATTATAGCGGAGAACATCAAACTAAAACAGAGTGATTCGTAAACTTCGAAGCAGAATCCATTGGTGTGTTAAAGACATTACCTATTCCTCCGGAGGCACCTATAGCCACTCGCTCATCGGATTTGAATAAACGATTCTGAACAATGACTTGGTGAATCTCTCCCTCAAAAACCTCATAGAAGCACACTCTGCATATCTTTAAACAAATACTCAACATCATTGCTCATAGCCTCATACAGAACACGCAAGAGATTGAGAAACTAAGATCTTTTCCAAGAGTAATGAGCCAACGACCCAGCTCGATAATGTATTGGATTGATACCAAATTCAGAACCTAATTCAAAATTTACCTGTTGAAGGGTTTTTGGTCGTTTGAGAACGGGTCGTCTCTTGTTACAGATGCAGCAGAGACGAGACCCTCCTGATTTCTTGCTTTTTGCTTCGCCTGCCTCCATCATCACCGGTGAAGGAAACTCTGATGTTTACTAGTCGCCGGCGAGTTGCTCGAACCGGGAAGAAACAACGAACGAGGACGTTTGGTTTTGGTATCTGAATTGTTTTAGTTATTAATGGGCCTATTGGGCTTTTTTACCCATCATCAAAAACCCAATTACAAGATTATGATATATAGAACCCATCAACCCACGATGATGGCACTGAAGATCATTTGATCTCATCAAAACACAAAATTAGCATATTAAGGATTTAGGATACGTCACCTGATCTACAGAAATATCTGAGTTTTTGTCCATTTTTACACGTTTTGAGTAATTGTGTCGACCACAATGACATTCAATCACTAAGTCATGATCATGTGACGAATCATGTTTCTTCAATACCAACGCATTAAATTTCCTAAATACGAACTTGGATGTAGTCAAGCTTGGGTCACACGTGTATGGCAATGAGCAATAGTTGAAGATTATAAACCTAGAATTTATATCCTTGTGCCTGATGAATAACTTACTTGGGCCGGTACACAACTCTCATATTCATTATCACTAATCGATAAAAGCAAAGGATTAAAACACTCATCTCCAAATATCAAATGAAAAAAGATTCATACAATTAAAATACCATGAAATATTTGTTTTAAAAAAAACCATATACAAGAGAAAGAGAAACATAGGAAAACTGTAATCAACAAAACGCCAACAAACTTGCACATCACAAAAGCAGAAGATGATCAATCATCACAATAGAACAGAAAGAAAAAAAAGCAAATCAACCATCATTATACATATTTTTAATCATAATATTTTTTCTTATTCTTTATCCTTCTTTTCCTCCTCTACGGTGGTCTTGGGGTGGTATCCTGGGAGCTTCTCCTTAATCTTCTCCAGAATCCCTTTCTTCTCCACCGGATGTGCTTCCTCCACCGGAGGAGGAACAACCACCGGTGCCGCAGCGACGGGTGAAGCATCCTCTGGCTTCTTACTGTGTCCCGGAAGCTTCTCCTTCAGTTTATCCATAAACCCTTTCTTCTCCTCCTCTGTTTTCACCTCTACTTCAGTTTCAGTAGTTGTCTTCTTCTTATCCTTCTTCTTCTTCTTCCTCTTCTCACCATCTTCACCTTCTTCCTCACTTGACTGTTAAAATTCAAATCCATAGAGTTAGATAAATCCTTCGATCAGGTTATAGTTATCATCAACAGATCAGATCTCACACAATCTTGAATATATATTTTTGAAATAATGAATCAGATCTAACTTACAGAGCTAGAAGAACTGTCGCTTCTGTGAAGCTTCTCAAGGAGACTAGGCTTCTTCTTCTCCTCTTCTTCCACGTGTTTAACCTCCGGCGCAGGCTCCGAAATATGAACCTTCTGCTCAAACTCAGAGTCGATCGTCGTCTCTTCGGGTTTAGTTTCGTCCTTCTTCTTCCCCAAGAAATCGAACATTCCACGATCAGTAACCTCTGCCGATGATGATTCTTCTGTCGCTACCTTTGGCACCTCCTGCTCAGTAACGTTCTTGGTTTCTTCCGCCATAGTTAATTCGGAAATAAAAAAAAAAGATTTAAGATTGAAACACGGATTCAAAAGTATTATGTGAGAGATTGAAATTCAAAAAGCAAATGAAAATAGAGATGATTGTGATGAGAGAAGAAACTCTCTTTTATAGTGTGAGAACTAAGGAAAGGAGTCCGCGGATTTCACGCTCTATGTACACTTTTTTATAATCTAAAAACTTATAGAGAAATTGCATAATGGCCCGAAATATTTTTTCCTTTTTATGGCATTTTCCCTTCGGCCCCACGTCAATTATCATTTTTTCAATTAGATAAAGCTTATAAATGAATTAAGAAGAATTAATGATAAAGATAAATTGTTTGCTTACGTGATCAGAGGCCATTCACTAATGCAATATATCTGGTGGTGGTGTATGTTAATGGATAGGAATATGACAGATTGACAGCTAGATAGATTTGCAAAAGTAGTAAAAAGATGGTTTGGACATATCAGTTAATTCTACGCGTTTTACCATTTATAAATTTTAATGATATTTTGGCTTCATAATTTGTTTTTTTTTACCCCAAAAAAAAATTTGTTTTAATACTTGTTATGTCCAATTTTCTTTGTAGTTCAATGATCCAATAATAAAGTAAAAGAAAAGTAATACAAACTTTAAAAAGAGTAAGGAATATATATATGGAACAAGCAAAAGAGAATTAAAAGAATGGGATGTCCCTATAATATAGTTTTAGCATTATTAAATCTCTTAAAGTTTCTGGGTTTCTTTATATAAATTCAGAAATATAGGGACTATATATATATATTGCACATCCCAAAAATGGATTAAAGAAAAATAAGAGAGTACTAAGAGGCATTTTTGAGAGGCTAAACAATTAAACTCACCATAGATGAGAAGCCACGTGTCAAGAGCATTAGCGTAAATCGGACGATAGACGTGAGTTTGAGCTGGCGGCAAACTAATAGTCATAAAATGGAACGACGGATGTAGACAAAAAAAAAAAAAAAGGAGACAGAGAAAATGAAACTAATCAATAAAACGAAGACACGTGTCAATATATCGTGGGAAGCTGTACTTTCATGGGACCCAGAAGTCTGTACTGATTGGCGTAAAAGACGTGATGTCGGTTATCTGGGTCCACTTGACTAATTGACTAATGCCACGCTGGAAAAAATAGGCTTGTTGAAGAAGAAATGATGAATTTTGAGAAAATTATAACGTTCCCTTTTTCCTTATATGCGACTATGCGTTACAAACAAACCAATAACAACGTGGTTCTTTAATTCTTATCACGCCAGGAATCAACGAGTGGGAGTTATTATTATTCAATAGACATATTCTAGAGGCCAATCCAGAGAGGCATGATCTTTGAAGTTGTAAATACATGATCTTGGAACAAATCCAAGAAAAAGTGAGATGAGCAAATCCTAGAGGCCAATCCAGAGAGGCATGATTAGAGAGTTGTTGTTACCATGCTGTCGGATCTTGAGTTAAGAGTCCTAAGTGTTACAGCTACCAGATTTGAGTTAAGAGTCATAAGTGATACATTTGGAGAGGGATGATTTACGCTTTGCTTGTAGATCCGCCAAAATTATTATTGAAGGTTCATCGTGGGACCTAAAAAAACTAAAACCAAAAGATCTCAGTTGACAGTGAAATAAAAGTGATCAACAATTTTTTTTGGCAAATTTTTTGGGCATAGAAACCATCTTTCGTAAAATCTCATTTATGGAAAAAAGGTTGTGTGTAAGTGTAACTGTGTATTTTCTTCAACGTAAATGGATATACTTCTAAAAGATAAACTATTAGATGTAGATAATGAAATCAGGAAGAAACGAATGAGCATACGATTACTTGGATTTCTAATGCAATATCTTAATCTTTGTGTGGGATGTCAATTTCGACCTATTATAAAAAGATTAACTAAAAATATTAATAAAGGACAGATGGTAATCGGGAATGCATCATGTCTTAAAATTCGCCTAAAATAACAATGAACCGTGTTCCATTCAAAGATTGAACACGACGTGCCACATCATTCGTAGTCTCTGGTTTCAAAATTTAATCAAGACTTGTGACGTACCAACACACTTATCAAACAAACCTATCTTTTTCAATACTAACTTGTTCGTCTTTTTGGTTCTTGTCATATACACCGAAGCTCTAACTTATTCTTTTGGAAAATGTTTTCGGTGATAGCGAAACGACAAATTGTAGCCGACACTTACAATCCACAACTAACTATAGAGGTATGAAAATTCTATAATTCGAAAGTTACAGATTTCTGAACCGAACGGACCAAAAACTGCTTAGTGCTAATGAACATTATTCGTTTGTTCTTCTGTCTATTTCTTCTTTTTCACCGCCCGTCTGAGTTTTATGGGCGTGATATTTGCCTTATTGCGGTCAAATCAGGAATATTCAACAATATTTAGCACACGCTTTATTAAGTGAGTCACGAGAATCGATTAAATGCATTGCTTTTTTCTTTCTTGACGTTGCTATATTCTGTTTATTCAATGAATTGTTGCTAGTAGTAAAATTAGTCTTTTTTTTAAATTTCATTTTATATATAATAATCGTAAATTCGACCGTCTTTTTTTTTTTTTTAGTTATCATAAATTGAATAAAGAAACAGAGTTCAAACATAAGTATAAGCAACAAAAACAGAGCATAACAAGCTCGATAACATAGTAACTAAGGCTGAACATAACTTAACCCCGTGTCCCCGTCGATCTTCGTGTATACGCGACTGAAGCCAAGCAGGACCTCCCATGGTTAAATAAGAATGAAACCTTCCATCTCTAATTACACTCTTAGCGATATCCCGAGCAACCGAATTAGCTTGAGGAGAACTACATTTGAAAAAAAGATGACGAAAAGCCGAAGATAATCGTTGGATCCTGTCAAGAAAATTCCGATACCTTGGCCATTGTGATAGATTGTTTGCTGCTTCAATGACCGCACAACAGTCAGACCATATCTCAACTTAATCAATGTGGAGATCGCATAAGCTTTGACTTGCCCAAAGAAAACATCTTAACTCGGCAGCAATTCTATTTGTTGCAGGAAGTAAAGCTTCTCTTGCACGAAAAACCACATCACCCGTATGATCCCTTACGATCCAAAAGCCACCCCACACATGAATTTTGCATTGATCCATGAAGAGTGTATGTTACACTTTAACATAGCTTCTGCAGGTTTAGTCCAACGTTTCTGTAAAACAGGACTTCTTTGAGGGCCTCTCATATAGGACTGATGAGAAGGTGCATTTTGATTTTTCTAAATGGCTGATTCTTCAGAAGCTTGATCAATTAGGATATTAAGATCTCCTTGCTTTCCTTTAAATACATACTCATTTCTGTGTTTCTAAATGCCCCAGACAAGCCAAGGAATAGCTAAACTCTAAGAGATTAGGAACAGACACATTTTCTCGAAGAGAAAAAAAGTTTTCATATTATGAGTCAAAAATAAAGGGCCCAATAGAGTATGATGTCAAAAACAAAAGAGCCCAATATCCATGGCATGGGCTTATATCCAGATTGGATCTATTACCCGACCCGGTTGTTGACACCGAGAGAGAGGGAGAGTCCACGCAACGTTCGCCGAATTGCTAACGAATCGAACGAACATCGATTTTTCGACGTCGCTGTAAATTTTGTTGATGCGAAAATTTCCATCTCGCAGATTTTGTTTTTGTCCATTTTTGGAGTTATAAATTCGAGTTATGTGTTTGTGACCGATTGATCCTGCATCTCGTCATTCTCCGACGTTTCTTTGAGCTTTCCGTCGATTCGGGAAGAAGCTGTGATCGAGAAAGTAAGGTGGAGATTTGGAGAAGGCGATGATAACGAGATCGAATCTAGCAGAACAGTTGAGGGAATATCAGATTAGATCAAAGCATGATTGGGCCTCCGTTTCTTTCTTCTCTTCCACCTCCAATTTCTCTTCATCCAGGTTAGAGAACTATCTTAATCAGGGCTTGAGATCTCCGGTTTATGATTTGCTTTTCCACTGCTGTGATTCGGAGCTGCGTGCATAGAGTTATATTAGTCTCAGGGTATTAGATTTGATCCCAATTAGACTTCGTTATATTCTATTCAATTTGGAATCGTAAAATTTCTCATCTTTTTAGGGTTTTGACCTAGAACATTGGATATGAGTGCATCTAGGTAACATTTCTATGTGAATTCCACACAAGGAACTATAACTTTGATAACAAGTGACTTGGATATCGATCGTCGTTGTACCATCTTTTTCACTGACAATGTTTGATTCATATCTAAATTGTCTGAAGAAATTCCCAAATTGAGTAACACAGGTAGTTTGCACGTTCTTAGAAGGAAAATTCACAGCCTAGAGGTTCTGATTTGAGCTTTTCGTTTGTCTCTATTAGCAAGTATGTGTGTTTAGTTATCATTTCCAGCTTCAAGGTTTTATAAATTGTCTAGTTACTCTGTGACTTCAAGGATAACTTTGACCTTATCATTCTTTGGAAGATAAAGTTAACTGTGGCATTCGAATAGTCTTAGCTATTTCAACTTAGAGCGTTCTATAGGCTTCGGTCTCGATAACCCACTTTTTCTTTTGGCTACTCAATGGAAAATAGAATCAATCCCACCAGAATATAGAGTTTTTTTTATATTCAAAACATGATTATGTTGATATCATCCTATTTCGGCTATTTTCACGTCATGAGCATGAACTAGACATTTGCTCTGTTAGGGGTTTGTGATTCATAGATACATCAACTATCCATGTCTTTCTTGGTTCTTCTTGGTATACACAGAAAGTCGATGTACTCTTTTCTTTCTTATCTCATAGTCAAATCGATTCTATTGTTGCATCTTGAAAATGATGATGACGTGAACATTTTACTGTGGTACTTATGATATTCGTTTTGTTTGTTTTAATTCAGGGTCGATGTCGTAGTCTTTGTCATATGGGAACTAGTGATCTTAGCGTTCCTGGTGTTTTCAGCAGTATCCTTGTACTTCAGGCGATTGCAACTCGCATTCATCCTGGTTTGTGTCACCTTACTATTGCTTGTTTGTATGAAAATCACAAAGCAAGTGAGACAAGCCAGGAAGAAGAAGCGAAGGATGCTTCTTCCTCTCTCTATGTAAAGACCGAAACCACTGAGCAGTTGCAAACCTTTTATCTTCTCACGCAACCAAACCCAACTCTTTCCTGGCATGAGCATTGTGCCCATATGCATTGATGAAGATGACAGCGAAGCTCTCAGACTGACTCTAGGACACATTGCTTTTGTCCTTTGAAGAATCGACCTGACTTGAGATATGAAACCAGGGAATGCAATTTCAGGGCTTAGGTTAGACAAATCAGAACAAAAGTGGTTGTAAAGGTTGTTTTCCTGTATAAAGTAGTATGGGAGGTTGCATTATTTTTGCTAGGCACAATCACGGAAGATTTTTTTTTTTTGTTTTACTCGAGCGGATTAAAGATATCTAGTTTTCCACATCTATGTTACACTTAATAACATGGTGAAGTTATTTAGATTTGTTGGCTGTAAAAGTTTTTTTTAAAATGGTTTGCAGGATTTTCATGTGACGTGAAAAAGGAAAAAACAACAGGAACACTCATGAAAGTAGAAGAGAGCTCTATAGAGTAAAAAGTAGCAAGCAACTTGGTCTAAACGCTCACATGTTTGATGTTTCTATCACCACCTTTGCGTTCTGCAACCACTTTATTATTTTGTTTTAAATATTAAACAAAAATGTGGTAATAGCTAGTATTATATGTTTTGTTATGGTTTGTCAATACACTAGCTTAGCTTGATTTGATTCACTCAGTTTACCAAGTAATCAGATAATCTCTACATGGCGGAACCTTATCAAATGTCGAGATTGCTTTGCTAAAGTTCATTAATGAGAAAAAAAAAAATTTGTTAAGCAGGTGAGTAAAAAGCTCAAAAACAAGTGTGGAAGTAACCAAGAAAATTGCAGTTATTAAGGGAAATAAAGATAAAAATGATGCAAAATCTCTAGATATTTGTAGAAGATCATTACGTAACTCCACGAGTGGTCGTGATCCAATTTGTGGACAGATTTGAAAAGCAACTAAAAACAATCAAATAACACACGAACATACTTTTCCCTCCACACATACCAAAATCCACTGTTTTGTCCAAATATTTGCAATATATATATATAGAAGCAGTGAGGCACTTATGGTTGCATACAGACACATTCACAACGAAAATTTCAGAGCCAAAGTAACACACACAGAGACAAACAAAACATATGAAGAAACTATATTCTAAGGGAATTAGACTTTCCGAATTGATGGAGAAATGGAGAAAAGGGAAGAAAGGGTACTTCGCTGTATACACAAAAGAAGGGAAGAGATTCATTTTGCCATTGGATTATCTGAACCATCCGATGTTACAAGTGCTATTGGAGATGGCTGAGGATGAGTTTGGGACTACCATTAATGGTCCTTTAAAGGTTCCTTGCGATAGAAGTTTAATGGATCACATCATCATGCTTGTGAGGAGAAGTATGTCCGATGATAATGGTGACGTGGAGAAATCAAAGGTTTCTTCCACGAGCAGCACCTGCAAGGGAGCTCCAATCTCTTCTCTCTTTCGTGGACAGAGCCAGCTTCAGTCATTAGATTCCTAACAATTTGGAGTTGTAAATTTTGAAGAAATGAAGTTGCAGATAGCTTTTTCCGACAAGGGTTGTTCTTTTTTGTGTATAAAAACATGATCGTATGATTAGTTAATCAGAACTGTAATGTATCATCTTTCTATTTTGGGGGTTTTTTTTTATATATGGTTAATTACAAAATTTGGGACGAAATTATAGTTTGTAGTTTAACTAAGCAAATCCAAACTTCTTAATTAGTAGCAATTAAGTTCAATTCGGTACTATAAGCATAGAAATTCGATTTCTGTATTCCGGAAAGCAGATTACACTGATCATTAATCTTCATAAATTCATAATCCAATACCACTCAAGTTTAAAACTTTTAAGCAACAACAAAAAAGGTGGTTGAACGTAGACCAAAAAAATATATATAGTGAAAGAAATAGTAATAAACGGGCTTTTTAATTGGGCTTAAGCCTTTTAGTTGAGGCCTTACCAAAAGTCACTCGAGAGTCACACGGCTGAATTTAGTATTGTCAAATCAGAGGAGAAAGAAAGCTTTCGGTCTGAAATCAAAGTGCGAATCGGGGGAATCTAGGTTTTCGAAGAAATGGGTGGAGGACATGGCGGAGGTATTACTTACAAGGGAGTCACTGTACACACTCCCAAGACGTGGCACACCGTCACCGGAAAAGGCTTGTGCGCCGTTATGTGGTACATTTCTCTCTCCCCTCCACGTAATTCGCTTTTTGATTTTGGGACTTAGCTAATCTCGATTGATGCTAGATCTCACCATGGGATTTTCGAATAATTGATCATCTGAGGAATCTGGTATCTAGTATCCATTTGATTTACTGTTTATGTTTGTGAATCAAAAGTTGACAATGGATTTGTCAAATTAGTATCGGAGCCAATCAGGTAGATGTTGATTTGAATTGGATTATGTTTCCTGAAGGAGCCAATGTCAAAATTTCATTTCGATGAAAATTATTGAAGAAGTAATCGCCTAGATTTTATTTTTCCCTAGCATTCACATTTTGAAACTCAATTTTTTTTATATCTTCAGGTTCTGGATTCTGTACAGGGCAAAGCAAGATGGTCCTGTAGTTATGGTAAGACTCTTTTTGTTTTATCTTTGCGTCACTATTGTAAAGTTTCTAGGTCCTAATTCTTCCATGATGGCTAACATGTGATCTTGCTGTTGGCAACTGATAGGGATGGAGGCACCCATGGGATGGCCATGGTGATCACGGTCATGGGGATCACCACTAGGTAATGTCTCTACTAGTAGAACTGTTGATTGAATCATTAAGTTCTTAAACGCAGTTCGGTTATTAATAAAGAAATCTTCCTGTTCGTATTAAGCGCTCATTATTGTTTGTACACAGTGCTACTAAGTAAGACATCAATTAATGAAAGTTAACTTCTTTGCATTATGTTTATTAGCAATTCTAAGTTGTCACTTACTAACGAGATCTTTTGTTAGGCGCTATGTAGTTGGTTTTGAAAAAAAGATGGTAGCTTTGATCTGGTTTTGGTTCATACAAAAGGTGAAAGTTTAGAGGATCTTTAACTTCTCTAAATAATGTTCTTGATTTATATATCCACTAGAATGAATCATTGACACTCTTGGAAGTTAGGTGAATGAAAATTGAGTGCCTTTATCTTGAATGTTTGTTATTAGTTTAGTGGTACATGTTTTGAGTTTTCTCTTCATTGAGACATCGTTGATTTGTGGCTATCCTCGAGTTCACCGTTCACGCAACCTTATAACCATTGCTCAAATTTACTGATCTGGTTTCGGGTTTTGCTGTTAGGTCTCATTGAACCTTTGAAGATCATGACGAAAAAGGGGATCGTCTCTTGTTTTTTAATTTTCAGCTCCATATGTCGAAATAAAGAGAACTGTGAAGAAGACGTGAAATGTTTTTGTACACAACTTTATAAGACTTGCTACTTCTGTTTTAAGTTACTACTTGTGTTGCACTTCCTTATAATGTTGACATTTTGCTGTCTACAAATTAATTTGAAATATAATGAATTGCGAGATTCCTGTTCTTAGATCCAAGCCTCCAATGATATGAGTTACAAAGAAACGCTAGGTGTTAGATCTAAGTATACAAAGTAATACATATGAAACTGAGCTTGAAATGATATTTCAAATCATATTTGAGAACAAAAAAATGCTCTTAATCAAATTGAAAATGTCTACTCTAGCAATGTGAATAAATAAATATCTATAATTCAAAATTTTATCAAGTGCCAATTTCATTTAGAGACTTTTTATTTGGTGAAGACAGTGTGGCTTCAAGTCTTTAATTAACCCTAAGTCCATAACCAAGTAGCAAGTTTAGTAAACGGGTAAAAAAATATAATGTTACTTCAAAAAATATATAGAATAAAAGAATATAATGTTACAAACTTAAAATAAGGTTACAAATCAATCTATTTAATTTTAACTAAACATGTCCGCTTGAAGCAAAACCTAACCGGATAGATCATATATTATCTAGTTGGTGAGAATATTAAGAAGTGAAACTCTCGTCTGAATCAATCGCCTGAAAATAGACTCCAACTCTATCTCAAGCTCCTCTATAGCAATCTCCGCCGCCTCCAACCTCGTAGTCGCGCTTTGCACCGCAGTCTCATCCCATACATCATCTAACAAATGCGAAGACCGAATGGTAAAGATCGAAGACAAAGACCCTTTGCTCGATCTCTTCTCTAGCCAAGGAATACAACCAAGCGAGAACAAAGACTCAACCATTGTCACAACGACTCTTCTCACTTCTTTCAAAACCTCAGCTACAAACAGAAGGTTCTGTTCTATTGGCATGGCCACTCTTCCTCCGCTTCCTTTCATATTCTTCAGACAGTTTAAGCATTTCAGGGTCTCCTTCTTGAGCTTGTTCTTATACCGATTATACGCAGCGATCTTCTCGTTAACATCAGATGATTCGTTGCAACGTAGAGTCAGTTGTAGATCTTGCAAGCTGTGTTTCACGAGTGTCATCACATCTTTGGATACGTTACAGATGTCTAACATCCTCAATGAAGCTTCTGAAACTTGTTCCGTCCATTTCTCTTGTCCTTGTTGAGACAGAGATTCTCTTGTTTTCGAACAGTGATCAAGGAGATAGTTTACGCAGTCGTGTAGCTCTCTCAAACCCTCAAAGTTAATCTGAGCCATAGATCTTAATCTATTCGAGATCCTTAGCTAAGAATGTAAAGAAATAAATTGAAAAGGTAGTTTTTGATCTAACTGTGATTGGTTTTTAGGGCTTTTTGAGAGTTTTTAAGCGAAGATTAGACATATATAGAATGTGTGTAAGAGTGAGATTATATATAGAGGAGAAGAGGGATCTGAGGGAAAGTACGATGAAGGATCCTAAGTTTTGGTTTTTGTACGGACGTGGGACATCTGGGGAACAGCTCATTTTGGAGGTATTATCAAGATAATGGTTTAAATGATTCAAAACAGGTCACAAGGAACCTTCTTTGTACGTAAGAAGCACTCGTGGATTAGGGTACATTGTGGATTCGTTTAGATATTCTGTTTATAATATATAGTTTTAAAGATTTTTATTTTATTATTGGGTACTTGAGGTTATTACGTTTAAGTATATACTATATATGTACCATGCATGCACGAGCGACGGTGCCAGGCTGTGTCGGTAAATTGCATCAATTTGGAATATACGAGACGAATATTAAATGAAATGAGAAATGTTTTAGATTTTGGATCAGACTTTAAATATTATGTTACGTGTTTGTCAGAGATGTTTATGTATCAAATTAAAATGGATCTATTTATTATCAACAAGAAAGTAATATAAGTCTTACATTAGAACAAAAGAATAGTAATAAATAACTATCGATCAAAATCATTTTTAATCGGGAATCTATCTTTGGCAGGTACATGCGATTGTATTAACCTCTCTCGATATATATATGTTTCTCGACAAAGCAAACTATTCACAGTTACGCACTAATTAAAAACTGTATACCTTTTTCTATAACGTGGATAATAAGAATACACATAAACATATATGTATATATTTCTAATTTCTCTATCACTAAGGTAACCACCTCGATGGCTCGATGCATGGATACATGCTGGATTAGATTTTGTGTTTAAGATCTTAATATCTCAGGTTATTTTCAACAAATTTATATCTCCTCACAAATTATATAATTAGATTCAGATCCCTCCAAATGCATTCATTTTATTCTTTTGTTAGTCGAGCAATCTTATTATTCGATTTCCCATTTCGAAGGTATAGCTACGAATTATAATAAATAATCAATCATGCATTATATTTTTTATGTTGTCATCATCATGGAGGGAGACATTATTGCGTAATAAACAAAAAGAAGAAGAATACATTATTGCGTAATTTTTTTTTTTAAAAAAGAAGAAGAATACATTATTGCGTAATTTTATAGCAATTTCCATATGATTAGCTATTTTTTAAAAGACAGCCAATCAAAAATAAAATAAGGCCCATTTAACCCAATTACTAAGCCCATTATCTCAAATTTACACCTGCTCTGTTTTTGCAACAATTTCTGAACTGAAAACTGAGTGATGTGCTCAGTCTTGTGATTGTATAAACGTATGATATGTTCATATACTGAAGTGATCTGCTGATAATTGTTCTCTAAAACTCGTATTACGGACAATTAATCGTTTGAATATGATTTAATAACAATGCGCACAAAGTTTTATGAGTTCCTTAAGATCAATATGATCTCAGAATCTTTCCCTAAACTAAAGCCAATACTTCAAATGAACAAAATTACATCTATTCAATCTCAAAGAGTAAGCATGTTAAGAAAAGAAACTCTTGTCTTCAACAGTTTCTTATAGACACTCTCCAACTCTCTCTCTGTTTCTTCAATCTCATGCTCTGTTTCTCTCAACTTCTTCAGCTCCTCCACATCAACTTCTTGATTCTTCCTATTAAAAATCCTCGACACAATTCCTTTCCTCGATCTCTGCTTGTGATCGCTCTGATTCGTCGTCACCACTTCGCTCAACAAAGACACCAAAACATCGAAGCTCGTCTTTTCGACTCTTTTCATTACATTAATGACATCTCCACAATCTCTTTTCTTCTTCTTCTTCATCTTATCCTCTGTTTTCTTCAGTTGTTTCACAATCGTTCTGCTCAAGGCTCTTCTCTTAAACACATACATGCCTATCTCACGCGCTACAAAAGCTTCTTGATCATCTCCTGATTTGCTTCTGATCATTCTCCTCCTCAAGCTCGATTCGAGTTCCCTGACTTGTTCCTTTATCTGCATCAGAACGTCTCTGATCGTGCTACAGATATCAAGAACCTCGAGGAATCCGTCGGAAACATCTTCAAATCCGGTGAAAGCTTTTTGGGTTTTCGTCGTTTGAAAACGGAGGAAAACTTCGACAACCTCGTACATATTCTTTAAAACTCCGAGTTTCCGACAAGCAGACTCTGGTCTTTTCTTTAGTATCAGAAGATGATCTTCGATGGCTCGAGACAGAGGACGAACGTCTTCAGACCAGCTTGTTGAACGCACGTGTGCACTAGATGATAATGAAGTAGCAGCCATGGCTGATTCACTTTATAGAGATATTAATGTATAGTCAACGAACAAAAGGTTCAATTTCTCATTTATACTTTCCCCAATATATATGTATGTGTCTATATGTACATGCATGTTTGAGTTTGTGTATATGTATGCGTGCACGTACAGGTCAATCTATAGACGAATATAGATACAGTCTGGAATGGGCTGTTGCAATTGAGTTTCTTCCGACAGTCAAACGACAAATCTACACTCCTCTTCTTGATGATAATTTTTCCTATTTATTGTTGTAAACTATAATTATTATTTTGTGCTCTTATGTAGCATTGAATATTCAAATATCGTTGAAACAACTGATTAATCAAATAGGAGACCATGCTTCTTAGCAAATAATTTCATGCAAGATCATCGTGGTTAAAACATTCAAACTAAAGTTCAAATGATCAAATGACCGACTTGTAATGTTTGCACATAGTATCGTAAAGCTATAATGAGATTACTCCATTTAATCTAAAACTGAAACCATCAACCCACCACGCACAGAATTTTATTTTCTTGATTATTTTGTACATTTGTTTCCTTTTTTTTTTAGGTAAATATGTGAACTCTCTCCTACATATCTTTTTTTTTGTATTTACTTGATTTAACAACATGATGAGCATTATTTTCTTGGTGCTCAATGTTATAGTTAAACAAACAAACAAAAACAAATCTTCAAGGGGGGGGGGGGAGAAGAAAATCTTAAATGGTTTAAATTCCAAATTGCAGTTGCTAGACTACTTGCATGTGCGGCAGCCTTGGAATGGCTGCGGAAATATGAAACCAACAACAAACAATAACTGTTGGCTGCTACGTCGCTCTCGTAATCCCAGCAACCTTTATTATATTGCATCCTTGGAGATTTCATATATCAAGAAATGTCCAAGTACCATTTTTATATAATATATACACACGCATACATGTAATATTAAATTGTTCCAATTGGGGAAAAGCTGGGAATGTGCACGAACGGAGAAGACTTATTAAACAAAACCATCAACGAAGTTGGTTTTGTGACAGCCTAGATGTGTTTATAACGTTATCGTATACCATAACATTATTAATTACGTACAGTACATATACATCCTGTTGTTGTTGTATTCATGTCTCCTTAATATCAAAGATTACTTTTCTTAAGGTTATATAGACTATACACTATTAACTACTAGCTTTAACCAAAAAATAATAATATATATCTGCGCTTAGATTTACATAAAATTTAGATTAATAGACAATAGTAATGATGTGGTTTCATACTAAGTTTATTAGTGTGACATATTAGATCAATTTTAAAATTAATTGTAAAAACTAAACCTATTGTAGTTGAAACCAAAGACTAAAATTTATAGTTAATTCTTGTTATCGTTATTATCACATACGATATTGGATACTTTGGGTTTATATATTTGTATTGTTTTGGATTTGGTAAATACTTATGTTATATAAGTTAATTAAATATGTTCTATAATTATAATAATGTAAATATATGAAAACATTGTAAATGTATGTTTTAAAAAAAATATATGGAAATGAGTACATATAAAAAGAGAAAAATTAATCAACATTTATTTTCTGGTCAATATAATTTACGTTTTTTTGTCATTGAGAATAGTTTGCAAGATTTAATTCAGAAGAACTGCTTTTTTTAACGATCAAAGTATATGAATTGTTCTTCTATATATTTCTCTTAACCTCTAGGGCAAATTATTTATACAAAAGACCTAATACAAGGAAAAGGAAATCTACAAAAAGGAAACTCTAGCTTGTACGACAAAATATAAAACAAATTATGAGTTAATAGAGATAAACATGATAGGATATGAAATATATCCGAATAGACAGGCTAAGGCTAAATCTGAGAAAGAAGAAAACAATATGGAGACTTAAAATGGAATTGTATATGGTAATACAAAATTTCCGACTTGAGGCAAAAACCGAGCCCTATGAAACAAGGAATCTCCTGATGATCTCTGCAGCAACTTCTTCATGATCATGTCTTCATCGTTCTTGATAGCTGCTTTATTATTAGTAACATTCTTTTGCTGATTGTTAACAAAAAGCCAGTCTTCATCATTCTTGATAGCTGCTTTATAATAAGTAACATTCTTTTGCAGATTGTTACAAAAAAATGCAGTCATCATCATATAATGTTTCGAACCGAGATTCTTTTTTTGGCTTATGCTTCGAAGAAAGAATTATTTCTCTTCTTCCATTCACACGTGGCTGTAGCTTCCCTTAGCGCTAGGCGTTCAGAGTCCCGTTTGGGTTCGGTTCGAATTTTTCGAGTTTTTGGGTTTTCGGGTTTAGGCTTCTAGGCCTCATTAGGGTATTTGACATTTTCGCTTTGAGATCGGATTCAGGTTCAATCGGGTTCGGTTCAGGTATTTTGCATCCAAAGTAACCGAACCAAAACATATAGTCATATTCATCATAACTGTAAAGTTTAAGGTTTTACATACTGTCAGGATCCCATTTACCCAAAAGCTAATTTGAATAGGATGCAATCTGTTTTAAATAACATATTAGAAAAATGGGAAACATAATCCAAGTGAACTCAATACATATATACCCAAAGATTTTGAAAATATCCGAAATATCCGAAAAAAACTTAAATATTAGTTACTTTTTATTCAAATCTATCCAAATTACCAAAATTATCCAAAAATATATAATATATTTAGATTTTTATAATTGTAGTTTTGGGTATTTGAATTATTACAAGTATAAGTATAACTAATATTTTTTTGCTATATAATTGTATTTCAAATACTTTCAGGTACCTTTGGGTTTTGGGTTCGGATCGGTTCGGATTCAGATTTTTCGGGTATAGAAATCTAGGACCCATTCGGATATTTTGCAAATCGGGTTCGGGTATTTTGCCCAGCGCTAGCTTCCCTTATGCTCTTCTTAGTGTTAGCATCAGACAAACAGGCATCTTCTTCTTCTGTCAAACAAATTTTCTCAAGCTGTTCAGATTCATCCGAAACTTGCTTGCTTGGCAAGTATTCTTCTTTCTTCTTCTCTTTTTGTTGGACCATTCTCGAAGCCACCATTTGTCTTTCCATCTTTGACAAAGTTCTGAACGAATCGAATCTAGTTTCGAGATCACGCCTAGGACACATCTATGTGGCTCCAAATCAAATCAAAATCGAAGCGAGAGAGATAAGAGAACCCTAAAAGAAAAATTCTCGTCTCAGATTATATTAGAGAGAGAGAGAGAGTTATTGGAATGCATATTGGGTTACGGCGGGAGCCTTACAATTAATCATTAGGCTATTAATGGGCCTATTTGTAATTATGATTCTAATGTAAGGCCCATTCTTGAGGAAAAGTCTTCAATGACATGCGTGACATTTTTAGTAATCCGAACCAAGAATGCCGAACCGAACCGTAATCTAATGCGGTTAATTTCACCATAGTTTTCAAATACCAAAATAATCGAAAAATCAATTGAACCAATCCGAACTGACCCAAACCGAACTCGCGCTACATGAAATGAACCGTTACTTTTAATCAATACATATATCTGTGAATTAAAACTATTTCGATTTACAACTCGTAGAAGTTGTATAATCAAATATTAAACCACATAAAGTTTCAACTTCTTTAAAACTACTCAAAATTTTGACATTTTAAAGACACCACAAAATTTGATTTTTTTATAGAACGACATAACAATTAGTTTTACAGCGTCTAACCACACAAAGTTTAAAAGCTCTGTCAATATTTGTTTTAGCCATCAATGTTAACACCTTTAGTAGACCTGAGAATCATTCTTGCTCTGTCACCAACTTAAACCATTCCATTTATTTGATTAACCTGAAATAATTGTTAAACATAACCTAACATGTCTAGTTTAGATTCTAATTAACGGGTTTATTTGACGGTTAAGTTTTGATCTTAAAATTTGTAGAGTTGTATATTTCCTTAAAATAAAGCTCAAAGAGCGTTCACCCTAGCCGCCTTATCCACCATCCCCCGATGAGCTCCTCCGCCTCTTTCACCACCATCGTTCGCTGCCACATCTGAATCTTCTCCTTCTTCATCTCTTCCATTTTTCTCTCCATCTCTCCGCTCCTCCACCTCTTCCGCCGCCACCGTTTCTTATCCTCCTCTTTTTTATTTTTTTGTTTTTATTCATTTTTAGATAGCAATTGATTTTTGTGGTGTTGCTGTTTTTGTGTTTAACTGTTTTTTTCTGTCTTCTTTTGTTCTTGGCTGAATCGGAGCCGCTAAAGTCTTGAGAGTCATGAAGAACGGCGAGATGGTCCGATCGAGGCTGGTGGGGGAAAGGAAGAATCGGCGAGAAGAGGATGCAGATGTGCTTCAAATCTGGTTATTCCTTTTCTTCCGGCAATCTGCCGAGAAGTAATCCTAAATCAAGCTCTCCCGGTATTCAACCGAGGAAAATTCACATCAAACTTTTCCGGCAAAAAGCCGAGGAAGAAACGTCTATACATCTTTCCCGGCAAGTAGCCGAGGAAGCACCATCGGCACCATCGTTGGACAGCTGTCAAAGTCGACTAATCCTAAGTTCTACAAACCGTTCAAACCGAGGGTTTGGCTCGCTGGACCAAACATACATGTCCTACTCCAATCTCAAACGAATTCGCAGTTCTCTTTTTCCCAATCGAAGATTTTATCCCTCTCCGGGGTTTTTACTTCATTGAGTTTTTAACGAGGTTACGATTCATTTTAACTTATCTCTCGGGCAATTCAAGAAGAAGATTACCCGTTGTCTATGTCCAGATCTACTTCAGTGAACAGTACCGGCGGCAACCGCCTAGTTTTTCGGAACCTTTCTCAGTAACTTTCGGGATCGGATTTCTTTCTGATCACTGAGACTCTTGATGTTCTACCTTCTCGCAACCTTCACTTCAGATTAACTGATGTTGACCCTTCCGGTAAGGTTTTCGGCGGCTAGAACGAACCATTTTCAGAAGCGTGGGACTTGGGCCGCTTCGAGTTAGCAAATCATTGTTTAGAGCGGGTTTTCGTTAGTCTGTTTCTTCTTGTTTCAACCTGGGCACGTGAGCCCGTTGTCACATTTACTTCAAGCTAAGCTTGTACTATCCAATGAGCCTTTAAGTTTTTTAATGAAATTTAAGTTTGCCGCAAATTCGTGGAGTTGCAAAAAACCAATTTTTGTTTTAAAGAAATTTTTTTAACACTGTACACACAAATTTAAAATGGCGGTATATTTTTTCTCTTTAATAGTAAGTTATACCGTTTTCTTTTGGTATTTTCAGTACGAAGTAAAATCGAATTCCTCAGAAGAATAGATATAATTGTAACCGTATTCCATTTATAAATAAAACTAATCTGAATATACAAGTATGCGTACATTTTTATAATTGATTATTCAACGACGAAAAATATTCTTTGAAATATGAATTAAGAAAACATTCCATAATAAAGAACATTCACTTGATATAAAGGATAAAACCTAACATCTAAACTAAAACCAACTATACATATTGACAAAAATAACCAACTATACATAATTGATGTATAACAAATATGACCAATAATTTAGTAAGATATTTGAAGTCCTTAATTATTAGGAACATGTAAAGTTCATGGTCTAATAATGAGCTCTTCTCTAAATAGTGCTATTAACTTTGGTTGGGTCCTAAATGAATCAAACACTAATCATTCATTGAAGACCAATATCCGTTTTCCATGATGTTATCTTCTTTGTTGGAAGTTGGGTTGAAGTCATGACCAAATCCGAGTTGTCAATTTTTCGCCTCGTTGTAATATTATTCCAAACTAAGTAAAGCTTTTGATCAAATATACAATAATTCACGCAAGTTGTATTTCAAAGCAACCAACCCAATTATAGCCCAACTGTTAACCGCATTGAGTATCTTAATTATGAGTGATTAGTCCGGTTATATTGAATTTACAGGTCGAACCAGTCATGACCGCCACCAATTTTGTAAGTAAGAGCAAATAATTAATTAGCCACTGAATTGTTAAATTAATAGCACTATACTACGGTTTGTTTTCCAGCAAACCCCACGTTTAATACGGTGTTAGTCAAATAATTAAATCATAATTCGAATCAGATCAAGATGATAATTGAAAAGCATCCCTAACAAACCATGTGGTGGCATTCTGGGTTATCACTAAATAAAACTTAAGAGAGGCCACCAAATATTAGAACGAATCCATCAACGTGAAAACCTTACAAGTTATATGTCTTCTTATGTCCTATAATTAAATTTTCTCTCAATTATTTCCAGCAAATATATGTGCCAAGTGAGTTTGTTCACGCACCTGTTTGTGTTCTTATGTTTAGTGTTTTGTTGTCTGCCAAATAAATGATAATGCATGGCCATGGGATGGGATGGCTTTTGAAAATAAGTGGACCTTGGTTCTTAACGCGTAACCATTATTTCTTTTATGTGAAAGACTTTTTTTTTATTTTAATAAAACTAAATTATAACAATCATCAGATATCTCGTTTGAAGCATCTAAATCTAAGATTAAAATTTGGTATGTTTCTAAATTATAACATAATAAAAACATAAAGGCAGTAAAATTTGGTAATACTGTAATAAATCACGATTCATTTATAATTTGGGTTGGTTATTTTTAAGGTTAAAAAAGGTTCTAGTATTTACGGTGGAAAAAAGGAATATTGCAAAAAAACGTCTCCAAATTATAGGCATACAAATATTTCTACCACATTTTGTGGTTCGTTCTGTTTTTTTGCTCTAGCTATTAGTCTCGCTGATTTGTGAAGAAGTCGCTATTCAAAGTCAATTTTAAAAGGGTGATTATCACTCTCATTCTCGAGTTATAAATACATAGAAATGTAAAGTATCTTTTATTTATTTGTCTTTTTCTATTTTCTTTCATGTATTTAACTCATACAAATAATAAAAATAATGTGACAAAAACGCAAATAGACAGGAAGAAAAAGAATGAGAGTGATAATTAGTTAATGTGTAAGGGCATTAAGCAATGAGACCCGAGTGCTAATCAAACCCCTAAACACTTTCTCACTTTCACATTCGATTTCACTGATCGAATTCTCCAACTCCATCATCTTCTTCATCAAACTCTTTACTTCTTCATTCTTCTTCTTGCTTAAACCAACCAAACTCTTCTCCTCAACTTGCTTCAACTCCGCGATTCCTTCGTCTAGTTTCTCTTTTCTCTCGGAACGTTTCAAAAACCCAATAAACGGCGTCGTTTTGGTGGAACGGAGAGAGACGTAAACGCCGTTAAAAAGAGCAACGGAAACCAAAACAGTTACTTCGATGACGTCACTTATTACTGACGCTAGCTCTGCGCCACCGTACGTTCCGTTCACGCTGTCCACGTGGCAGTGCTGGTGTTTTGTCTTCGGCTCGCGGATCGACAACGTCAGTTTCGCGATATCTCGCGCGAGAGATCGGCGAGATTTTAGGTATGATGCGATTTTCTCGTCGTCTTTTTTCCGGAGAGCGACTTGAGCGGCGGACTGGTGCTCACGGAGGCTGAGGATCGACGTACGGAAGATTCCGTAAGCGTCTACGAATCGAAGAAGGTCTTCTAGAAGATTCTCGAAGAAGATGGGACGGTTTCGTAGAGATTCTTGAGATTGAGGGAGCTGGAGTATATCGGCGACCGTTTCTTGAACGTCCTTGAGGAGGCTGAGACCGTCGGTGATCCAGGAGGTGGTGCGGCGGTGAGATTCGCCGGAGAAGGAGAACCAGGATTTGAGCTGAGAGATCTCGTGGTTAACGTGGGAGATTAAGGGATGTGATCGACAGGGTAGACTGATGGATCTTGTGTGGTGAGAGACACGTGGCTTTGACGGTGGAGATGAACGGCCGCAAGGTTTGTTCGGGAATGAGAGTGATCGCCGGAAAACTCCAACCATTCTCGGCGGAGAGAGAGAGATAGTGAGATGTTGTTTGAGTTTTGAAATGGTGAAAGAGGAAGAAGAAAGAGCGTTTATATACACCGGTGAGTGTGGGGTTTCGGCAATTGAAGTATGAGATGATGTGCACGTGGGAAGAGTTATGCTATTGTTGAGAATAATTGCTTTGTTATATCCCCAACTATATTTTTATTTAGTTCGGTTAAGAATTAAGATATACACTTGTAACCTATTTTATTCTTCAAATTTTACACGATAATACACCTAGTTATTAGATGTTTTAATTACGTGAACGTTAGATCAACTTCCGACTTACACTTAACATGTTTTATATAAAGTAGAGAGCTAGACTCAATGCTATGTCGTCGTTGCCAAACAAGAAAAGAAACTCAAGGTTATGCAAGTAAATACATAGATTTTAAGGTTAAAGGAGCTAGATCGTTTGTAATAGTTATATATCTACTATATCTAGTATCTTTGAAATAATATTAGGTGAATAATGAATATTTTAATCAGATTTAACGAGTTAAGAGACATAACAAATGTTCCATTTCAAGCGGAGAGGGGACACACGTGGGTTGGCCACCCTAGCTAGAACTCCAATCCAAAACTGCACTCCTTTCTAAAAAAATAGAGTAATTCACACTCGGTAGTATCGTATTATTTATGACATAAGTTTTATTAAATAATCATACTTAAGTCTTCCATAAATTTATTTGGTAGGGGTTTAGACGCGTTAAGACAGATTTGTTTTCACATGGTTATGAACGATCATCAACATGAATTGAATAATTAATATGAAGAGTATAGAGGTCTAAGTCTAATATCAGTTAGACGTATAATTACACGGCTAAAATTATAAAACGATAAACAATAATGAGTCCTTTGAAAATAAAAGATGATCGGCTTCAATCGAAGAAGGCGTAAAAGAGATCCAACGGCGCTCTCCACAAAATCATTCAACAAATCTTAAGTTATTGGTGTCCTATATATATTCTGCAGTTAACTTTATCAGCGACTGAAAATGAGCACATTCGGGATATATACGACAGTCAGTATTTAAGGTAATGAAAATACACCAAACAAAACTCAAAGATATGTACGTCCAATAACATGAAAACGTTTTTTAATCGACGATAACAACAAATCAATTTGACCCAAGACTTTCAAACTTATTCATCATATATAGATATATATTATATCGTATTCTTACAATGTACATATATATGATAGTCTATATATTAGTTTCCGGTCTTTTATATTAATAAACTGTTACACTTAAGATTATGTGTCTAGTAATTAACAAAGCACGAGGGGTGAGCTGGTACGTGTCAGAGAAGGGCAGCTCCAACTATGCATCAAAGGATCAAAATCACGGTTTTCTTGTTCACGACACTTCCCTTTTGTCCTACCACGATCACGAAAAAAGAGATATATAATTGTATACTCTAATCTATCCCTTAAATCGATATTTTACTTAAACTAAGCATTATATAATTAGGTAGTGCAAGCGTGTGGACTTTTAAAACGAGTGTTTCGGCGTAGATCCACAAACATCAAGAGGGCCTTACTTAACGCTAACATTAATAGATTTTTAAAGCATGTGACTTGATATCTGGTTTTAATTGCAACTGACTTGAAATGAAATGTGAGTGATCGGATTTTAGAGATATTTCTCGATTCAAGTGTTTTAGATCCACGTAGTGTTTCCAATTATAGTGATTTTATTTTTTTGGGGTGAATTTGAGATGGTCATGAATAATAATGATATGTCATTATTTGGAGAAGATATACGATTAATATACTTGACTAATTGGATGTTGAGAGCTTGCCCGACAGTTTAAATTCTGCTATAAAACATTTAAGACGATCCATCGTTTTCAATTGAAGCTCCATTCGTTGTGTATTCATGGTTTAGCATGTTTACTTTTTTGTTTTTCTTTCTAACGCAAATCACATAGATAATACTTGAGGATTGATTACACGAGTTATCAAAATACACGAGATAGTTTAGCCATATAGACAAGGTTACATCTAAGATAACAAAATAAATAGAACAAAGAGTAACATGTTTAGCCGGCCAATGGGAATGTTTACTTTGCATGTATTGAACGCATTAAGTTTTATTTTCAGATAAACTTTGTTTTAATTGAAGGGGTTATGTTCATTGTCGTTTAAGTTTGTTTTTCATGCATTATGTTATTGGTTAATTAATACATTAAAGTAATATAGATAAATTGAAAATTTATCAAAATTTTATATTGAAATATAAAAGGGAGGTGGTATGAAATGAAATTAGCTAATTGAAAATAAAATAATAGACGGCCAATGTATATATATTCGCATTTTTCCTCGCGTGAAGTGCCGAGATTCCAATCCATCTGCCAAATGCAAGGTCACGTGAGCTGTTAGATAACTAAGTTATATATACATATCGATGTTTTACTTGGTTAATTGGCCCGTCTTCCAAAACTATAGGAAAAAATTTCAGTAGTAAAAATCATTTAATTCGTTAGTAAGTGTGTACATGTAATGATGCGTAAAAAGATGTATAAAATCTGCACAAGTGGAAGAAATCGAATCCTGTAACAGGTTCAATTTACGAATATATTTGCTTCTTCCATGTGGTAGATCTTTAGAAGAAGTTTATCTCTCGATATATCTGTTTTGATTTTTTTTTTTTTGTTTCCCACTGAATACAGAAAAGGTAGATCTTGGTTCAGCTCAAATCTCAATGTACCCTAATTGAATTCCACTTATACAAAAAAGGTAGATCTTTGCTTTGTTTTTTGTTTTATTTTATTTTATTGTAACCTGAAATATTTCTCAAACCAAACAAAAATGCAAAACATTAGGAAAAAAGGGAAAATTTGTTAGCAATTAAGTTGGACCTAAAGCCCGATATGTTCTAGTTGGGCCGTAAGCCTAACGTACAAATCTGTTCGGAGGCGGGAGCTTCCCATTTAACGGTCATTGCTCTCATGTTTTCAAACTCTTCCACACATCTTCTCGAATCCAAACCTCCGACTCGTTTCCTCGCACGTGCGAGTTTTTCACCGGCGATTTCGTCGAAAATCTTCTCCCAACCTTCCTCCCACTCCCCATGTGCGTCGCACAGCTCCACCGTCTCGTTCTCCCACTCCGTCCAGCTCCACTCTCTGTTCAGCTTTCCCATCACTTCACCCACGCACGAGCCGTTGCACGCCACCGTGCAAGGACGGCACTTGGCACCATTCAATGGTCCGTGGCTTGACAGTGCTGCCACCGGAACTCCGTAGCTAGACGGAGGGAAATCATATGTCCGATCGGTCATGATGCAGAAAGGGAGAGGTTTGGTGACGTAAGGGACACGGTGAGTTGTGAGCTGAGCCTTGAAGGCAGACTCGGAGTTGAGACTAGTTAACCCTGCCGAGTCGAGGTCGGGAATGAGGGAGAGGCGAGAGAGAGACACCGTTGAGGTGTTGAGATCGCCGACGCCGAAGCGGTCGTTGAGGCCACCGTAGGAGGATCCAGGTGGGACTAGGTACTGACCTGGTATGAAGTATTCTGGTTCTAGCGGATCAGCCCAGTAACCGTCAACACGGGTACGGACTATCCAGTCGTAAGTGAAGTTATTCTCGTTTTGGTATGCCTTAATCATGGTGATGCAGCCTTCTACGAGGTTGAAGTACTGTAACAAGCCCTGTCATTGACACCAAGAAGAACACATAGATGAGAAAAAAAAATCCACAAAAAAAGAGACACACTTGAGCAAACTACCATATGCTAAACAACTATTTTTTTGTTGATAAATAATTTTTAATACGTGTATCATTCTATCAAATATACCGGAATCAGATTTTCTTAAATATGAAAAGTGAAAATTTTCCGGGTCCCTCTGACCATTATTATTTGCACATGTAAGTGAAAAAGTTCAATATAAATGTTAATAAGTATATGTAACAATGTATACATGCTAGATACTTGCTTAGAAACATAAACACTAAAAAGTCTCCGGATTCAACTCATCATCACGCCACACATTAACATTATCATGCCAAGCATTTACCATTTCATAGAAAAAAGTATAAGCATAAATTAAAAAATACCAAAAAGAACAGGATATGATTTTTCTACAAACCATATATGTAAATCACAAGCTGTCAACTTAATCAAGATCTTCTTTATGGGGGAACGTGGGTCCCGAAAAGGTAAGGGGTCAATTTCAAATTTTCAATCTCGGACTAGTAGGAGACTACAACCTTGCGAGTTGCTAGATAAATGGAAATTTCCAAGAAATCATAATTTGAATTTTCAACCTCATACTAACTATAGGACCCGAATCGAGAAAGAGACAATTAACCCATATTTAACAAATGTAGTCAACAATTAATTAATATCACAGCCATAACATAATGTCATCGGTTATACCTTTTGAAACGCCATTTTTGACCGCAATTTCGTTATAAAATAACGAGAGAAAAAAGAATATCATATTGGATGGGATTGCGAAAACACCAAATACCAAATCTAACCAAAGTTACCAAACCCATCATCAAACAAAAATTCCTTCACATGCATGAGTAACGTACGGATCAAGAAACGGTTGCACCAACCCTAAACCTCTCCAACTAAACGGACCCCTCTTGACCACTTTCTTAATTATCCTTAATTATATATTTCCGAATTTTATGTAATTAATACCATTTAATAAATTGAAAGTTAGTGAAATGAATTAAAAAGGTAAATAAATCAAAAGAGTTGATAACTTAATTACCTTAATGCCATTGGGCGAATTCATGGGTGTAAGGACTCGAACCATCGGCTCAGTCTCATTTATCGGCTTAGGCTCAAAGATACGAACCCAAGCGAGTCTCGGTGCGTCCTTAAGCAACCGAAGTTTAAACGAATTTTTATCGAGAGGACTATTAAGAAACAAATCAGCATTAGGATAAACCCTTAAGATTTTCTCTATAATCGACGGTCCGGTTATCTCGAACCGCCTCGCTCCTCCGACCAAACACACCGCAATCTTCGAATTCATCAACTCCTCCCTCTTCCTCCGCCGTTGATTCTCCATATCCTCCGCCGGATTTACGTCGCTGGGGTTGGAATCCGATAATTCGACGGTGAAATCGGAGGTTTCGGTCGTGACGGTTAGGGTATGAGTGTAGATTAGGTTACGAAGAGGGGCTAGAGCGGGGAAAGGATCAACGGAGAGAGTGGAGAAAGAGATTAAGACGAGGAGGGAGAGAGAAGGTATGATGAGAAGGATGAGAAGACGACGATCGACGTCGGAGATTCTTCTGGTAACGTACATGACGGCGGCGTAAGTGATCGTAACCCTTATCTGAGAAATAACCACCGTCGACGATTGTTCACACACGTTCATTTATATATATATATTTCAAAACTTTTGGACTGATTCGGAGAGGCGCTGGTTTGTTGTGGTGGAAGGTGAAATCAACATTAAGCGTGGGTTTTATTTTGTTTTCTCTTTTCTTCTCTTTTATTTGTTTCTCTAGCTACTATGTATGTAGCTATATAAAAAACCGATGAATACGCACTGATTACGTTTAAAAGGAATTGGTATTCCTTTTGGGGTTATTAGATGAAAGAACATGAGAGAAAATAATAGGATGTTAAATTATAGTGTTATTCAATTTTGTATTTTGTAGATTCTATTAAATTCTAGTGTTATTCAATTGATTGATTTTTAAATTTTATCAAATGTTAGTGTTATTCAATATTAGGATGATTTTGATTATATTGTCATTTGAAAGAAATTTAATAGAAAAGTAAACAAAAAAAACGTGAAGAACCAATTTCCACTTTTTATGCTCTCATCTATATAGAATTCATTTTAATACTTTTAAATTCTATTACTTTTTTATTCCATTCAATTTTTTAAAATTCAATTATTGAATAGTCTTCCTTAAAGAATTTATGAATGTTTTAAATACTTGTTATAAATTCTTACAATGACTTTAGAGAAGTTTTTTGACAAAATAAAAATAAAAAATGATTTTATATAGAAGTTATATTTTTGGTTAAATAGTTGTAATTATTAATTCCTGGAGTCAAATGACACAATGGTGGCCATCTCTGAAAAAATCACATTAAGTTGCAGGTTCGAGGTTCGAATCATGTTCCTTACAGTATTTATAGATTATTAAAAACTACTAGACTATTGACAAAAAATATATTGTAATTATTAATTCCTCATCAATTCGAATATAGAAACGTATTAACTCTTCACTAGGCGTTTCTAAAAATGGTAGTGTTAATTACGGTTTGACCACCATTAATTGTATTTTACAAAAAAGATAGGGGTTGTTGACAAGTATACCGAACTATCGAAGGGAATGATTCTTAAAAGACGTGGAGTAAATACAATGGGTATTTGGGATGCAAGAAAAGTTATACTTTTTGTTGTGCTCGGTGGTCCATATTACTGTTTGCATATTTTGAATTAGCGTTATATGTATGTAAATATATATATATATAGATTTCAACATTTAGACTATTACTTTATAATATTTAAATAGATATTAGTTAAATAAATAGTTGATCATAAAGACTAAAATCAAAAAAATATAAAGACAATGTGAACTCTTTATATATTTATATATATAGATAAATAAAAAATAATTAAGTTTATATTTTAACTCAGCTGCATTAGTTGTAAGTTTTTTATTATAAAATAATTAGTGATATGTTTAATTGTGAAAAAGTTGTAGAGTGGATGTAAAAATCTAATAGGATAAAACCGAAACTAAGAGGCGATCCTCTGATTGACTATATAAACGATCCTTGAGGATATAATCTTGAAATTATTCTTTTTGCTTTGGTGGCTCATTGATTAGAGATAGTTCAGATGAGGACGACATGAGAGTAGCTCTGACTTTGTTTTTCTCTACGTGTTTGCCTTCCGCTTTGGAAAACTGCCAAGAATAAATGAGTCTACAAATATACTTGACAAACCAAATAACTGAATTTCAGGATAGAAAAACTCAAAAAGTGTTCGAACGCATACCATGCTAGTTGAGAACGCCAACATTTGGACGAACACAATACTTCTTTGGTAATGTGGTTTTAACTTGGCAGAAACCAATACCACAACTAATTTAGGTTTACTATCCATAAAATAGTTTATTCTCTAGGAATTTTAAGATGTTTGATATCCTGAAGTAGAAAAAAGAGAATAAGTTTGAGAAGAACGTGTTTGAGACCTTAAATGTAACATAATGATGGGTGTTATTAGGTAGTTGTACCACGTCGGAACTCTGCTTATGTCGACGTTTGATTGAGAAGATGTCTTTGTAACATGTGTTGCCATGTTAATGTGAAGTATTAGTTTGAGATAGAGTGATGTTTGTTTTGTAGAAATATGAGAATGATTGTTATATATATATATAATATATATATATATATGACAATACGGAAGGTCAATTATTGATGTAATTATTGTCTATTTTTTTTTAAATTTTTTTTTATGTTTTCATATTAAATCTTTTGGTGGAGGTTGCAAATGAAACGTTAGAATTCGTATTGACGAAGATTTGTATTGATGAAACGTTAGAATTTGCATACCAAACAATAAAGGTGTTATATATCTATATATAGTTTCATCAAAACTTGAATAAATCATTTTTTGGTATGCAAAACTCTATATTTACTTTTACAATTTCAATTTCCATGCTATTTTGGATTTTTGGATCCGGATATTTTGCCTAGGCTTAATTTCAATTTACATGCTATCATTACTTTCTTACCTTGTTGCAAAAACTAATAATTAACTAGAAATTGTTCCGTGCTACAACACGGGTTAATGAATCTAAACAAATCCGATTTTCTAATAATAGAAAAAATTAGTAATAGAATATCCTATATTTTTTTTTTTTTTTTGCAAATCAATATCCGATTGTGCAAATAAAATTAAATCAGATTTTAACAAATCCGATTTTTTGGGATATTAACAAATCTTTTTTGAAATATTAACAAATCCTATAAAAATATCTGATTATTAATAAATACGATTTTTTGGAATAGTAATTTTTTTTTTTTTGGAATATTAACAAATCTGATTTTTTTGGTAACCACAATAATCGATTATTAACAAATCCGATTTTTTAGAAATAGTCAAAATCCTTTTTAGAATATTAACAAATCGGATTTTTTTGTTAACCATAAATTAAATGATTACATAATAACTAATGACTAAAATATGTTTAGTGAAAAATTAAAATTTGTTCTTTGAAATAATAACGATGTAAATATTAATATTTTTTAATGTTTATTTATGTTATGATGATTCAATTTGGAAAAGCCTTTTAAGTACAATGGGTTCTTTTATTGGGTTTAAATGTCTTGATATAGGCCCATTAATATCGTCTGCTCGAAACCAGCAAAATCAGAGAGCGGCAAATCGTTGAAGGGATCTTCTTCCTGAATCCGTAACGTTGGCTCCGGCGTTGAGAACACAATGCAAGGTGGATCATCGGGTATTGGTTACGGTTTGAAGTACCAGGTAGCTCACGATCGTCTTCGTCTCGGATCTTTTTCAATTTACAGCTTCTTTAATGGTGGAAATTTGCTGTTTTCAGGCCAGATGTATATCGGATGTGAAAGCAGATAAAGATCACACCAGCTTCCTCACTGGAACCCTAAGTTTGAAAGAAGAAAACGAGGTGATCGATCATTAGATCTGTTTCGTCTTCTTTCTGGATCGGAAGATTCTGATTGTTGATTTTTAGGTTCATCTGCTTCGTTTGTCATCTGGTGGATCTGAGCTGTTATGTGAGGGTTTGTTCTCGCATCCTAATGAGATTTGGGACCTTGCATCTTGCCCTTTCGATCAACGCATTTTCTCTACTGTCTTCTCCACTGGTAATTCTCATTATCGAAATTGCTAATTTTTGAGTTGATTTGAAGTAACCATCTCAGAAATTGAAACTATGATCTCGGCATTTATATTTAGTTGAAAAAGAAATCATGTTTTGGTCAAACCACAGATCAAAAATTGAAATTGTTAGACGAGACTTACAATGTTGTTTTCATTTCAAGGCGATTCATTTGGAGCAGCGATATGGCAGATTCCTGAGCCATATGGTCAATCGAATTCTCCAACACTGGAGTGTATTGCTTCCCTTGATGCACATGTTGGTAAGATTAATTGGTGAGTTCATGGTTTACAAATTCAGCAGTGTATCTACTGAATGTGTATATAAGTCTGGTGGTCCAGAAGTCTTAGAATGTGTTACTTTCTTATCCTCATTTTCATGAAGTCTCTATTTCCTGTTGTGGAAACAGCGTTCTTTGGTGTCCCTCTGGAAAATCGGACAAGTTGATCAGCATGGATGAACAAAACCTTGTCTTGTGGAGTTTAGACTCTTCAAAAAAAAGTGCTAAGGTGATTTTTAGCTACAAGAAGGAAGAGAAAAAAACCCTTTGAATCATTTTTGGCTCCTGTGTTTATAGACCACCTTTGAGGTACTTTCTGTTTAATAGCTTTTTTGCTAATTATAGGTTTTATCTAAGGAGTCGGCTGGGATGCGGCATTCTTTATCTGGTGGAGCATGGAATCCACATGATCTGAATTCTGTTGCAGCGACTTCTGAATCATCTATCCAGTTTTGGGACTTACGGACTATGAAGTATGTCATCATTTGTTCCTCTCCTATGTTCCCATGAAACTTAATATATTGTATTCCTGCATGCACAGCTGGCTGGCATAGCTAGCGGGTTTCACCTAATCAATAGTCTTTTACTTTTTGGGTTCTAAGATAGATACCATTATGCTGAGTTTGATATGTTTGCAAATTTACAGGAAGGTTAATTCAATTGAACGTGCCCATGTACGGAATGCTGATTACAATCTCAAGAGAGAACATATACTCGTAAGACTTCACTATGTTTGTAAATATTTTAAATGCTTGTCAAGCAATGCAAACAAAGAGCTTTATGAAAAGAAAAAACAATGCAAATAAAGAATAAAACAGTACTCCACAGGGAGAAAACAAACTGTTATATACATTGCAAATGGGAAGAAACAAGGAAGTACTTTTCTCATTTCATGTGAAATTTATTATTCTGGCTAGAACTTTTGTTCTGAAAGGAATTAGGTCCACTATATTGCAGAAATGGTGTCAGATGTTTGTCTTCATGCATTGGACTGTCGATCGTGTAGGTCTCTGCAGATGATGAATTTGGCATACATATCTGGGATCTTCGGAAGGCCAAGGTTCCTGTGCAAGAGCTCCCTGGTCATACGCACTGGTAACTTTAGCTCTATCTTCATCGGTGGATTTTTTTTTCTTCAATAATTCTGCTACACATTCACCCAAACCCGATGCTTTGGACCTGGGATTTGTTTCTAGCGTGACTGTTCTTTCTGGAAAATATTACAGGACATGGGCTGTGAGGTGTAACCCTGAGTACGAAGAGCTAATTCTGGTACTCATTTTCTCCTACTTATTCCTTCTTAGCACAATCAGACGAATTTACATCGTAACTGTCACTATTAACGACTTAAGCTGAAGTGTTCTGGATCAGTAACGATGATACTTTTACCTGTCCAAAAGTATTTCAGTTTTTGTAATAGAGGCTAAAAGTTGATGATTCAAAAACATGTTGTGTCACTTATGTATATTTAAAGTGTCAGTTTCTGATTAATTTAACCAATCACAGAGCGTTGGAACAGACTCGGCAGTTAACTTGTGGTTTGCTTCAGCATCTACTGAGAAGAAAACCTCAGAAAGGTTAATTTCTCTGTCATCGCACCCAATGATGTGCATTTTTCCAACTTTGTTTTGAACTTTTATTCTAATGCCGATGTTGTGCAGCCCGGTGGAAGCCTCGCGTCTGCGTGTGAACCCGTTGCTTTATTCTTATACTGACTATGAAGACAGTGTCTATGGTAAATGCTCTTGGACCAAACTGAGTTTAGTAACAATTCTCTTCCACTAAAAATCCATGAAATTACTAAAATAATTGCTGTCACAGGCCTCGTTTGGAGCTCACGTGAGCCTTGGATTTTTGCGTCATTGTCATATGATGGGAGGGTAAGTAACTTTGCTTAAAACCTAAAGAACTATGGAGAACTAAGAAATTAACCATTGTTGCGCCAATTATAAAACTCTCAAAGCAGTTTGGAGAGTTCATCTTATAATTTTGATGTTGGCTTATGTTAGGTTGTGATCGAATCCGTCAAGCCGTTTCTGCCAAGAAGATAGGTACATGCACTCAGTTGAAGAAGGCTTCAGAGTAAAAGCTCATTGCCATATGTTATCACTTATCATTCTATACAAATTTTGAACGTTTTGATAATAATCACAACACCAAAACTACTCTTCTACAATTGTTGAACTTTTACTTGCGTCTCTGTTCATCTCTATCACTCATCACAAGTCACAATTTCTATTTTATGTATATGGTAATTCCGTATATATATTGACGAAGAGTCTCACTTGAAACCGGTGAGAGGTAAGACCCTTGCATACACGAAGAGTAATAACAAACCGCGAGAATATATTAAAAAAAAAAATATTTTTGTTTGTTGTCTTTTTCAAAAAAAAAATATATTAAAAAAAGAAAAAGGAAAAAACCTCGTGAATATACTTTGGTACAAAGCCAATCTGTATAAAGAAAATATTCAGATCAAGATATCACCAGTGAGTAAAATTCTTGTCATAATGCTATATATGCCTTCTTGTTTTCCCTTTTTTTTATAGCTACATCTCTGGTATAGCCCTGATTTCGAATATTGCTAAAATGTGACCCCAAAAAATTGATCTTTCCTCAGATCCTGATAAACAAAACGATGCTCTATCGGGCGGTTCTATGTACAGGAGGCATTAGATGCTAAATACTGACAACAAGGCCTAGCCCCAAGGTTGGAAAACCCGCTGTCACGTGTCCAAGCAGACGAGAGATTCAGTGTGATGTGAATCTAACTAGTCTGATAGCATTTCTTCAAGCTCAGGCTCATCAGAGGTAGATGGATCATCGTAATCTAAACTTGTCCCGTTGTATAATCCTCTGTCCTGAAGATCACTCTGTTCTTCCTCATAGTCTGGCTCCGACCAATCCGCCTCATCCTCTTCGGTTTGATCATCAATGGTTGTTGTTACTGCTGTGTCTTTACTTGTATATTTGTTTTTCTTTCCAAGTTTTCTAGAAATCTGCGCCTTTGCCTTAGCCTCTGTATCTTCGCATATGCACGTGGATGGGTTCTCGTGAAATTCACCTCTACCGGCTCTTACTTCCTTTGGTTCTCCCATGAACCCTCTCTGAAACGAACGGACTCTAGTAGAAAATTCCTCCCACGTCGTGTTCTCTTTGTTCATGAATAATCTGTAAAGCTTTTTTGCATTCGGCCTAACAGTGGGTTTATGTCCAAAGTATCTCCTGCAAATTTCATACAACCAAAAAGATTAAACCTTTGCAATTGTATCAAAGAAACGTATTGAAAATGGTTTCAACCTAGCATTTGCATCAAAGAGATGAACCGGAATGAAGAAGAAGAAGAAGAAGATGTTTCAGTACCTCCTCCCAGCCAATATTTTTGCCATGTTGCCATTGTTGTTGGTTACAAATACGTCGCTTTCGTCACAAACAAGGAAGTCGAGAGCAGCCATTCTAGAAGAGTATGAAGAAAAAGGTTCTAACTCTTCCTTTGTAGCTATAGTGTCTTTTGAATAGAAGTGTGGAAAGAGTGCTTTCAGAGGAGCCAAGGATTCTTCTCCTCCATATACTTCACCAGACGCAACATATATGTGAACATCACTGCCATATCCCAAAGCTCTAAGCATCAGTCCGACTTCTTCTGGAGTGAGCGGACATCTTCCTTGTCGCCTTTGTTTCTCTGGGTTGTTAATCTGCCATAAAATTGCAAATGCAGTCACTAATAACTAGTTAATATACAAATATGTAATTTCCAAAAAAATTACAGAATAGGCATACATGTAATGTTTTCCATCTCCTTCTGATTGCTGCAAGTTCTCTCCTTTCCTTATCACCACCACCATAATAGCACCCCGAGAATGCAAGCATATCAGGTTCAAACCTGTAACAAAGTTATTATCGCTTGCGTCAAGACATTCTCTAGTATGTATACTTTCAACATGGAAAAGTAGAATATCTTAAAGATTTCTTGTTGATTAATGCCAAATGTGAAGGAGTTACTAGAGTAACTCCGGGATACACATGCTTATGCATCCGATTCCACTCATTCACAATGCAAGTTCCTCTATCAGATAAGAGCATCGACTTTACCAAAAGAAAAAGATAAGAGCATTGACCACAGGATGCTTGAAGTACCAGCTAAGCCAGCCTATGAGGGGATGCTAAAAGTTTTCAGCTGTGCTACATGTTAGTTCTCCCCAGTACAATGCCCTTGATCAGTAACAAAGTGAAAAATGAAGAAATATCAGGATTAAAAGGGGAATGGTGGTGCTACCTTAGATGTAACGCAATGAAGTGTTTGCTCCTCAATCGCATGCGCCGGACCAATTCATTACCCATTGTAAGTATAGGATCAGTGAACTTTAGAGCATGGTAATTTACTCTACATCTTAGCTTTTGCAAGTCATCGCTCAACTTGTTTGAAAGTCTATAGTCAAATTTGTTCAGTTGAACTGCCTGAAGCATAATACAGACAAAAGTGATATAAGCTTATAGCGAGATGCTTATTCAAAAGACAACCACTTCTCCGTGGGTACAAAATGCTTCAAGTTCTATGTTTCAAAAAAAGCATAAACAAAAAATCGGCATGCTAGCAATCAACGAAATAAATTCAAAGAAGGATATAAACCAACAACGCCTACAAATGGGAAAACTTGCGAAGAAAATTATTTGGGACACTAAAAGCAAAGAATCGATAAAGGAGTAAGACAACAAACAATTTGCTTAGACATATGTTCCATGAGAACAAATTAAAAAGGCAATAAGAAAAAGTTTCAGAGAAGAAGGAAACTTACATGCCTTTTCTGAAGAACAGGTGAAACACGGTTAATATAGCATCTCTCGCTACATTTCCGTGGTACACGCATTTTACTTGGAATCCATGTTCGCCCTCCTTTCTGTGGAAGTTGCTTTATAATTTTGACGTCTTCCAACAGAAACGACATGAACCAATCAACATCGAAAATATGCGAGAAGTCACTGCACAGAACGCCCAAAGTTACTACTAAACCGCCTAACATTTGATTTTCGTTTCGAAGAACAATACGTATGCTAATTCTGTCCCAAACCTGGCATCCTTCCAGTAAGACTTCTGGTCTAACTTTGGAACAACAAGAGTAGCATTTAGAATTCTTGCCGCAACAACTGCATCTACAATCTGCAGAAAGATGCATTTAAAATTCCGACTTAGAACAAATTGCCATATAACTACACTAGATAACTAATCCGAAAAGAATATCGTTCCCAGATGGAAAAGAAGTAGATCCATTAGCTGATTAAGAGTAAACAAATGCTCGTATTGTGATAATCCATGGAGATAAGGTATTAACAAGAGAAGTCAAGAAACTCACTCCAGTTCGTTGTTGATTCAAACCACCGCTAGTGGCGATTGCCAAATATCGATCATTTCTCGTCACTGCTTTCGCATCTACAAACAGGTAATCGGATATTAATAGCAATGCCTGATTCCAACTAACCGAAAGTCTCATAATTTCGTAAGATCAATGTTACTAACTAATGACCCAACAATTGAATTTGATTAAAGAGTGTTACGCACTTGCGAATTTGCTGCCCGCATTGCTACATCCATAGAAGAACTCAGCATTTCGTGAACGCCAGATATCACGATCCGATCTGCCTCCACCTCTCTGTATCGATGGATCCAAGCCATTTTGCACAAAAGTAAATCATCAAATAGGTCGAAAAGTTTCAAACTTTAGCGAAGAATAATGAAACCCACTAACCGGAACTTGGAAACCTGTAGATTTGATCGCATCATTGGATGTGTAGCGAACACCAGGCTGAAGGCGATCGAAATCTCCAGGAGGCGGAGCAAGGAAAGAGAGAAAAGCGAAGAGAATGAGGAGAGATAAGGAGGCGGCGAAAATGAGAGGGAGGAGACGGCGAAGACGGTTGTAGTAAGGGTAGCGCCGCCGATGGAAACTCATGGCGGCTGCCGCGCAACTACCTCGCCGCACTGTGCCACAGAGAGATTGAGAAAAAGTTGGGAATTAAAACATGTTTAGAATGTTACTGTATTTGACAAGGATCACAGAGCATTGTTTCGATCACGAGCGACAACAACAATATTCTCTTTTCTTCAAACAAACATATTATTAATCAGAGAAAGAGAAACTGAGTTCCTTTTGTTTTGTTTTTTTTTTTTTGTTTGCTCAACAACAACTATTTCATTAACCAAAGTTATTATTACTATGATATGCTTCCACAATGGATTTTATAAACCAATTAAGCACTATAGAATACATCTAAGAATCATAATTTTGAATAGAAAGAGATTCCTGAGCTATCCTATCTGCCACTGCATTTCCTCCTCGGTTCGAGAATACAAACTTTACCTCATCAACATTGTGAAAGAGCTGCTGGATATCTTGTACTACTGGGTCAGTTTGGGGACTTCTGTCTTCACCAACCAGTGAGATGAGCTCTTTGGAGTTTGATTCAAAGATAACCTTTCTGTATTGGAATCGGGACATAGACACTAAGACACCACAACCCATCTCAAAGCTTCTGCCTCAACTTCAATCACAGATCGGGTTCTCGGCAATGCTATAGCTCCCAACCACAAGGCATTTCCACAATAAGTTCTAAGTACCCATCCAATCTTGGCCATGCGCTATCAGAGTTACATTTAACCCATCCTTGTGGTTGACTAATCCATCTTGCTTCTGGCTGTAGATTTGTGGAGTTAGAATTCATGATCTCCCTGTTCTCTACTCTTTTATCCCATTCATCTGCATCTTCATTTGCCAATCTTATCACTTTTAGAGCTTCGTTTTATCTCCCTTTAAATACAAGGCCATTCCTATTTTTTCCATAAGCGCCATAAGATCCAGGGAGTCAGTTTAAAAGCATCCGCAAGGAGAGGTTGTTCCTAGTGCAAATTAAGCACCCAAAAAATATTGGCATAGACTGAATCTTCCCATTCTCCACCAGGAAGAGCATGAATGGGGGATATTGCCCAAACTAACCGGGCAAAGGAGCATTTGAACAGCATACGAGTGACTGATTCTACACTTGAAGGACATCTCTATAACAACCAGCTTCCCTAGATATGTGACGGTATGAATATAATAGTTAGTAAATTTTGGTTTCTGGTATTCTATGGTTTGAAAATCTACGTTAAACATTTTGTATTTGGATGAGTAAAATACAAAAAAGAAAAGAAAAAAAAAGAAGCAAGTTGTGACATTATTACGTTTGTTTCTGTCATTTCCATCTGTCCTTAATGTTTTCACAGTAATTATTCTTTTTCTTGTTTTAAGTGAATCAAGTTTCAAGATCATGTCATATTCATATGCATTGCACTTATTACCCTTTTTAAAAGCGGGTTAAATTTATAGTAAGAAAACCCTAGTATAACTTCGGATTTCCAAGTTTCAGGTGCAATTAGAATTTCTTTGGCTATTTATTAAACAAAAAACAAAAAACTACAGTAATAAATTAAATAGAATCTAAAATAAATAACAAAACTCAATCTCATTTGATGGTTCGCAATTCGCCTAGTTTTATAGGTGTGTTTGTAGCCGCTTAAAAATGCTTCTGACCTTGTTGATCCGTCTCATCAAACCGTCTTAATGAACCACCAAAACGAACCGTTCGTTTGGTTGATTGGTGACCTCCATAACGGTTGAATGTCATCAATTAGAATCACCAGTTTGTACATGATACAAAACCAAAACGAAGCAGCTTCCATGAAATGGCAAAGAATCAACAGCGACGAGGAAGAAATCAAAACCGCTCTTCTTCAAGAACACTGAACAGTTCACATTCTACCTATTAACCATACTTTTTGGAGAGTCCTCTGGCCCAAGAGCTTTGGTTATCTGACCATATAATCCGGGACCCGAGCATCGCGCACCATCTTAGATTCAGAAGTGCTGCAGCAAGATGCTCCTCAGAATTTCTGAACAGCTCGATTATCTTTGTTTCGGCTTCAGGGTCTTCACTCATGATGAAATTTTCCTCAAGCTCTGTTTTCTTCTCCAGAATACTCTCCTTGTCTTCTTCGTTGAGCATCCTTAAGCTCAGAACATTCAAAGCTTCTATAGCTGTTGCATGATACCCTTTTTCCACATAACAAGTGAAAACATAATGGCATGTCGTTGGATCTGGATTCACTTTCTCTCGGTGCATTTGCTCCACTATGTACTCAATCACATCAATCATTCCCTGGAGACAAAGTTATGTGTATACTAAAGCAGTTTATTCGCTTTCATTACTTTTAGCGAGTTTACAACAAATATCTTTACCTTCTCGAACGCTTTCCGCAAAATGGTGTTGTATGATAAGACATCAAGATGTATCTCTTCCAATGCAGCTTGGTCCAAGACGTAAAGTGCCTCCTCGAAATTCTCATCATTCAACAAAATCTAAGAGGAAATACACAGCTTTAGTTAATTAAAAAGAAATGAACAGCAATAAGCTGCTAGATTCCACCGAAAAATTGCAAGTTCTGAGTGTGAGCGATGGTTCAAGAAAATTTGGTATGTGTCTGTACTCTGTGTAGAATTCTTTCATCTTGAATTGAATTGGCAGCAAACTATTTAAACTGTAATCAGATACTCTGTTATTACCTTCATCAGAACAGTAAACGTAACAGCTTTTGGAGAAAACCCGTCACGGATCATCATGGAAACTAGGGCACAAGCTGATTTATAAGAGTGAATAATGCTGCAACAATCAATCATTATATTGTAGGTAGCAGCGTCTGCAGGACAACCACATGATTTCATACGTTTGAATATATTGATCACCATTTCAGTCTGCGTGTAATTTAAGAATAGTGATCAATATTGCTAATATGTATGCTGGTCCAATAAAAACTTCTTAAAAGCTATCACATGATGAAAACTTACTTCGTTTGCCTCGAAAAGTGAATGAAGCACTATGTTGTATGTAGGCGTTCCTAGATACGTATTGCTGTGAACACTGATGTTCTCAGCCTTTTGCAGGTGTCGGATCATCTCATTCACCATACCTTCAGCTCCGAGGGCTCTCAGCTGGAGAAAGAAAAAGGAAAGGGTAAACGATAAGTTCATTGTTCTGATTGATAGTATCGCCTGAAAGGGATTTCTCAGCTGCCTTTAAACTGAATTATATCACATCTGGTTCATCTGCTTCAAACAGATCAAGAAACTAGCTATGTAGAGCAGAAACTAACCACATTCCGCCTTGAGATAAGACTGTGCTGAAAACCATTTCTCACCATGTCGATTTCTATAGCGTTAATCCTTTTACAGCAGTCTACTTGGGACAACATGTTGCCCTCTTCATATGGTGCATTCACATTACCAAATAATGAAAAGAGCAGTTCATAGGTCCTCATATCTGGACGCAGTTTTAGCTGTTTCATTCTAGCCAAAACTCGGACAGCACGCTCTGGTTGATCCTACAAAGCAATAGGTAGAAACTGAATCTCACAGTCACGTAAATTAGCAGAACAAAGTTGTTTAGGTTCAAGGGTTATGTACAAAATATGGACACATAATAACAAGACCTATAAAACATGACAACCACTTAAAGTGCAGATTAATATTGGAGAAATATTTTGAGTAAGAATTAATAGATCAGAACATGACTCCGTTTGTTCCAAGCGTCCCCTATGATTAGAGTGGTAACATAGTCACAAGTAAGGTCTTTTGAAAATTTTATTGCATCTAGGATCAAACTCGTGTACTTGAGGATTCTGGAGAAAAGAATTAAGAGTACTCATTCAGCGAAAGGTGAAAGAGGCATTTAGTGTAATTGGCTTTCAATATGTAGAAACAAAATAACTAACCAAGGAGTCATATGCAGCAAGAAGGTTATTAAAAGGATATGCGTACGAGCATTCAGATATTTGATCCAACAGATGTTCAGCTAAATCAACTTGAAAGGCTTTACTGCAATAGGCTGAAACCGTAGCAAGAGTTGAATCATATGGTTTCAGATTCTGCTGCTGCATAACTTTCAACTGCGTCGAGATACAGATTATAAGAAAAATCGTTATTAAAAAAAAAAAAAAAAAGCTAAAATACAGAAAGAAAGAAAGAAATTATGAAAGAAATGGCTTGTACAGTATATAAATTCTTACCAGTGATATGCCATATTCGTATCCTCCTGGAAATGCAACAGCTCTAATGAAACCATCATATGTGTGGCTTGATGGTAGCAACCCAAGATTTTGCATCTGTTAGTGCAGATAAGGAGAAAGTCAGAAATGAATTTTCATCAAATACCACAAAGCAGGACAGGAACCAGTTAAGAGACAAAAGGGAAGAGTCCAGCTATTTAACAGACTTCTACAGCTCAACAAGGACAATAGAAAGCTGGTATCAGTTATCATGAAAGCTTGGGAATTTCAAGCAAGGTGACAAAAGATCAAGTTTTCCATTCAGAGTCGTTAATGCTGCAACTGTCTCCTACGATTTTTTCAAAGAGGTTTTTCCTCATAACTCTACAGTATCGCAAGCAGTGCATAGCGAGTGGATAAGGACGTGGAATGGATGAATGGGAAAGGGGTGGGAGATACCTGCAGCATTAGCTGCTTCGCTAGCTCAGAGTTTTTAGATTGTCCACATGCATGAATCACATCATTGAACGACCACCTTAGGACCCTAGTTGCAGGGATTTTGTTTTGACCTTTCGGCAAAGCCATTTTAGAAGACTCAATTTCATTACTCTGTGCATCAGACAAATTGCTCTCCACAATGTTATTTCCATGAGCATCCACCCTTGGCGAAACAATGTGATCATTTACTCCAAATGCAACTTTCTCTGATCCTGTTTCACCATTTGATGGTACAGGAATATCCAGTCTCGTGGAATGCAATTTTCCTCGGTTGGATTGAACAAAGAGCTCTCCTCTTAAACCTAGATCCACCATGTATTGCAATAATTCATATGCTGATTTCAAATCCCCCAACCTCGTATAGGACCATATGAATTTTCTGAGAGAGAGTGTATTGAGACTATAGTGGTTGACATAGTGTCTCCAGATATCATTGACAGCTGATAGATTGCGCTGAAAAACTGCAAGCTGAAAATAATACTAATCAGATAACAAAGAAAAGTAAGTTCAACTATGCAGATCAATGCAGTTGAAATCTCTATGTCAAGGAACAATATAAAGTCCTTAAACAATCTGCAAAGCTAAAACAGAAATGGGGACAATCACGAAAAGATAAGTCTTGTCCATATCTCCTATACTCCAAACTTAAAAGTTGGCATATGAACAGCTCTTGAAAAAAAAAAGATAAAGGCCCTGAAATAAGATATGTTCTTAACTAACCTTGAGAAGTGCTGCATATGTTATTTCATTCTTCCCCACCCTCCGTTGATCCATCCATTCCAAACATTTACTAGCGTGATATCCACTTCTCGTTTTCGCACAGGCTCCAAGAAAATAGTTATAGATGTGCAGAACAGGAGAGATACTATCATCTTCTCCGAGAGTGTGAATAAACTCTGATGCCTGAACAAATATGGGCAGAGAAATCAATAGATAAACGTGAGTTACTTTATTATGTAAGGAAATACTAGATATTTGATTGGAATATTTGTATACCTTATCCAAGTGTCCCCCATTACAAAGGGCTTGTACTATGAACAACAAAGATCTGCTGTCCAGACTGATTTCCTTCTTACACATTACACTGTAAGTCTCCATGACAAACTACAGGAACAAATTACTGCCTTGAGGTTAGAGACAACCAGAGTGGTGTACTATGAGAAACTAATTACAGATATACATCTCAACCCCATCAAAACTTCAGACATAGAGAACTCTGAAATTATGCAACATATTAAAAAACAGGTGCAAACAAAGTTTAATCATCCACCAAAGGACAAGCCTAAGGGCGACTTTTTCATATATCAACTTACCACAGGATCCGGTGATCGCGCACAATAATTTAGAATAACATGAAAATCATCAGCACTAAGTGAATAATTCCCTTGTATTAACTCTAAAAGCAGAGCTGAAGCTCCAGGCCTCTCTCCCGAACGAAGCGCATCAACGATCTGCACTTGTAAGATCTTCCTAGTTGACTCACCTTGGCATCGAATGAATTCGTTACCTGCATATGGAATCATGCACTCTCAAGTCACAAAATCTCGTCTTTAATATTCCAAATAAGATCAAATAGATATTGAGACAAACAGACCATACTAAAAGGCTAAAATCAGACATACCCATCAATGTCGTGACACTACGAGAACAAGAACAGCCAGACCCATTATCAATTCCACTTCGCCCTCGTCCCTACAATCAAATACCCATTAATCAACTTACAATTTTTCAAATTTAATTGAAGAAATACTGATCATTAACAGATCTCAAAGCAACACAAGGAACAGATAACTAACCCGAGATACGTATTGCGTTAACTTTGACGACGACGAGCTCAGAATAAATCGCAATGGCGAAAGCCACCTTCATTGCATAAACACGAAGCAAGTCAATGAACATTTATTGAACTAGTAGGCAACACAAGAAACCCAATTCGCCAATGTAACTTACAGAGCTCTGTACATGGCTGCTTTCAGGCTCGATTCTGCGGTCCTTCGAGATTAGAAATTTACGAAAAAGGAGAAAACTTACTTCACAAAACTATAATCTAAACTCTAAATCTGTAAGCGAACATTTCATTTTTCGCCTTCGAATTTATCGAAGCTCGTTTTGTTTCAGTTATGTATCTGGTTCTAGCAATCTGCACAAAGAGATGCGACCATGTACGAGAAGAGAAGCTTGCCGGAAGGAAAACAAACGAATAAAAAAACTCATCAGGTTTATCAATCTAGTGGAAAAACAAATATGGGCCGTCTTTTTAACATTTAGCCCATATACTTTAATCCTCTAATTGGGCTTACCAATTTCTCTCCGGTTTAATTTTATATCGACTGGTTTAGTTTGATTAATAGCTGATTAAGGAGCAAGGGCAAAAAATGAATTTGCTTAAAGCTGATTTTTTTTTTTTTTTTTGTTTAAAGCTGAATTTTTAGTTTTACTAAATAAAGTTAGCAAAACTTGTGAAAGATAAATCTAAGTTTCTAACATTATATATACATAGTCTAATCATCATGCATACAACAAAAAGGTAAATCAAGGAAAAAACATATTTCAAATTTTCAATCAACAAAACCCATAAGGCCATAACATGATTAGTCGTCTACTACAAAAATATCAATTACCATGAATGTGCTCTCTACTAGAAACGAGAATTTATTATTTATTATACATGTCAAATTACATATATAGAACATAAACTAGAGGTTATTCAATGATAAAGTCTTTACTTTTTTTTTTTAATACTTTATTAGTTGCATTGATAAATTATCATTTCATTTACTCCACAACTTTCAATGGAACATAACCCATATTCTTGGCCATCTTTCTCAGAACATTCTTCTGAGTTCCCAGTGGAAGTCTTAGGAAGATCCGTGAAAACTACTGTCTTTGGAACCATCTTCATGCTCTTGTTTCCAAGCTTTCTCTCACAGAACTCAATGATCTCTTCCTCTTTTCATTCAGCTCCTTCCTTGAGCTTCACGAAAGCACATATCGACTCTCCCAAAGCTTCGTCCGGTCGACCAACCATCGCTGCTTCATAAACCGCCGGGTGACTATAAAGAAGCCCTTCGATCTCTGTTGACCCCACGATTTCTCCTCCGCAAGATATAACATCATGTGACCTGTCTTTCAGATGTATGTGTAAGTCTTAAGAATAAATTATAAAAGAACTCTCTTCTTTTATTAGGTTTTAGAAAACTTCACAAAAACTAAACTTTGTGATTCTCAATATATCATAGCTCACATAATTTATGATATTTATAGAGAGAAATCTCAACACTAAACCCTAATCACAATAGGAAGTCCTTAACTCTAGTTTATCCTTAACTCGACATCACTAAAGTCTAATTTACCCTTGATCTAATCCTTGACTCGAAGATACTTGGGCTCCAAGTTAGCTAGATTAATCAACATTCTCCCCCATAATCTTCAAACTTGGATTATGGAAGTCTTCAACACCGATCTTGTCTCGCATTTCCTTGAACTTCATGCGTGCAAGTGCCTTGGTGAGTATGTCAGCTCGCTGCTCGGTTCCGGGGACATGCTCGACCTCCACTTGCTCGTTTTCAACACACTCACGAATAAAGTGATATCGTGAAAGGATGTGTTTACTTCTTTCGTGAAATACCGGATTCTTCGTAAGAGCAATAGCCGACTTGTTGTCAATTCGAATAACAACTTTCTTGCTTTTGTCTTCGATTACTTCTCCGAGTAGTTCTTGGAGCCAGATAGCTTGACATGTTGCAGCTGTAGCAGCCATGAATTCAGCCTCACAAAAAGACAAGGCCACGGTGGGAAGCTTCTATGAGCACCAAGTTATCAGCGATGCGCCGAAATAGAACACATGGCCTCACGTGCTCTTCCCATCGTCTATGTCGATGTTGTGGCTACTGTCGTTGTAGCCGACGATTCTCTCTTCTCCATCTCGCTTGAATCTCAGCCCCAAGCTTGTCGTTCCTCTCACGTACCGCAACACATGTTTGATGGCTTGTCCATGCGATTCCTTCGGATTATGCATATATCGTCTAAGTGCACCCACCGCATATGCTAAATCTGGCCTTGTGTGAAGTAGATACCTTAGACAACCTATAGTTCTTCGGTATCTTGTAGCATCGACCTCCGTTTTTTCTTATGCCTTTGACAGTTTCAAGCCGGAATCCATCGGAACATGTGTACGATTACAAGTCTCCATACTTGTGTTTAGTATAATCTTTTGTGCATACCCCTCTTGTTTGATGTAGATTCCATCTTCTTCTTGTGTTACTTCTATTCCAAGATAGTATGTGAGCTTCCCTAGATCAGTCATCTCAAAATTAGACGACATATCTTTCTTAAGTTCACTTATTATCTTCAATGAGGATCCGGTTATGAATAGATCGTCTACGTACACAGCTACGATGAGTTGAAGCTCCTTTTCTTGCTTTGTATACACGGATTGCTCCTTAGAACATCTTCAAAAATTCAAACCTTTGAGAATTTGATCAAGCTTGTTATTCTACGCTCTAGGTGCTTGTCTTCTTCTTCTCTTTTGAGAGTTTATAGACTTTGTCTTCTTCTTCTCTTTTGACAAAGCCATCGGGTTGGAACACATAAACAACTTCTTTCAACTCTCCGTGTAGAAACGCCATCTTCACGTCGAGATGATGGATTTCCCAACCTTTGGTAGCAGCCAAGGCAATAAGCAATCATATAGTTTTGATGCGAGCTACTGGTGCAAAAGCTTCATCAAAATCTATACCAAATTGTTGCACATACCCCTTCGCTACTAACCTTGCCTTATACTTGTTTATTGATCCGTCGGTATTCTTTTTGATCTTATAAACCCATTTTAGTCCGATAGGCTTGACTCCTTTTGGTTTCCCCACTAGTGTCCACGTGTGATTCTTCTCTATAGAATCAATCTCGACCTTCATCGCCTCCAACCACTCTTTTGAATTCTCGGCTTCCTCATATTTTTTTGGTTCACCATTGATAGTTAGTAATAATCTTTCACACTCCAAATCTGCAAGTAACACATAGTCTTCGAGATATTTTGGTCGTGAGGATTCACGATTTGATCTTCTCAAAACAGGTTCGTCAGGTTGCTGGAACAGTTCGCTACGTGTTCCGATAACTTTTCTGTTTTCTCCAATCGGTAAAGTTCTATCATGAGTTCCAATACCTGTTCTGTTTTGACCTCTTGACGTGTTGGTTTGGGGAGTTGCTTCATGCTGAGTATCCGGGTTTGGTTCGAGTCTTGCTACATCCTCGAGTTTTGCATGATCTTCACTCTCATCTTCAAACTTTTGAAATTTTTGAAATTTTTGAAATTTTGAGATGTGTTCTTTTTTTATCCCTGCTTGAATTTTGTTACCCTGAAAATATAGACACCGATAAACGTTAAAATTTATAAAATATCATAAATGTTACAATTTTTGTAACATTATACATATTAAAATTTGTTTGGAACTTACAGATTCATCTGATAAAACCATTTCTAAAGCTGGTCCTGAGTGCATAAAAGAATGAAGAATTTTAACCCTAATAAACCAAGAAGATTTAAACGGTTTTAAATCTTTCACAGAAGTGTATGACATTTGTTTTTTTGGTTGTGGATATGAAGTTTTTAAAAAAATTTTGGTTTGATTAGGTGAGATAAAAACAGTAATAAATATAGAAATTAAGATTAGTTATATGGTTTGTTAATTTTTGTTAATATTCCAATCGTGGAATATGTAAAACTAACAATAATACAAAAATCGGAATACGATGCTGAGCGGTAGTCGTTTGGTCATAAAAGATTCTCAAATCCGATTAGTAAGATTAACATATCCGATTATTAAGATATCAACCATATAATATGAAAGCAATCCGATTATCAAATCCTCTAATAACAAAAAACCTTATAATATATTTAAATTATATGAATGTTTTGGAAACTTCACATTTATGGTTACCGATTTTATTGGAATATTTCCAATAACAATTATAATATCTTTTTTTGATGTTCGGATTTTGTTAATAATCAATTTTTTTAATATTTAGTTACCAAAGATATATATTCCGAGTTTAATGTTTTGTTATTTGTAATTTCCAAAATTTTTAATTAACAAATTTGTTAAAATTCGGTTGCCTTAAAAATATAAGTTTTTTTAGAATATTTCCCAAAACAATTGTAATATTCTTTTTAATGTCTTCGTTTTCGTTAATATTCAAATTTGCTAATATTCAGTTACCAAAGATATATGTTCCGATTTTAATCTTCTAATATTTTAATAATCAGATTTTTTAATGTTCAAATTTGTTAATATTCGGTTACCAAAAAATATAAGTTTTTATTGGAATATTTCCCGAAACAATTGTAATATATTTTTTAAATGTTTTCGGTTTTGTTAATATTCAAATTTGTTAATATTCGGTTACCATAATAAGTTTTTTGCATTTATGATTTGAATAAGTTTTTTGCATTGTCGATATGAAGCTTAAAAATTTTATGGTTTGATGAGGTGAGAAAAAAAGGTAATATATATAGAAGCTGAAAAATATGGATACTAAATCAATCCGATTTAGTAATATTTCACCAAAAAAAAAATCTTCCATAATCCTCAACAAATGATTCGCCAACAAATTAAAAATTATGGATATTTAATAATATCAGGTTTAGTAATTTCCGAATTAAAAAATATTCCTTCATTAAAATCGGATATTATCAAAATCATTTGTTAGATAATATTCTTTTTTTTATGTTATTACCATTTGTTTGTTATAATCGACATTAAAATCGATATTCCTTATTTCTATACATTTAATAGATTCTTTCAACTAATTAAAATCGATTTTAATAATCCAAAATTTTTGTGAACTAAATTACTAAATTACCCATATTGAGAGATTAAAATTTGTTCTTAAAATTAATGACAATGTCATGTAATTGTTTACTCTTTATAAGGTTTATTCTATAAAAGTATTTTTCAAATAATATATAGGGGATGAAATCTTTATTTCATTAGAAGCCAAATTGGCCTTTAAATCAGAATATGTGAAGAAGCTTGGTACCTTGCCACATCTTGTTAGAGAATCTGAGGTAACTGTCACAAGTGGCTGTTGATAAATTAAAGTTTAGAGGAGCTTTTATAGATCTTGCACTTTTTTTTTTTGTTAAGGTCAACGTACAGACTACAGATCTTGCACTAAAATTGCGTAAAAAGGGGTTTGCAAAAAGAGCAACAAACATATAACTAGTGGGAATAATAAGTAAATGGGCCGATCCAAACTTTATATAAAAAGTCCATAAAGAGTTCAAAGTAACTGAAACGCTTTTCGCTGCAAAACGGAAAAGGGAAGGTTCAATTAGGGTTTGTGAACCGAAACTTCTTTGAAACCGCGAAGTAGCCGAAGATGAGCCGGAGTTTGGTGAAGCTTCTTCACCAATCGTCCGGTCATATTGTGACTATCGAGCTGAAGAGCGGTGAGCTGTACAGAGGAAGCATGATCGAGTGTGAGGATAATTGGAACTGTCAGCTCGAGAACATCACCTATACGGCCAAGGTATGGTTTTACTAGGTTTTGTTTCTTGTTCATTGCCTATGTAGGAGCTGTGAAAATCCTAGAATTGGCGAGGATTGAAATATCACATGTACTCTGAAATTTAGCGCTTAGGTTGTCTCTTTCTTGTGATTGTTGAGAGTAGTTCTATTTTCGTAGTGATTGGGTTAAGACTTTATATATGCTAGTAGTAGGAAACAAAATATTATGCAGGTCGTGCTTATGTTGTCACAGTCAACAGTTAAGGTGCATCTTTACTATGTAGAATCATGATGGCTAAAGATGGACTTCTTGTCTTCTTTACAATGTACCAATGATATGGCTTGAGTAGAACTTGTAAATTTTTGGAATGAACTAGTAGGAGTTTCCGATTCATAAATTACAAGACTATATAATCAATCTTGAAGTGTTATTGTATATATATATATATATATATATATATGCTTTCACACATTTGTAATTTTTGAATAGAAATTAATATCTTCTATTCATAATTGTTATCAAACTTACGTGTGGGTTCTTTATGATTCTATGGAACAGGATGGTAAGGTATCACAGCTTGAGCATGTTTTCATTTGAGGCAGCTTAGTGAGGTGCTATATAAACTCCTTTTGACATCTAGCATACCAGATATGCTAAAGAATGCTCCAATGTTCAAGGATGCTAGGGGCAAGGTATACTTCTTGAACGTGATGGAGAATATCAAACCCATCTATGCTTTATAAGCATGGAAGCTATAAGCATCTTGCTTACTTGATCAATGCAGGGAAAGAGCTCTTCACTAGGTGTAGGTAGAGGTGTTGGAATGCGAGCCAAAGTAAGCTCACCCTCGTCTAAGTCCTTTATGTTTCTGATTTACAGCTCAAAAAGACAATGTTTGGGAATTCAAAGCAACTAATTGAATTTTGGTGATGTCATAAAGGCTCAGGGTACTGGGCGTGGAACAACAGGAGGAAGGGGAGCTGTGCCACCTGTTAGGAGATAGTAGTTAACCCTTGAAACGTAGCTTCGACCCTGAGACAATCTCTGCAGTATCCAGGAGAATCTGAAAGTAAAACAACGACAAAATTTGACTCACCAGCTGGGAGAGCTGAGACGAACGAGTTCTCAGGGGATGAAGATAAAATCAGCAACATTATTAATAAGCAAAGACACATTCTGGCAACATTACCACCACTACTACTTCCTCTTCTATCTATTTCTCTCTCTCTTTTTTTTTTCTTTGTAATAAAAATTTATAAAAGTGGTACGTCTTATAAACAAGTATTCCGCCTGAGTAAAAAAAAAAAAAACACTCCCCCGTCTGTTCACTATACCCTCGTTTAATTAAAAAGATGAAAATACCCTTGATTTGAGTACAACTGTTACAAATAGGTACTAGTTGTACCAAGTGATAAAGAGTACAACTGATACCAATCGTACCTGATGTACTTAGTTGTACCCATTTAAATATCTATTTGTACCAGTTGTACCACAAATCTGAGTTTCGAACCCTGGTCGCTCGGAGAGAGTCTTACCATCTACGTTACCGTGTTTCCGTTGATATCATTTACATTTACAAATATATAAGCCGTCTTATGGGTAACATAGTAATTTGTTCCATCAGGGGCAAACTAGAATAATATTTGCCCTAAAAGGGCAAATGAGAGTTTTATCCCAATAACACCCATATATTAAAAAAAAAACAAGTCAAGAGAGATATACTATAAAAATGCTATTTAAACAAATGCGGTGACGTACGATTTTTCAGTTTTATTTTATTTATTAAATTTGTAATTTGGAAAACTAATTTGTTAATATAAAAGATAATATGAGAAAATGCACTAAATTTTTTTAATCAAAATTCTTGTGTTGCCTTGTTCTTTTATTTTATTTTATTTCGGTGACTACGTCTTGGTGATGTCGTTTAGGAGAATGAAAGTGACTAGTTTCGTGTTTTAGGTTACAATGATATGTTTTTTGATACGGTTGTTTTCTCTATTCCTAGATGAACAAAACACTATGCAAATCTAATGGAGTCACTCGGAAAGAAAAAGAATATATAGAGGCAAAACAATTAAAGCACACTTCTTTATTTATTAGTATGTTCTTAGTCGGAGCAGACGATACAAAAGTTGTTAGAGAGGAAACACTCAAGAGAGAGTACAATAATTTATAATGCACCCATGTTTTTATGTCTTAGTCTTCAACTCCCCAGCTCTGTCATAGTCTTATTTAATCGACTGTTCTTCTCTGCAGAGAGTACATTAATATACTATAATGCAACCATTCACTTTGTAACAATATCACCAATACTATTCTTCTATCATTAATGTAACAATATCCGATCCCCAATGAACGTTCTTGTAGAACTTGGAGAATACCCTCTTAGGGTTTTACTTTCCTATTTCTCAAAGACTTAAACTTTACAAAACATCTTAGTTCAATATTTATAGAGAAATACAATGAGGACATTAGGTTAAATGATGATGATGTGACTCACTTAGGTGCATCTGATTGTTGTGGCTCCTAAGGCTTCAATCCAATTGTGGATATGCACAATGTGAGGATATCACAGTGAGCTGGCTGCACCGTACGACATCTTTGAGCCACCTTTGAATTAGTGACTCTGCTTTTGCATAATGTTGGGCTTGACTATCAAATGGGCCTGTCTCAGATTTGTTTTGAGTGGCAAAGCTTTTGAATCTGTGAGAAGCTTCAATATACTAATACACCCCTTCAAACTTGTGTTGGAGGCAGAGATAACACCAAGTTTGTATCTAAGATCAACAAATAGAGCATGTGGGAGAGACTTGGTGAAGATGTCAGCAATCTATGAAACTGCTGGAATATGTTTGATAACAAGCTTACCAAGAGAGACTCTTTCTCTGACATAGTGAAAGTCTACATCAAAATGTTTTGACCTCTGATGCATAGTCAGATTGACAGTGAGATAAAGCGCAGACAAGTTGTCACAATACATGATTGGTGTAGGACATTGAGGAAAACCAATCTCACTGAGTAGAGAAGTCATCCACTTGAGTTCTGTTGCAGCAAAAGACAGAGTCTTATACTCTGCCTCAGTTGATGATCTTGAGACAATAGAATGCCTTTTTGCATACCATGATATAATGTTTGTACCTAGAAATGTACAGTAGATACCATGAACGTTCTTGTAGAACTTGGAGAATACCCTCTTAGGGTTTTATTTTTCTATTTCTCAAAGACTTAAACTTTTACAAGATATCTTAGTTCAATATTTATTAAAATACAATGAGGACATTAAGTTAAATGATGATGATGTGGCTCACTTAGGTGCATTCGATTGTTGTGGTTCCTAGGGCTTCAAACCTATTGCGGATAGGCACAATGTAAGGACCACAGTGAGCTGGCTGCACCGTACGACATCTCTGAGCCACCTTTGAATCAGTGACTCTGCTTTTGTAGAGTGTTAGTAGGAGAACTTCAAAACTTGAGTTGATGGCTTGACTATCAAATGGGCCTGTCTCGGATTTGTTTTGAGTGGCAAAGCTCGTGAATCTGTGAGAGGCTTCAATACACTTATACCCAACGCGCAACAGCCTGTTTAATCGACTATTCTTCTATCATTAATGTTTTTTTCAAGAAATCGAGCGACCATTACGACCAAGTCAACGTCAACCACAACAAATTGTGTCCACAAAACTTCTATCACTCATATTTAGAAATTTCTATTGCAAAAATATACGGATATTGTTAAAACTTGTGATTGTGAGTGATAAAAGATGCTGACTTGGAATTGTACGACCTGCAAAATCCAGATTTGAAACCGCATATAGAAAACCGAACCGACATGGAGGCGAAATAATATTTCTTTTCTTAATTCAGTAAATCTTCCGCAGTATGGCGATTAAGAGATTCTTGAATCCCAGGATACAACCATTACTAGACCAGAACCGCATCACCCGACTAATACTCTCGAGACTATCCCTTTTTGGGAATGAGTTTTTTTGCTTAGAAGCTTTTTCGTTATTGTTGTGAGTGTGAAAAATGAACGAGAGGAGAGCTCTATTTATATAGAGTGGCAAGGACAGTTTTCATCATTTGTCGCAGAGCATATTCCCAACATATCCAAAGCATCTGCATAGCATATTCTGTAACGTGCGCATGTGGACGAGAAAAACTCGCGCGGGTGAGGAGATCTCGGATCTCAACGTCCACTTGGTTAGCTCAGTTGGCGGAAGACTCGGTCCTGTAAGACTCGGTCAGTCGTTCATCCCTTTATGCAAAAAATATAAGAAAATTGGTCTAAAAGTCCAATAGAAATTTGGCCCAAAAAGAACATCTTTGTGGGTCTAAAAGTCCACATTCCCGAGACCCGAGCTTGGCCTAGCTCGGCACGGCACGACGGCGGCGATGGTGCGCGTGCGCATGTGTTTTTGCATAACGGCCCATATCTCTCCTTCTCTATAGTGCCCCTTAACCAAGCTAGTGAACCATGGTGTAGAAGCAACACTATTTACACTAGAAAAGAATTTTTCCATCTTCTAATGTGGGACATTTGCACAAGGTTGACTTTTTAGCCTTCCAAGTTGCTTACTTTGACCCAACATTTCTCATTTACTTTAACTCTAATTTTGACATTTAATTACACTATGTTATAGTGCTCATTACTAGGAATCCAAAAAATCGCCGAAAAATTGACCGGAGCCATTTGTTAAAATTTGAGTTCCAACAATCTTCCACATGAATAAAAATTACTCTAAACATAATAAGACTCTACCAACTAGACTTAATGAATAGATAGATTTTAATGACTCGATAGACTTTACGGACTAGATAGACTCTAATAACTAGACATAAATACAGACTTTCGAGAGTATTAACGAAGAATCACTATGTATGAGATGGTAGCATTTTTCAACCTTGAACCACTCATTGTTAATATCTGTTGGGTTTACTTGGCCGGGAGGTGAACATGATGTCTTGAACCACCCAGATTTTTATGTAAACCGAGACAACAAATAGAACCCAGTTTCATCTTCTAGTAGAACTAAGTTCTTTATTGTGTTCATTTTGGCCTTGAACTTGCCTGTTAATCATGAGTGAACTTAGAGAATATAGCATGTCCTTCATTCTCCTATAAACGGCCTCATTTCACACTCACTAGGTGATTTGCCAATAGCATTTGTTTTAAAAAGCATTTTGTGCTCCACTGATATGTCAAAAGTTATGGACTATAATCATTAAAAGCATTGCTTATCCTTCATACATTCCTGTTGCACTGTTTATCATCCTGGGAACTAGGTAGAGATAGAAATCTCACAGTGCTTTTAGCAGAATCAGCTTGATTTAGTTGTCCTTGTGAACCAACATCCTGGGATCTCCAGTCAGATAAGTGGGGTTTCCATCAAACATCCCCTTTTTCATAGGCTTTAAACCCATTCCCTTTGATGATTTTAAAACTTGATCCCTAGCTAAACCTTTAGTAAATGGATCTGCTAGGTTTTTAACTGACTTGATGTAATCGATCGTTATTACACCACTTGAGATCAAGTGTCTAATGGTTTTATGTCATCTTCTTATATGACGCAATTTACCATTATAGAGATTATTCAGAGCCTGGGCTATAGCCGATTAGCTATCACGGTGTACACGTAGTGCCGGGACTGGTTTCTCTCACATTAGAATATCTTCCAAAAAATTTCGAAGTCATTCTGCTTCTTCTGCAGCTTTATCTAAAACTATAAACTCAGATTCCATGGTTGATCAGGCCAGTAAGGTTTGTTTAGAAGATTTCCATGATACTGATGCACCTCCTAGGGTAAAGATATATCCACTTGTGGACTTTGAGTTTTTGGAATCAGAAATCCAGTTTGCATCATTGTATCCTTCCAAAACTGCTGGTTCTTTACCATAGTGCAGACCATAACTTTTCGTGTATTGTACATAGTTTAATACTCTTGTTATGGCTTTCCAGTGTTTATGTCCAGGATTACTCGTGTATCGACTTAGTACATTTACTGTGTGTGCTAGATCAGGTCTAGTACAGTTAGTCAAGTACATTAGACTTTCGATTACACGTGCATACTCCACTTGAGATACCGCTTCACCTAAATTTTTGGTCAGATTAAGTTGTGGATCTACTGGAGATTTAGCAATCCCGTTAGTGTAGTTCTTGAACCTTGCAAGAATATTTTTCAGCATAATGATCATGAGATAGAGTGATTTCATCCGAAGTTCTTGTGATTTTAATCCCTAGAATGACATCAACTAGACCCATGTCTTCCATGTCAAACTCGCTACTAAGCATGTTCTTAGTGCGTTGGATTATATCTTTATTACTGCCCATAATGAGCATGTCATCTACGTACAAACATAACAAAATATATCTACTAGATGTACTTTTGAAGTAGATGCATTTATCACATTCATTTATACTGAAACCATTTGACATCATTATGTTGTCAAATTTTAAATGCCATTATTTTGGAGCTTGTTTAAGTCCATATAATGACTTCACAAGTTGACAGACTTTGTGTTCTTGCCCTGGAATTACAAACCTTTCGGGTTGTTTCATGTATATCTCCTCTTCTAAATCACCATTTAGAAAAGCAGTTTTAACATCCATTTGATGAATTTCCAGGTCTCTTAAGGCTACAATTGCAATTAGCATTCTAATTGATATTATTCTCGTTACAGGAGAATAAGTATCAAAGAAATCCATACCTTCTTTTTGTCGGAATCCTTGCACCATAAGTCTAGCCTTATACTTGTCTATTGAGTCATCGGTTTTCAATTTTGTTTTGAAAATCTATTTACACCCTAGTGCTTTAGACCCTTCACGTAGATTGGTTATTTCCCAAGTATGATTTTGCATAATTGAGTCAATCTCACTATTCACTGCTTCTTTCCAAGATGCTGCATCTGGTGTAGACATGGCTTTTGAATAAGTTCTTGGTTCATTCTCTAACAAGAGAACCATCAAGAAATCCTCACCGTAAGTTTTTTTTCTTACGAGCTCTTTTGCTTCATCTAGGTTCATCTTTTGTGTCATTTCTCGAGGTACCAGATGTACTGGCTTCACTTACAGAGGTGATTGCATCTCTCTGTGCGAGAGTTCGTTTTGAAGTTGATTTATCCTGACAAGAAAAAATATTTTCAAAAAGCGAAGCATTCCTTGATTCCATAATTGTATTTACGTGAATATCTGGTATATCCGACTTATGTACCAGAAATCGATACGCACTACTGTTGTGTGCATATCCTATGAAAATACGATCAACTGTTTTAGGCCCAATTGTGACCTTTTTAAGAGGAGGTACTGCTATTTTTGCAAGGCATCTCCACACTTTCAGGTATTTGTACGATAGTACTGTATCTTTCCACATTTCATATGGCGTTTTGCCAGTTATTTTATGTGGTATTTTCTTGAGGATATAGTTTGTGGTAAGCAAAACTCCCCCCCCCCTCACAGATTCTGGGCTACCCCAGATTCCTGCAACATTGCATTCATCATTTTTTTCAGAGTTCGATTTTTACGTTCTGTAACTCCGTTAGATTCTGGTGAATAAGGAGCGGTCGTCTGATGAATAATGCCTTTTTCTTGACAAAAAGCATTAAACGGGCCATCATATTCACCACCTCTATCGCTCCTAACTATTTTAATAGTTTTTGAGAGTTGATTTTCAACTTCAGTTTTGTATTCCTTGAATTTTTCCAGAACCTCATCTTTACTACGTAGCAAGTATACGTAACAGTATCTTGTACAATCATCTATGAAGGTTAAAAAATACTTTTTACCGCATCTGGTTTGTATGAATTTTAAATCACACAAATCGGTGTGTATTAGGCCTAGAGGTTCTATTGTTCTTTCAACATGAGGGGAAAGGGTTTTTGTGAGTTTAGCTTGTACACAAACTTCACATTTGTCTTTGCTTACTTTGCATTTAGGTATTAGGTTCAAATTAATTAATCGTTGGAGGGATTTATAATTCACATGTCCTAACCTTTCATGCCAAATATCGGACGACTCGACCAAATAAGCAACTGAATTTTTATTAGCAAAAACAGTCGAAACAGTTACATTGTTTTTCTTTCTGAGGACAGTCTCTACACACATTTTGACCAGTCTTCCCTTAAAAAAACCTCTAACAATAAACACTCCGTTCTTCCTAAGAATTAACTTGTCGGACTCAAAGTTGATGGCGAAACCATGCTTGTTCATTGTAGTCCCGGATATCAAGTTCTTCCTCATGTCTAGAACGTGTTTCACATGTTCAGAGTCAACTCCATTCTAGAAATCATCTTGAGGACCACCTTTCTAGTGCCTTCGATCTTTGAATGAGTTACGTTACCCATCAGCAGATTTTCCTCAGTTTTGCTCTTCTAGTAGGTACTGAACATGTTCATATCCTTGCAGATTTGCGTGGTGGCCCAGGGTTTCCTCAGAGCACTCCAATGGGTTTTCATCAGCCATCACCACGTTAGCTTTTGTGATCACAGTACACAGGTCAACTTCCGTCAGGTGGGCCTGATTATGAGCCTTCAGTTTGTTACGACATTCAGAAGACTTGTGGCCTGGTTTACCATAGTAGTTGCATTTTCCCACAAACTTTTTGTTGGGAGATGCTTGTACTTTCTTCTTAAAGCTGGTTGAAGCTTGAGGCGCAACTTTGTTAGGCACAACATGAGCTTTACCTTTACCCTTAGGCATATCATGAGCTTTATCTTTACCCTTATACTCAGCCACGTTTGCATTATGACCTTGAACGGACTTAGCTTTGTCACGTTTCAATGACTCATTTTAAGGTAGTTTTGGAAGTCTTCCCAACTTGGCGGTAGCTTCTCGACAATGGAATTCACTGTGAATGTCTCACAGATTTTCATTCCTTCATCAAATATGCCTTGACATATCAATTGTAGCTCATGAGCTTGTTCCATGATGGGTTTTGAATCCACTATTTTGAAGTTCAGAAAAGTCGCTATAGCGAATTGTCCAGAGCCTACATTGAAAATCTTGTACTTCTTTTCTAAAGCATCCCAAAGGTACTTGGAAGTACTCACTTCACTGGACACATTATACAGCTTGTCTACCAGGCGGTAAAGAACGTGACCTTTGCAAAGGTAGTCCCTATGGATCCAAGCCTTGACACTTGCGAGAGCTAGGGGGTTGGTGTTATCTCGAGGCAATATAGGTTTGACCTCAGTGAGATATCTCGACAAGTTCAAATTATGGAGAAAAAAATCCATCTTTTTCTGCCACGATTTGAAATTTGACCCATCAAATTTTCTGGTTGTAAGCCAGCTATTGTGCTTGGCACAGAAGGGACTTTAGGGGCCTCGGTTGATGCCAGTCCGAGTGGCTGACCGCTCCCAGAAAGGGGTGTCAATTCATTGGTTCTTTCAGCACCACCGTTTGAGCTGCCAGCGATCTCAGTTGCGTTTGTCATTTTCTGTTCAAAAGATAGACACTTCAGTCATTACTTAGACAGACAATAGCAAATATTAGCGTTTAAAAATTTTAATTGCTAAATCGCCATTCTACTAAAATTGATTTCGGATTTCACCGGAAAACCATCGAAATTATTTAGTAGAATTTTTCAGCCATAAAATATTTAATTTATGACGTAAATATTTCGAATTTCACCGGAAAACCATCAAAATATGTATAATTTTATGCCGTTAAAATTTTGGATTTCACCGGAAAACCATCGAAATATGTATATAGCATAACTCCACATAAATTTCGGATTTCACAGGGAAACCATCGAAATTAGTGTTTCGCGAAACTGCCTAACGGCCTTCACGTAAACAGCCTATTGCGGATTGTTCGGTTTGTGTTTTTGAAAAAATGTTTAAAAACTGTTCGCAGTTTTCAATCCGTTCACAGCGATAAGCGGAAACAGATTTATTGAATTAAGACTGTAGGACCTGCGAAATCCGGATTTGAAAACCGCATATAGAAAACCGAATCGACATGGAGGCGAGATAATATCTCTTTTCTTAATTCAATAAATCTCCCTCAGTGTGGCGATTAAGAGAGACTTGGTATGCACACAACAGTAGTTATAGTGCAGGCCAAGTCTCTCCCACATGCTCCAATTCTCATTCACTTTAACTCCAATTTTGACATTTAGTTACACTATGTTATATTGCTCATTACTAGGAATCCAAAAAATCCATAATCCGATCATTTCGGTGACGGAGTTCACCGAAAAATTGGCCGGAGCCATTTGTCAAAATTTGAGTTCCAATAATTTCGTTGAGAGCATTAGTAAGTACGAAACGCTTTCTATCATTCTCTTAGTAACAACGAGAATAAAAAAATTAAACCATCCACATGTACTGAGCTGTATAGATCGCTGATGCAGCCAACTGAGAGGGAGTGTACTGAAGCGCATCTCGTACCTCACTAGACAAAGCTCGATGATTAAGAATGATATGTAGAATCGTGATGGCTAAAGATGGACTTCTTGTCTTCTTTACAATTTACGAATTATAGGCCTTGAGTAGAACTTTTAAATTTTGGAATGAACTGGTCGGAGTTTCAGACTCATAAATTACAAGACTATATAATCAAATCTTGAAGTGTTACTGTATATATATGCTCTTACACATTTGTAAATTTTGAATAGAACTTAACATCTTCTATTCAGGATTGTTATACTGAACTTTTGCTTGGGCTCTTTATGATTCCCTGGAACACGATGGTAAGGTATCACAGCTTTAGTATGTCTTTCATAGTGAGGTGCTATATAAACTCCTTTTGAGATCTTCTTGTTTGCTACTTATGTACTTTGTTGGAGCAAATTTTTTTCAACTTAGCTGACTGATAAGTGACTTTTTGCAAAATCTTGACAGGTTTATAGAATTATAGTCATACCAGACATGCTAAAGAATGCTCCAATGTTCAAGCGGTTAGATGGTAGAGTCAAGTTATATTTCTTGAACGTGCTGGAGAATATCAAACCCATCTATTCTTTATAAACATGGAAGATAATAACATCTTGCTTACTTGATCAATGCAGGGAAAAAGCTCTTCACTAGGTGTAGGCCAGAGGTAGAGGTGCTGCAATGCGAGCCAAAGTAAGTTCACCCTCGCCTAAGTCGGTTATGTTTCTGATTTACATGTCAAGAAGAAAATGTTTGGAAATTTAAGGCATCTAATTGAATTTAGATGATGTCATAAAGGCTCAGGGTACTGGACGTAGAACAGGAGGAAGGAGAGCCGTGCCACCTGTGAGGAGATAGTTTAGTTAACCCTCGTAATGTAGCTTGGACTCTTGAGAAGCTGTATCCATGAGAATCCGCCATCTTCAACTTGTCACTTATGCATTTAAGGTACACAGTAAGTAAAATTTCAAACAAGAAGACAGGGAGGGAAGAGAGAAAGAGCAAGAGGGACTAGTTCTGTGTTTTGGGTTACGAAGACGTTTGATAACATTGACATGTTTTCATCACAGGGTCGTTTAGAGAATTGCCACATCTTATGTAGAACAGAGCACGATGCAATTTTCTATAATGGTTCGTCTTTTTAATCTTGGAGGTGGAAATTTGGTTAGAAGAAATCAGAAATCAAAAAATGATGGTTTTCTGAAAGCGGCCGTTTTTATTCATATTATTCATTCTTTTATTAATCGGATCAAACGGAGAAGACAGGAGTTGTAGGAAATAATACATTCGACATAGGTAATGGTAAAATGCTGCAACCGCGATATCATGGTTTAGTTTCGGCCACCATGACTGGACCACGGCCCGAGCGGCTTCTGTATACATAACGAACACGTTTTGCATCTATCATCATTCTTCTTGCTCCCTCTGTTTTCTTCGCTGGATGCTTCTCCTCTGCACCATTTCGACAAAAAATAAAATAAACAACTTGTTCTCTTTTAACTGATTCTTTATTATATGATGTTAGTTTTAGGCAAAGGAAAACTTACATACATAAACATAGAAGGATATTACCTAAAAGTTTTTTAAATTGATCTTCTACGAATGCGTTTGTTCTGTATGAAAACAATACTAAGCCTTAAAAGGTTTTATTTTCTTGTATGAAAATTGTAGTACCTTTTAGCCTATTGATTAAAATTAAAATGGTAAAACAACGACACAAGTTGACTCACCAATTTGGAGAGCTGAGACGAACGAGTTCTCAGGGGATGAAGATAAAAGCAACATTATTGATAAGCAAAGACACAATTTAGCAATTACTACCACTACCACATTCTCTTTTATTCATTTTTCTCTCTTTTTGATAATAAAAATTTCTATGAAGAGGTACAGGTCTTTTAAACAAGTCCTCCGTCAGAAATTTACTGTTTTTTTTTTTCCTGTTTTGAGATAAAGAAAAGGAAAAATACATTACACTATGCCAAGTCAACGTCCATGGACACTAGTAGTAGAAGTCAAAGTCATTCTAACAGATATTTCCACTAGAAAGACCATTGCTCTATACGATGTCGGTAGATATCAACTGGTAAACTCGTTCATCATCTAAAATGAGAGTTTTCACTGTTCTTCTATTCACTGTCGATAAAGTCCACCTAAAAAGAGAGTTTTTAAGATACAAAATAGAGTTTGTCGACCTTGATCAATCTTCATTCGTGATGTCATGTTGTGTCATTTATGATACAAAATAGAAATCAAGATGCTGACTTAGAATTTGGAAAGAAGAGTTGAATCAAGAACCCTAAAGTTTCCTATTATTCTCTCAATAACGAGAATAGAAAAGATTAAAACCATCTACAGATATTTCAAAACAAACAAGTCAACAGAGAAATTTCCCACTTATGCAACTAATGTTGCTCTCTTCTCTTTCTCTTCAAGTCATTATAGATTCATGTGACCTTAGACCGTTGGTTTACAGCAGCAGAAAGCCAGCTGGTTCAGTTCTTGCAGCATAACCAAATTTGGATGTGTTGTATTTCCTGTGAACACCTGTTAACTTCCCTGTCCCTGCCTTGTGATGCAAAGCAACCATCTTTCTCGAGCATTCCCTGTGAGATTGAACATAAAAATTTTAGAAACTCGAATGGCTTGTGATGAGTCAAATTATATTAGTAAAGCTTCTTAAATTGGTGTTCTTACAGAAGCGTTTCTTCGGTGTAGCCTGTGTGGAACTCACAGGTTTTGCTCCAATCCTCGAATCCTTTAAGTGTTGACTGAGCTGTGTAGATCGCCGAGGCTGCTAACTGAGAGGGAGTGTATTGAAGCATCTCGTACTCCACTTGACAAAGCTCGATGATGAAGAATGATAGAAGCTCCACCTGAAAAATACAAATTTACATTTCACACCTTATGATTGTGTTTTGATTCTTTATATACCATAAGAGAGAAGATTTGAAGTTGCACAAACCTTTTTGTCAGATTGAGCAGCTTTGAGAAATCTCCTCATGAACACATATGGAGTCGGAAGACAGAAATTGAATTGCAAGGTATTCGCCATTAGCTTCTCCTGCACGACACAATAATGATCATTTACATATAAAGCAAAGCATCTATGGCTATGATCAGGACAAGATCTAGTGAAAGATTTTACCATATCAAGAATCTCTGTCCTAGTGTAAGCCTTGTCAGAGATCAGGATAAGATCATCTACAACTGGAACTGAAACTTCTTCGTATTTGCAAGCAAGCAACATAGCTGTTACACCCACAAGCTGAAGCTTTTTCCTCGCAATATGATAAATCGCAAGGAATCTATCAATGAGATTGATTGTGAGGTAAAGCGTCTCCTCCATCAGCTCAAACTTGTAATGCACCTGCAAAAATTATCACAGTAAGCTTTACACTGAGACATCAAACAAAATCAGAGCAATTTTATGTTTTTTGTGTGTGTTTCTACCTCAATCAACCAATCAATAAGGATTCCTCTCATCCTCTCGTTAATGTCATGTTGATTCTCCATGTAATTAGGCGGGACGCAGCTACGATACTGCAAAATAATTGGAAAAGTTTCAATCTTGAAACCAGAATGATCATATTAATACAGAAACAGAACCACCAAAAGTTACCTCATTTTTCTTGTAGAAGCAATATATGTCATCGATGTATTCGACTACAGCTAGAGGATTCGTCTTGTCACAGCTGTCTATATCCATGACAGACTCTTCTTCTTCAATATCAATATCATTTGAATCTTCCATCTCAATCCCTTCCTGCAGGAAAAAAAGACAGTATGTTAATCATCCGAGTAACCAAACAAAACAGGAGTTAAACACAAACATGTTGTTGTTGTAATACCATTCTGTCAATCTCTTCAAGCATGGCTTCAGTGTGTTGAACAAACATTGGCTCATTAAAGTCTCCTTCTTCGACATCTATTATGATTCTATCTAATGCTTCGTTGGATATCAAGTCTGATTTCTTGGTTTCCTAACCACAAAACCAATTGAGATTAGACCTAAATTAAGTCATACTTTCAAATACCAAATTAAATAGTGTCAGTGTACCTCCTTGTGGATTTGGGGATTGTTCTCAGCTAACTGAGCCGCAAACTTCCTGAAATTAAATCATGAATTAGAGCTCCTAAACAAACTCATACTGAAGCAAAAATCAATTGAAAATTACTGACCTAGTAACTGGTCGATGCACTGGAACAGGTGGAATCTTTTTGTTACATATCCCATTTTTCCTGAGATAAAAAATTGGTTCTTTAGATAAGTGAAAACAACTTTTTTATTAACGGATCATAGGAAGAAAAAGTTAAAAAAAATAAAAATTATTACTCAGTCAATGGTCTCTTGTTGACAGCACAAGGATAAACCGGAGCTCCGATGATGTTCTTGTTTATATTACTCAATGCTCTTCGTGTCTGCCCGTTCCCCGGAATTACCTTACCTCCTCCACGTAAGCCCCCTTTTGTAAAAATTGGCAAAATCATCCTTTTTTTTTAGTACATCAAACAAAAGATATGATTTTTGATTAAAGGGAGATTCTTGTTTTGATTCTGATTTTACCTTGTTGTTGATTCATCGGTCCAATAACTCCGTGTCTGTTCTCATCTGATCCACCCATTATTTTCTGTATCTGGGAAATCGCAGAAACATGTGAGTTAAAATCAAAACACTTGCACAATTAATAATCCAAACTTAAAAATTGGGTCTTGGATTCAAAATTGAGAATCTAAAAGACTCGATCAAGAACAAGACTTAATCTCATAAAACCCAGATGAAATTTAACAGTAAACATCTTATACCTTAACGCTCTCTGTCTCTACTCTCTCTCTCTTTTTCAGAAGCAAAATCCCATAACAGCAAACAGAAATCGACCTCTGGTTCTCTTTATTGTTCAAGACTCGTCCCTCTTATCTTTCCTATCTCACAACGGAAACCAAATTGAAAAAGGAAATAAGAAAAAAAAAAAAAAAAAAGAGTAAAAGGGGACTGTAGAGTAATCAAAGATTTTGAAGACGTGAAGAGCGGATATATGTCTGCAACACACAAAAAAAAAATGTTGTTTTTACGAATTGTGTGTGGTTTTTTTTCTTCCTTTTTTATAAAATCAACGGCTAGTTAATCTGAGCCGTTGGATGCAACCTCCTGAGAAAAAAAAAACAAATGAAAAAAGGAAATAGCAACCCAACGGCTATATTTGTTGTACCATGTGCGTTTTCAAATTTGGCTTATTTTCTTTGTTATTACTTATTACTACCATGCTCAGTGGTCCATGTTTTATTTCAATGTCGCCGACCACCAACCGCCTCGTACTTATTATTTCTTTCTAAATATTTAAAAACAAAATCGATATGACCCAAAAAAAAAAAAAAACTTATACACTATTATACCCTCAAATTTTTTTTTTTTTTTACCCAATCATGATTTTTCTTAGGATCAAACTAAATAGATAAGATGATTAAAAATTTTAAAACTTAGTCTAACGGCTCTTCTCCTTTTTTCCTTTTTCTCTCTTCTTCCTTTCTTTCTAAAAAACCTTTTTTTTCCAATAGCTTTGTTATAGACAACACTCTTCATAAGTCAATACATTTTCTAAAAGAGTTGAAAAGAAGTCAAAAGAACAAACCGAATTGCCCAATATGGCCCAATATTCTGAGAAAAAGAGCCCCAATACGGCCCAATTTCCAAGTCTTCTCTTCCAACTTCTCTCGAATGTTTTTTACTCATATGAGTTTCTTCGGATCTTTCTAAAAACATTTTTGTGAAGATGAATCAGTTCTGTGATTCGTGATCTATATTTTACTCAATCTGTTTCGCGTGCTGTAGTCACCGATCTGTATCGAATTTTGGTGTGGGTTCGAGCTTCTCAAATGGAGTTTGAGACTCACGAAGATGCGTATTTGTTTTACAAGGATTACGCTAAATCCGTTGGTTTCGGAACTGCAAAATTGAGCAGTCGAAGATCAAGAGCTTCAAAGGAGTTCATCGATGCCAAATTCTCTTGCATACGCTATGGAAGCAAACAACAATCTGATGATGCGATTAACCCTAGAGCTTCCCCTAAAATCGGATGCAAAGCGAGTATGCATGTAAAGCGAAGACCAGATGGGAAATGGTACGTTTACAGTTTTATCAAAGAGCACAATCACGAGCTTTTACCAGAGCAAGCTCATTTTTTCAGGAGCCATAGAAACACAGAGCCTGTGAAATCCAACGATGCTCGTCTCAGGCGGAAGAAGAACAGTCCATTGACTGATTGTAAACATCTCAGTGCTTATTATGATCTTGATTTTATAGATGGTTATATGAGGAATCAGCATGATAAAGGACGGAGACTTGTTCTTGACAATGGTGATACTCAAATCTTGCTTGAGTTTCTTATGCGGATGCAGGAAGAGAATCCGAAGTTCTTTTTCGCAGTTGATTTCAGTGAAGATCATTTGCTGAGAAATGTGTTTTGGGTTGATGCTAAAGGGATTGAAGATTATAAAAGTTTCAGTGATGTGGTTTCTTTTGATACAACTTATTTCGTGAGTAAATATAAGATACCGTTAGTTCTTTTTATTGGAGTCAATAATCATGTACAACCTGTGTTGCTTGGTTGTGGATTGGTTGCAGATGATACAGTTTACACTTATGTCTGGTTGATGCAATCTTGGTTAGTTGCAATGGGTGGTCAAAAACCAAAAGTAATGCTTACTGACCAAAACAATTCTATCAAAGCAGCTATCGCTGCGGTCTTAACAGAAACTCGTCATTGCTATTGCTTGTGGCATGTACTGGACCGGCTTCCCAGGAATCTGGACTATTGGAGCATGTGGCAAGACACTTTCATGAAAAAGTTGTTCAAATGTATATACAGGTCATGGTCTGAGGAGGAATTCGATAGAAGGTGGTTGAAATTGATAGACAAGTTTCATCTTAGGGATGTTCAGTGGATGCGGTCTTTGTATGAGGAGCGTAAGTTCTGGGCACCTACCTTTATGAGGGGAGTAACATTTGCGGGGTTATCAACGCGTTATCGTTCAGAAAGCGTAAATTCTTTGTTTGATAAGTATGTACAAGCTGGAACTTCACTTAAGGACTTCTTAGAAGGATATGGACTAATGCTAAAAGATAGATATGAAGAGGAAGCCAAAGCAGATTTTGATGCTTGGCATGAAGTACCTGAGTTGAAATCTCCATCACCTTTTGAGAAGCAAATGTTACTTGTATACACCCATGAAATATTCAGGAAATTCCAACTTGAGGTTTTGGGTGCTGCTGCTTGCCACCTTACGAAGGAGAGTGAGGAAGGAACAACTTACAGTGTTAAGGACTTTGACGACGATCAGAAGTATTTGGTGGATTGGAATGAATTTAAGTCAGATATTTACTGCTCTTGCCGTTCCTTTGAGTATAAGGGATATCTCTGTAGACATGCAATTGTTGTCCTACAAATGTCAGGTGTTTTCACCATTCCGATAAACTATGTGCTGCAAAGATGGACGAATGCAGCTAGAAACAGACATCAGATCAGCGGAAACCTTGAACTTGTGCAGTCTAATATCCGTCGTTTCAATGATCTTTGCCGCCGAGCCATTATTTTGGGAGAAGAAGGATCTCTTTCCCAAGAAAGTTATGACATCGCCATGTTTGCAATGAAAGAAGCTTTTAAACAATGTGCTATTAAGTTTAATACCATCGAACATCCCGCCAGATGTGAAGAAGCTGCAATTCAAGCGGGAGATCCTGTCCAAGAAGGAAATCAATATGGATCCACATTGAAGCAGAATGGACTCGAACCTAACATACATGCAGGCAATGCTCCAGGGCAAGCTGAAACCAGAAGGGAGAAGAGAAGTTGCCTACACAATACATCTAAAAAGTCAAAGGTCTGGTAGCTTTTTCTTTTTCACTATGCAATCAGAATCATCGATTAATCTTTTATGGGTACTCGATAGGCTATAATATCACACACGGCCAAAAGACAAACAACAATTTCCGCTAAGCTGTCATACCCTGATGATGTGATGCGTAACTTTGTTCATGATTGGGTATGTTTCATTGATCTTTTTCCATCTGTGCAGCATATGGCTCAATCTGAAACTGTTGGTGAGGGAAGCCAAGAAGGATTTCAACAGATGGTATAATTTTTCTATCTGCATCCCGAATGCAAACCACTCATTGACAATTATTGAACTTGTAAACAATTCATATGGTTAAGTGTTCTGATTGTTTTCTATTACAGGCTGCTCCAAGATCGTTGCAGGCAGTGGCAGGGCAATTTCACAACACAATGCCAGGAGTATTCCAAAATGTAATCCCCACGGAGTTCCACAACCTTCCGGCTGCAAATATGCATCAGAACAATCCCCCTGGGTAAAACTTAGTAAAAGAATCACCGCCAACAAGCTTGATAGCTTCTTTGTGTGTAATATATTTCCTACAGTTCTTGTTTATCGGCTTTTCCTCTGGGTCCATTGTTCTTAGGTTAAGTTAATTGAGTAAATGGTGTATCTTTTGATGAACAATCCCGTGAATAGGCATCTGTATGAAAGCTAAGTAATTGTCAAGCAGTTGGATAAAGCTCATGAACTACTTTCAGGGCGATGATCAGTGGCAGGTCCAATGAGGCATTTAACCGTATGATAACAACCCCTCATTACTCTATCTATCGTTATCAAGACCTGTCTTCAGGTTCGTACCTCTGATAAGTATTGCCAGGCTCTGCTATCTCCTATTTTTTGGGACCATTAGAGCCATTAAGGGGGAACTGGTGGCATGAGACATGAGTTGCCATGTAATGATGTAGAGGAAGTTCATTTTTAGCCTAAGGAAATAGGCTTCTGATTTGGCAGAGAGATTTTGGGTAAGTCTTTGATGCTTAGGAAATACTCAAACCCTTAGATTTCTAGTTACTAATATCATTCTTTTTATTAGATTCGTCTACTGTGTATAATTGATTGGCTTCAAGCCTTCAACGAAATATTACAATCTTCTTAAGCCACAAGGATCAAGGCATAATGTGGCTTATTCCTAAATAGGTCTTTGATCAAATATAATAAACATGTTTCAGTGACATAACGAATTGTCAATATGTCCGAGTGGTTAAGGAGATAGACTTGAAATCTATTGGGCTTCGCCCGCGCAGGTTCGAACCCTGCTGTTGACGAAAGTTTTTTAATTTTCATTTTTCATGACAACTCCTCTTACCTTTAGGTGCTCTCATAAATTAACTTGGCACTTACCAAGATTAGATCGACTCCCAAACACATTCTTTTGAACTCTTGTAACTTTTTTCACCTCGTAATAGATCTCAACACAAAGAGAAAACATAAGAATTCTTTACTCGCGTATCAATCTAAATCAGGGCCAAGAAAAAAATCCGAACACAAAATGTAGTTACGAAACACATCAAAATGTAATCAAGAAAACGAGATTATTCAACTACTGGATCAGGAACGCTGTAGTCTTACTTCTAGTTACAAAAGAATTGCATAACCACTAACTACAATATAGTTCTTTAATTGAAAATTAAATCGTATCAGTACCGAAGAAACTACAGCCACTGCAAAATCCACACATCATAATCATAGTTTCTCTTTTGATTTACCATCTTCAGTGGATGGATATGATTATAGTTTTTCTTCTGACATCGGAGCTTCCTTTATATCGATGCTGTTACTCTCCTTGTTTTCCTGCATCTCCAGAAGTTTCTCTTGTTCCTCATCTTGCTCTTGCGGTTTAGCTTCATGTGCAGCCTTCGGTTTCTTGATGGTAGACTGCTGATACATGACTCCACCAAACATACAAATCAAGAGCCCCAAGGTTCCAACAAACGTTGAATGTTTATCCCACACCACCAAATTGATCACAACTGTCAATAGCTTGTTCACAATTCCAAGAACGGTGAAACCCGTTGCAGAAATGGCCCGGCGACAGGAGAACCCGAAGAAAGAGATGGCCAAGCCAAACAGACACGATAAACCCACAGGTAAAACCACTTGAAACGAGTACCAATCAGACTCATCAGTGATTTCGTGCTTAATCTTCTTTAACTCTCCCATTATAAGCAGCTCAAGGGGAAACAAAAGCAGAGCCTCAAGGTTATTGTAGAGAACAAGACCCCAAGTGTTCAAGCCAATCGTCATAACCACATGCTTAATGTAAACAAAGTCTATGGTCATGCTCACCAGATACGCAAGAGCCCAGCTATACGCTACGATTGTAAACTGGTAATCCGTGAACACATAAATCAAACTTCCCCCAAATATAGTAGCCAAAGATCCCCACGTCTTAATAGATGGCCACGGCTCGTGCAAGAAAAGCGTTTCCCCAATCGCAACAAAAATCGGAACAGCCGAGCGAAACACGATGAAAGTATCGACATTTGCGTGGAGGAGAAGCTCACTGTTAGTGAACAGAGACAAGTAGAATATCATAGCAGCGGGAAGAAACCGCCACATTGTCAAGAGATTAAGCGAATCATGCTCGATTAGCTTCATCTGAGCACAGAGCAAAACACCAGCTGCACTTGTGAAGTACTGCATAGCAGTCAATGCACCAGGATAAGGAAATTTCATGATTGCCCATTTGTTGATGATCGAGAGAAGAGAAGCCGAGAGGCAATAACCAGCAGCTACACCATAGACTGAGGCTTGACGAAGAAAAACACTATACCAAGTCTCTTGGGTTGGTTCTGGAACAATCTTAACCTCGATTGAAGTTCCATTTTCCTCATCGTTCGTCATCTCAAATGAATCAGAAGAAAAGATCTGATGTCGGAGGGATTCTAAGATTTTACACTCAGTTACTCATTAGCTTCGACTTGAAACTCGAATTGCTTCCAATTAGAACCGATTCTGGAAGTACACAAGCTCTGCGAGTACCCCAAGGATGCAGAAAATTCGGGTTTCTACGTGAAAACGATTTAACTCGATCACAACAATTAGATCCTGAGCGATTACGATTAGATCTCGCCTAATCTAGCTTAACAAGACTACAATAGAACGGGAACGTTTAGGGCTTATCAATCGCTGAACAATTGTGTAAGAAGAGAATGGAAGAAGCTTACCTCTTGATGTTTGAGAGAGAGAGAGAAATCGCGTCGCGGAGGAAGGAAGAAGAAGAAGAAGAGAGGAAGCTCTCTTTAGTAAAACAAATCCACAGAGGAAGCTGTATTTAGAGAGAGAGAAATACACTACTGCTAATTTAACAGTGTTTATATATCATCAGAGGGTTGACCCAAAAAAAAATATATATATATATATATCATAAGAGGATATGATAACGTAGGAAAACATATAATGGATTTGCTAATATGTAAACAAATAAAAAAGTTTAAAAATAATACAATTGTCTTTCAAATTAATTGAGAATCTTTTTATTTTTATTTTTCAATTTTATCATTTTTTTTGGGAATTAGATCTCCCAAATATTTTTCCAAAAAAAATATATATCATTTAATTCTTTTTTTTATTTGTCAACTAGGCCTTTAACACCGTATAAAGCATGGTTCAAACCCGAACCTATAATTTAATATGATGAGTTTTCACAAATAGTCACTATTGTTTCACTTGACTCTCGCAATATATCATTTAATTCATTAATTTTATTTTAACAATTTCGTTTTTTTTTCAATTTTATTATTATTTATTTAATTTATGATTACTAAATTTTATTGATTTTATTCTCACAAATAATAAAGGAAATATCACATTTATTCATATATATTTATATTTATATTTGTCTAAATATCACGTAATCACAATTTTAAATTATATTTTATAATTTAAAATGTATCGCTATGCAAGCATCGAATAGATATATATGAGAACATGAAGAAGTAGAAAGAGTGATAGAGAGATAAGAGACAATACAAGTATTTAAGAGGAATTTTGTAACAACGTCGGAATCACATATTTTTGCAAATCTGATCTTCCATTTCTATGTGAAACACATCGGTTATCGCTTCATCAGAATACAAAACGATGTTTTATGTGTTTTTTTCTTGTCTTAACAAATGATTTACTAGTTTATGCATTTACTAAACCGTTCTTTTGTACACGATTTCAGAAACTACAACACAAGATTGGAGTAGCTATAGCTCCTCCATCTTGAAATGACATGTTAAGAAAATACAATTTATATTTTAATGTGATACTAATTGCTCCTAACCTTATCTGTATAGCTATATATAAGTATATATATATATATATGCGTAAAACTTTACCTAGTGAATATCGTTAAAATTAAATGCAAACAAGTAAGTTACTTGAAAGTCAAAACTTGAGCAAGAAACAAATTTGAATTGAAGAGAAAAATATAAAATCGTATACTTTCTCTTATAATTACTTTCACCAATTACAATTGGACCTTTCCAATGTGTTGTGGTGGTTTCCTGGCATCTACTAGTCGGATTTTATAAATACCAAATGCACGAGAGCCATGTGTCACGCACGAGATCCAAAGCATTTTGATCTCTTACTGGTCTCAGGTCAAAGACTTTTAAAAAATGTTGTTGTTTCCTTAGTATAAATCTATGAGTGTCCCATTTCTCAACAGATTTTTATATAAATGTGATAAAATGTCATTCTTTCTCTTATTGCGGGTTCGAAATTGAATCGGTTTATGAATCAAGTGATTAATTATGACTGCTTCTATGTTTTGCTTCGGTCTGTGTTTGCAATACGCTCTTACGTCTTGTGTTTATTTGTAAGCTCCGCACAATAAGCCCATTTTTAATAATTAATCGTGTAGTGGTGAATATAAAATCTGCTTATAGGTCTAATGATGAGCTTTGGGTGCAGTTTACAAAATCTTGGATCCGTGTTTGGGAAAATTCAATTTCATGATGGCTAAATCAAGTTGGCTTCGCTTTGATTACATATGAAGGAAAACTTTTTAGGATGTATACGTAGAATATATTAACATAAAACTTAACATAATATTATAGTCTAGTTTATTGATCCTAGTTCAGCAACTCAAGTAAAGATTATTTGTCAGGCTTACAATGGAATTCGGTTGGACCATCATCTCAAGGGAGCAAGTTAGGAATTTTATATCAAAAATATGATAGGACTTAACATTATATATAAGTAATGTGGGTTAAGTTCCTCATTGCTAATTGATATTGAATTTGAAATCCATAAAACTTAACATGTTTGTTTTGGATTACGTGCAGATGAAACTTTAAAAGGTTTTTAGATTCAAAAAGTTTTGGTATATAGAAATTAATTAAAAATATTATTTAATTTTTATTTGTTCAGTTTTGGTTATGGAAAATGAAACTTGAATTACTTATTTTCTCTTCCACTTTCTTTCTTTAATATTTTAAATTTTTAGGTTTGTATTTGGCTTAATTTAATCGAATTTAACACTCTCGATTGAATTGTTAACAAATGGTTATTTAAGAGTTAAAAGTATTTGAAAGCGTAATTAAAAGCTAAAACAAATAGTCAGCTAAAGAATATATGTTGGAATTCAGTTGTAGTTTGGTTGTTGAGAATTCGCTTTATTAGTAAAAAAATTAAGAAAAAAAGAATTATTTATCCATCCACTATATTTGTATGTTGGTCAATAATGGTCATAAACGTGTTAAGTGGCAAATAAAAACTGGTTTTCTAAGATATTTAAACATATTATATAGATTTCCGTCTATAATTTATCTGGTTAAAAAATTTTACCTACCAATTGTTGTCAGCTATATCAGTTTGCGTGTGACGAGACAACACAAATGGAAACTCTTTACCTAAAGTATGACGTGCGAAATTATCACAACTTGATAAAAGTTATTCGACCAATCTTCTAGGCTTTTGTTTTTAAACTTTATTGTTGATTTGTCACATATATATCTATATATTTTTTTAATACCAAATCAGAGAGGAGATTCCCATTGCAAGGAAGATTTAACTTTAACTATATAATCGGAATCTTCTTCCATACATGTTATGTCAAAAAAATTTGTTCCTTACAATTTTCAATCATATAAACTCTCACATTGTCTCCAATTTTCAATTGCGGCTGCTATTTTTTGCAAAAAAAGTTTTCTAAGTTCAGTTCACCTAAAAAATCAAATAAACAATATTTAGAAGACGATAACTATGAAAGATTGTCTAAGGTAAGAACAAAACTTGAGACGAATTGCATTTTGCTTCTTCGCAAATGCAAGTTGCAACATAAAAAGGGATCTTAACCACACACACACACACATATATAATCTCAACCTCACAAGTCACAACCCACACACGTAAGATCCATAAGTAGAACTAGTACAAGAAATTTTATATTTCATTTGGATATTTAAAAAATGGTGAATACTAAGCCCCTTTAACTCAAAACATTGTACAACGAAACGGATTAACCCGTTTTTGACATTTTCTATATACGTGAATGATTTTACCAAGGAAACACAACTGTTTCTTGAAGAGTCACATCTCCACGAAGCTAAGTTGGACACACATCGCCCTCCATTTCTTTTACAAAGTATCTTTTAGTCCAATAGGACAAACGCTGACCTAAAGAACAAAAAATCAACGATACAAACAAAATAATATTCCATATTGATTTTCGTTTTTATTTTATATTTTTACCCAATGGGGAAAAGCAAAACCTGCTCCCCACTTGTTTTCTTACACATCCCAACTTGCTCCATCAATTATTAATTTCTTTTAAAAACTTTCATTTTGTTTAAACTTTAAGTAATTATATACTTGACATCTTCTCTCTAACTGTTCTTTTAGAATCTTTATTTGCTATTTAATAACTATCAAATACTTATCTTTTGGAGAGTGTACACATGGAAGTATAATCAGATCATCTTCTAAACAATGCGGAAAAAATCAAAGACGTAATCGTTTTGTTCTTTCTTACACCCTTTCTTTCCAAATTCGTTGGGTTTACAATATAACTTACAGAATTAAAAACAAGTAAATAACAAAGTCAGCGGCGAAAATTCAACTTATAATCATAGTTTTGTTATAACTCATTAATTTTTTGTCAAGTCTACTTGGTTCCTTATTGGCTCCAAAACTTTGCCTAATAAACTATTACAGTATTAGTGTTAATTGCTGATATTTTCTCTCGACATTAAAACGTTGACTTCTTACATAGATATTCACTGCCCAAGACGTGAAATTTCTCAAAAAAAAATAAAAATCTTTTTCTCTCTGTAGAAGAATATGGGAATCTCCGTCCTTGGATATTTTTTTTCCTCAACACCCACGCAGCCTGGAAGTGAGAGAAACAGATAGAGATAGTCTTGTTCTGTTGTGAAATATAATAGTAAGTATTAATTGAAGGGTCTTTTTTTCCCGATGCGTATATGAATGAGATAACGATGCCCCAAAAATGATTTTTCTTTTGTAGGTGATTTGCGTGGAAGAGGTACCTTAGCTTACTTCTTCAACAGGGACATACCCATCAAAGAGACATCTTTACAGCTTTCTTTTCCCTGAGATTTGGGTGTTTCAAACTGTTTCTCCTGTCTCTCAGACAAACAAGTGGTCTTTTAGGACAGTTTTTTTTCCAAGAATCTTCAATTAAAAAGGATAAACATTTAATACCTACTTCAAGAATCTTCCGAGAATCTGACGTCTTTTTGTGAGTTTTCGTTTCTATTTTTTTTTCCCATTTCCGAACTTCAAATGTCTCGTCTTTATTTCTTTTGTTATGCAAGAATCAGATTAGGTTAGTGTTAAACTTTTTAAAGATTCCTTCTTTAATTGGGGTTAAATCAGTATATCTTAACCCACAAGGGATTAGGGTATTTTAACCAACTTGTAAGAATCAACAAACAAAAAAAGTTGGGGCTTTTCACTACTCTTGATTCTCAGTTTCTTTTCTTTTTACAAAGATTTTTGCTTGATTTGATTCTCCTCCTGAAATGTGTTTTTTTTTTCTTTCTGTTCCATCTTAATTTGTTGGGGGTTTGATGAAATGGATGCTGTGTGTTTTTCAGATGTGGCTTCATTGATTTGAGTGAGCCATGGAAAACAATTATCTTCCTATGGATCCGGCTATGGATTCTTCCTTCATGGACGGATTACTAGTAGAAGGTTGTTGGTTAGAGACAACAGATGCATCCGAGTTCCTTAATTTTAGTCCTTCAACCTCTGTAACCCCTTTTGATCCTTCTTCCTTCATGTGGTCTCCACCAACGCAAGACACAGCAATCTGTTCATCTAATAGCTTATCTCAGGTGTACGCTCAAGATTGTGCAGAAAGATCGAGTCTTGAGGATCAAGGGAGAGATATCTCTAGCTTTAACAGACGGTGGTGGATTGGACCAAGTGGTCATGGCGCTTCGGTTATGGAGAGATTGGTTCAAGCTGTGACACACATTAAAGATTTCACAAGTGAGAGAGGCTCTCTTATACAGTTGTGGGTGCCTGTGGATAGAGGTGGTAAGCGAGTTTTAACCACAAAGGAACAACCTTTTAGCCATGATCCAATGTGCCAAAGGCTTGCTCATTACAGAGAGATCTCTGTGAATTATCAATTCTCTACTGAACAGGAGGATTCAGGTTCCAATTCCGACGACTTGGTTGGTTTGCCTGGAAGGGTTTTCCTGGGGAAGGTTCCTGAATGGACTCCTGATGTTAGGTTTTTTAAGAACGAAGAGTATCCGAGAGTCCAACATGCTCAAGACTGCGATGTTCGAGGCACTTTAGCTATTCCTGTGTTTGAACAAGGTAGTCAGAATTGCTTAGGTGTTATTGAGGTTGTAATGACCACACAAATGGTTAAATTGAGCCCCGACCTTGAAAGCATCTGCAGAGCACTTCAGGTTTTGCTTCTTTTGCTTTATCTCCTTTTATCTTTGAAATAAGCTTTATTGGAACCTTGAGTATTGTTTATTTTCTTCACAGGCAGTTGATCTTAGGAGCACAGAAGTTCCAATACCGCCTTCTCTAAACGTAAAAGTTTTTGAAAATGTTCAGCTTTTTGTTTATCTTCCTTTCATTTTTATAACAAAAGCCAAATCATTCTTGAATCAGGGACCTGACTTCTCTTACCAAGCTGCATTACCTGAAATCAGAAACCTCTTGAGATGTGCTTGCGAGACGCATAAACTACCATTAGCTCAAACATGGGTCTCTTGTCTCAAACAAAGCAAAACCGGTTGCCGTCACAACGATGAGAATTATATTCATTGTGTATCCACAATCGATGATGCTTGCTATGTTGGTGATCCTACAGTCCGTGAATTCCATGAAGCTTGCTCTGAGCATCATCTCTTGAAAGGTCAAGGAGTTGTTGGAGAAGCCTTTTTGACCAATGGTCCTTGCTTTTCATCTGATGTCTCTAGCTATAAGAAATCTGAGTACCCTCTCTCTCACCACGCGACTATGTTTGGCTTACATGGTACAGTCGCGATACGGTTACGCTGCATCCATACGGGCTCAGCTGATTTCGTCTTGGAGTTCTTTTTGCCTAAAAATTGCCGGGATATCGAGGAACAGAGGAAAATGTTGAATGCTCTTTCGACTATAATGGCGCATGTACCTAGAAGCTTAAGGACAGTCACGGAGAAGGAACTAGAAAAAGAAGGAGATTCAATTGCGAGAGAGGTCATAGACAGAGGAGTGACATTGCCAAAGATAGAGAATACGTCTGAAGTACAAAAGAGTAATAGTAATCCTCAAAATGTTGGATTAGTATTCGATGGAGGAACAACAGAGATGGGCGAGCTAGGCTCTGACTATGGCAGAGGTTTGAGTGTGAATGAAAACAGCACTTTCTCTAGTGCTAGTGGTTTCAGTAGAATAACTGAGAAAAAACGAACAAAAGCCGAAAAAAACATAACTTTGGATGTTCTTCGCCAATATTTTGCAGGGAGTCTCAAAGATGCTGCCAAGAGTATTGGTGGTAAGTAAAACATTTACATTCCAATTCTTGAATTTTCAGTTCATCAGAGATTCTGTTATTGATCTTGGAATTCGTTTCAGTTTGTCCAACGACTCTGAAGAGAATATGCCGGCAGCATGGGATACAGAGATGGCCATCAAGAAAGATCAAGAAAGTTGGTCATTCACTACAAAAAATCCAACGGGTCATTGACTCAGTTGAAGGTGTTTCGGGTCATCATCTTCCTATAGGCTCCTTCTACGCGAATTACCCTAATCTAGCTTCTTCACCAGAAGCATCATCATTACAACAACAATCCAAGAAGATGACATTCTTGTTTTCTTCAAATTCACAACCTACAAAATCCCCTGGTTCCTCGTGTAGTCACAGCTCGAGCTGCTCCAGTGAAACACAAGTAAACAAGGAAGATCCTACAGATAAGACTAGACAAGAGACAATGACTCTCTCAAGATCTTTTAAGGAAACGCAAACCACACACTTATCACCATCAACATCATCACAAGAGGATGATTTTCTAAGGATAAAGGTAACCTATGAGGAAGAGAAGATCCGGTTTAGAATGCGAAACTCGCATAGGTTAAAAGATCTATTGTGGGAAATAGCGAAACGATTTAGTATAGAAGATGTGAGCAGATATGATTTGAAATACTTAGATGAAGACAATGAATGGGTTTTGTTGAGATGTGACGACGATGTAGAAGAGTGTGTAGATGTTTGCAGATCTTTCCCAGGACAAACAATTAAGCTTTTGCTTCAGCTCTCTTCTCAATATCTTTCAGAACGTTCTTCTGCCAGTGGATGCCCTTCATGACATGAAGATGAAGAGACATTTTAGGAGAAGAGACAAAGATTACATATAGTTTGTGCTGTGTAAGCATTGTTCATAGGTTTACTTTACTATTTTCAAGAGAAAACGTGTAAAGAGCCTTTCCTCTAGAAAAGAATAATTGAATTTTTCTTGTTTACTACTTTTGTAATGTGTAGTTGGTTTGCAAATGTAGATGCACAATTTTTATCTACATGTCTTCCATAAATTCTGATTGTAAACATATTCTTTTGTGTATAAGTTGCATTGCAATCATAAGGAAGAAAATAAAACAGGAGTCAAGAAGTGACAATAAACTTTTAATTACCAAAAATGACAATTGCTTTGGCTATAAAGTTACGGGTAATCTCAGGAGAAACATAGGAAAAAAATAAAGGATTACATTTTTTTTTTTTGACAATATATAAAATTATGGCTATATTTTGACTCATAGTGTACAACAAATATTTCACTGAGTCTAAAAACTATTAACATATACGCTACCAGAGAAAAAGGATTATATTTTTTGTTTTTAAAGGTGGTTCGTCTGTATATATATGACCGATCCAAAACAACTCTTTGACTATCCGGTTCGACCGGTTCTACGGCCGTGCGGTGAATTATTTCCACGAACCCGGTTCTTATCAGAACCACTGCTCCGTTTACGTCTCTCTTCTTTGGGTTGGTCTCTGATAGTCCGTACGACTTCTAATTCTCTGAGCACATCATCCATTGGCGGTCGGTTTTTCGGGTCAGCCTCGAGACACCGAAGAATGAGCTCGGCGGTTTTGACCACAGCCAAAAGTGGATACTTATGCTCGAGTCTTGGGTCCATCATTTTCTGGATCTTCTTCTTCTGGTTCAGCACCGGTTTTGCCCATTCCACAAGATTCTGTTGTGCAGATGGTCGGCTTGGGTCTAGTGCCCTTAAACCGGTTAAGAGCTCTAGTAGTACCACCCCGAACCCGTAGACATCACTCCGCACATATAGATGACCTATAGCATCATTTAATTTAATCCAAAGTTCAAATGAAATTTACATACACAACATCAATTAAACATGACATTTTATCAACCAAGAAAAGTTAAAACATGTTTATTTATTTTTTTGTGGCAACAAAAGTTAAACATGTTTTTAATATAATTTGCACGTTTATTTTTACCTGTAGCCATGTATTCAGGAGCTGCATAACCTTGTGTGCCCATGACACGTGTGGTTACGTGGGAGTATCCATTAATTGGACCCAGTTTAGCTAGTCCGAAGTCAGAAAGCTTGGCGTTGAAGTTCTGAAAAAACGGCAAGAACTGTTACTAAAAAAGGACAATCTCCTAGAAACAGCATGCAGTTTTGTTTTAAACGTGGGAGAGAGGTAGAGACGAAAAACAACACCGTACGGAATCAAGAAGAATATTGGAGGCCTTGAAGTCTCTGTAGATAACACTCTTTTCCGAGTTATGCAAAAAGGCAAGTCCTTGAGCTGCTTCAATGGCTATCTTTAAACGTGTGTCCCACGGCAATGCCTCTGCTCCTTCTGCATTAACATTTACATGCACATATATCTTTATATATAGATGTATAAAAAGATATATAAGATAAGGTAAATTAATGGATTTGAGTAAATTTATACTTGAGAAGAGGTGATTCTCAAGGCTTCCTTTAGGCAAATACTCATAGACCAAAAGGAACTGATTCTCTTCCCAGCAATAACCCAAGAGCTTCACCAAATTTGGATGGTGAAACTTCCCTAAGAATCTCACTTCACACTGCAGATTTACAATATAAACAACACACACAATAACAATTATATTCAATACCACTGTTTAAAAATAATTGATGTTTTACATTTCACTGTTTTATTTTATATAGTTAGATGTTTCGCATATAAATTCATAACCTGATATTTATTTATCATCGTTCCTTGTCGAAAACCAGGCCAGAATCAAGATTACTTGTTTTCGTTTTTTTCTTTCATAAAGATATTAGTTCCATATATTATATACTCCATATATATCTCATTGACTATTTTATTATGTATGTATTGTTTCTTTCCGATTGACTAATTAATATAAATACGTAATAATTCCTTTGACTTCGTCTTCTTCTTTTGGCTTAATGTCAAGTTGACCACTTCTTCCTTTATTAGGTACTAAGTCAATGATAAATCACAAGTATATTTTCCAACTAATAAATACGTTCGAATTCTAGCGAGACTGGCGGTGATACAACGTTATTCATTTCTAAGTAAATTAAAATGCTCTTAAGTATCAGAAAAATAAATTTTACTTCCAAAAATATACCATTATATATTTTGAAAAAAAAAATCATAAGCACTACAAAATCTCTTATATATTATTTGGAGAGTACATTTATAAAATAAACCTTACAAAATGTTAATAATTACATCACATTGCCATTATATCTTAAAAAAAATTAAAATCTCTCATTAAGAATATTTTAGTCAATTAATTATTATGTGATCATTTAATTAAATATTAAATTAATTATTTATAATTTTCGTTTTAAGTGATTTATTTATTTTAATTTTTTTGAAAAAACTTTAAAATAGATTTTGTGAAGATTTTATTGATTTAATTAAACAAACTAATTAAATTAAATTAAATGTTTATTTAATTTTCTAAAAATAAGAGATTTGATGTAGATTGCGATTTTTTAAAGAATTTAAACCGATTTATTTCTGTTTTTATGTGCTAACAAAGATTCGATATTGTAAAATTGATATTATAATTTTTATAAAGTTTTTTTGTAAGAATTACAATTTTCTAATATTCTGATTTTATAAGTTTTGGATATTTTTTTATAATTGTAATTTGTCCGTGTTATAGCACGAGATATATCCTAGTTTAGAGTTAAAGAAGAATTGTCAAAAGTTTAGTAAGGTTACTAAATCATTTAAGACCCATTTATCAACTATCATTATATGGAGCAAGCAATAAAATGACAAGTGGCAAGCTAAAATGTAACAAGAAAATGTTTAAAAGAGTATAAGATAATTTTGTATTTTTACCCAAATTTGTGCTTATTATTTATTTTTTTGGCGTGTTGTGCTTACATATTTTAAAGCAAAACCTGTTATTAAATGACCCGTACGTCTACTATTTTCGTCATTAAATTCATCGTTATGCAGAAAATTTTCCTAAGTTGCACATATACATACGTCTATAACTATTTAAATGCACATAATATGACATTCCTAATTATGGAGAAACTGACTAACTGAGACAAAATTAGAATCTTGTAATGATTTAATAAAATTCAAATAAAAAAGGAAAGTTTGGAGTTACTTGCCTGCCATTCATGTAAGCCTTGCTCACTATCTGGGTTTGATTTCTTAACGGCGACTGGTATTCCGACGCCGGCTCTAGACGGAGCTAAGCTCTTCTCATCCACCCATCCTTTGAAAACCTGTCCGAATCCACCTTCTCCGATCACAGATTCTGGTCGGAAATTCTTGGTCGCCGTCTTAAGTTCAACTAATGTAAACATCTTTAGATTTGGCGTCACTATCTTCCCGCTCGGTGGCACTGCCTTTTTTCCCATACCTAATACCTTTTTTTCTGTCGTCGGCTTTAATGGCGGATTATCGTCGGATCTACTCTTCTCCAGCGGTTTTTCACGAGGTGGGTTCTCGACGGATCTTGTCCTCTGTTGTGGGTTTTCACGAGGTGGGGTAGCGGCGGATCTCGTTTTATGTCCTGTTTCCGGCATCGGAAACTTGGGATTTAACGCCGGCATCGCCACTAGCGCCGGAGGAAACTTTTTATTCTCTGGATGTTGCCCACGTCTCACTATATAGATCAACACACGATCTTATTTCAAGAAACGAAAAACAGAGACTTTTACAGAAAAGAAAAACAGAGAGATGTGTGTATGAACCTGGGAGGGGTTTAAGTTTGAAAAGTACAATGAAACAAACAAAAATAAAAAAAAACCCAGAAAAGCTTTTTTTTTCGTTAATTCAAGAACTGAAAGAAACTTATGAATCATCAGAAATAACCAAACAAAAATACTAACGAGAAAATAGATCTAAAGTGTTTGGATATTCCAACAAAAAAAAAAACAGAGAGATATGTGTATGAACCTGGGAGGGGTTTGGTGGAGACATGGCTCTGTTCCTGTTGAACAGTGGAAGATCCAGAGCCAGGACAGAAGTTCCCCATTAAGACCAAACCAGCTCTTGACTTTACTCTGTTTTTTCTCTGTTTTGAGTAATCGTTGCTTCACCCTTTATGATCATAAAATTTAGAGAGAACCTTTTCATCAACTATCCCTTTTTTTCTTTGTTTCTTTTCTGGGGATTTTAATTGAAAGTTGGAGGAAGAAGCTGAGAAAAAGGAGGAAAGACCAAGCCAAAAAGGTTATGTATTATTTAATTTCGTCGTGATTATTACTTGATTGGCTGATGTTAAAAATATACAATAAAACTTCTATATATTAATAATGTCGGGGATCATGATATTTTTTTAATTTATACTAGATTTTTTCAAAAAAAAATATGAGTTGTGACAATTTAATTTGAATAAAATACTATTTTGAATGTTATTAATTTTGTAGTTTTGTACTTGAAAATTTAGGCTCTGATTGGTAACTATTTGAAAAACAATAGGAATAAGAAAAAAAAAAGTGAAAAGAAAAATAACTAAAATGAGGAATGAAAAGGAATAGGTTGTAGATGAGGAATGAAATAAACTTTCCTAGTAAATGGTAACCAAAAAGTTGAACAGATATTTTTATTAATATCAATTTTTTAAAAATTAAAAACTATCTAATGAAAATACTATTTTTCATTGTTTATGTTCTCATCCCATCTCAAAGAATAGTAGTTGCAGATTCCAGATTAATTAGGATGTTTTTTATTTATTACGCAATAAAGGCGCATATGAAGAATTACCAACGAACCTGTGTATTATATATTGAGAGAAGCGTACATACGTGTACATGCTCGTCAATTACTTATGCATGAAATACATCAAGTATAAATGGTTTGATGTGAACTCCAAATCAAGCAACACATGAAATCATACAAATAAGTGATTTTTAATGGAATCTCTGAATTTAACATAAACATGATAATAAAATAGAACTTATTTATAAAGTATCAATTTTTATTTAAACCAGAGCAACAATAATCGATATGATATCTCTCATCATTGAATCAATACCTCTAAACAAAAACAGAAAATTAAAAGAGACAATAGCGAATCGATGAGAAACTAGTATATGAAAACTTACAAAAGAAGTAACTCAAGAACCAAAACTTATTTATTTAAACAACTAATAAGATAATTATGAGATAGAGATGTTTATCATGATATAGGATATTATCAAAAAACGTTTATAGATGATAAGTGTGATCTTGATATATGATATCATTGAATTAAAAAGATGACTTGTTGTGTGTATTACGGTACAAGTATTGTGTAGCATATACCAAACTAACTTCTTCAAATTTCATTTTTTTTATTTTCCATGAATTTCATTTATTTTTAATAAATGTTTAATTTGTTTTCCTATTTGTTCTTCGTTAAATCTGGAGAGGAACAATTTTCTTTATTTATTCCTAAAAAAAAAAGAATGAATAGAAATAGTGTGGAGTCCACATATCAAAATTTGAAAAACTTATTACTTTTAAATGGTAAAAGAAAAAAGGAACAATAAGGAACATGTTGTTCCTTTCCATTCTTTTAAAAAAAAAGTGGTCACTAATTGCACCATTAATATTTCGAAGAAGAAAAATGTTTTGGCAATAAAATAACAAAAAACTCTAGATAAATTTACTTCTACAAACGGTATATAGAAATTCAAATGTATGATTAATGATTTTAGCTATCGTATTTTAAAAGCTCATAAAACTATCGAAATGAAAAATTCAATTTTAAAAAAAACATTAAAACCATACATTAATAGATTATCTACTACCTCTATTCCTAAAAAAATGATTTTCCGGAAAAAAAATTTGTTTCACAAAAATTAATTTTTTTTTTATAAATCATGTTAATAATTTGTAAATTTCAGGAAGTAATCAATAAGAATATTTAAATTTATGAATTGTTATTGGTTTATATTAAATAATTATTTTTTGGATAGAGAAAATAATATATTTATAATCAATATTTATTGTTTCTTAGTTTGTGTGAAAACTCATAAACATCATTTTTCTAAGGAGAAAGTATACATATATATATATATATGTAAATTTTCATGATTATTAATTTATTATATTAATGAAACCATATATTTGCATAGAGATTCTAAAAAAATATTATCTTATTATCCTATCCAATTTTGTAAATTTTTACATTAGCCCAACTTATACCAGTAAATTTTATTATTTTATAGTGTTTATTAATTTATCAAGTATTAATTTATAGTGGTTTTATTGTATATTATACTATCAAAAATTTCAACGTTAATAGTACTTGATTCACACTTATTTTACATTTTCTCTTTTGATACACAATCATGTTCATCTCGAGTTTAATAGTTTTATCATTTGTGGAACTTCATTTTCAAAAACAAATTTTTTGACTTACAGATATAATTTCATAATTACTTGCATATATCAAGTATATCTTAATAATTAGGGTGAAAGGGAATTTTGTTGTTATAAGAGAGAGATATATATGTAAAATGTGATTACATATTTTAACGCCGTGCTCACTCACTCAATGAATCATTGATCGAAAACAATAAACAATGAATCATAAACTTTTAATTCATTTAACCCTTTTTACAATATATATAGTTTTTATTTAATTATATATATCATACTTATTATTTAATTAACTCTTACAGAATAGTTATCTACTTTACTTATTTTCTTTTGTTTTCGTCAAAATTCGATATATTAAGTTCTCAGGAAATGATTCTCTTCAAAAAGAGAGTTACTCGTAAAACGACGAACTTACATGGGAAAAACAAAAACCGCGTGCTCTTGGACATTTCGTACAGCACGGACATTGGCACTACGAAAGATATACCTAATACTAAAATATATCAAATGATCTCTCCAGTACATAAAATCTTTTAACTTTGATGCAAAGGTAGACCATTCCTCAGGATTAGAAGTTATAACAAAAAGATCTGAGTACGTCACAAAGAGGACTCTATCTATAAGAGAGTGCCAATAGACTCTTCATTGCCCATAGGAGGGTTTCCAGCTCAGCGTGGAGAAGGGATAGGTATCAACGTGAACCCTTCAACCCTAAGTGCAAGATTTTTTCGCCTATAGATTCTATCCAGCCATGTCCGCTACGAGCCTCTAAAGCATGCCAAGATCCATCAATGAAACACATAGGAGAATCTGGTGGAATCAAAGGCGCAGCAAAACTCGGGGCTAACTCCTCAGATAAATTTTCTCTATTATTAGCTCGTCTCCAAACTTCTTCTTTTAAAATGGCTCGTTCTAGGGTGTCTTGAGGAGATTCGGAAATATTTTCAAAAAAAATTTCGAGTTCTTGCCTTCTAAATATACCATATTTTTAATTTGTTTATTTTTAATAAAATTTTATGACTCGCTCGTACTTCTTTTTCTTCGCATACCAAATTTCTATTTCACATGTGTTTCACATAGACTATACCGATCATATAAGTCACCTCAATGACGTAACAACTTGAGTAAAACTCACCAAAATTCAGATAACGAGTGTATATGGCCTATGGGTACGTCATAAAACAAACAAATTTAAGTTACTATTCCAACTATCTCACAATTTAAGATGTTTTAGCAAAAAAAAAAAAATAGTTCAGAATATAAGAGTTTCACACATTTATCAATATATTAATTATTATTTTATATTTATTTTACCTTTGGTCAAAAACACTTAAATCTATTAATTTGTGTTTTCATTTTAATGAAGAAACATGTGATTGTTTGTAAAAATTAAGGTTAAAATAGATACATCACTTGATTTCTTAACTATTGTGCAAAAAAATTAAAACTCTTCTATCGTGAAAGAGAGAGTAGTAAACAAAAAAAAAAAAGGAAACACATTTCTTTGTTTTTATATGTGAAAAAAACAATAAAATATGAGTAAATACTATAAAGATAGATGAAACATTTTCAGTTGTCTGAAAAAATAAAAATACAAGATCAAATCAAGAGAAACACAAAGTAGTAAATGAGAAATCTAAAAGCAAAGATTTATTGTCATATGCTGTATCATTATTTGAAAAACTTAAGAAAATATCAGTGGGAAGAGGTCAAACACGAGAAACAGTGATTAGCGATGGCGGGTCCGAGTATAATCGTGACAGCATATGGAAACTTTATTCAAAAATATATGATGAGCGAGGGTCAAAAGTATTTGGTACCTTAAGATCTTTTGTTTCCCTAACAACTATATATATGGATACAATGAGCAAGATAAGATATGTTGATAATTGACAGTTAATAGTTAAAATGAACAAAGTGATTTAAACAAAACATTTCTTTTAACGGTTAATTCCACGTTTGTGTGGGTTTCTTCGTTCACAGACGCGGTTATTATAACGGTTCAGGTAAAGTTTATGAAATATTGCATATGATGGTAATAAGACACTATAAAACCGATGAATCAGAGGGTTTCAAATTGCTTTTATTTAATTTTTCTTTCTTTAAGATTATCTTCTGACGAGATCACGTAGAAAACGTGGGGAGATGTTATTTTATTCTTCTTCAATTATGAACTTCAATATGCGAATATAGATGTGAAATAGTATGTGACTATGTATAAATCGGATTAAGTAGTGTAATGCAAGTTGACATTAATATATTCAACGTCCGCGTAAATCAGTTAGTCACCGACTTGCATTTATAATTCATTTTCTCTCCTTGCAAGAAAAAATCAAACGATTTCTTGCTTGACTATATAGTACATGTATCTTGTATGTCACATTCTTAATCTACTCTGAAATCGATGTTTAAAGTTGAAAATAAAGTTAGAAAATATTTGTATTTAAATCTAATTCACTTTTTTTTTTTTTGATAAATAAATCTAACTCGCTTGAAAAATAATTACTTGTGTACGCATATGTATTTGTATTAATGACCCACCAATAATATCTATCGTACGTATATATATATATATATTTGAACGTAAGAATTCATTTTTTAGTTTTTTTACAGAGCACCATTCACCATTTTTCAGTAAATTTTCAAAATCTATTAGTTCTCTTAATTTTATTTTTATTTAAATGGGGCTGAAATTGACCTCTTTTGATGGGCTGGAATTGTTTTTGTTGTGTTTTGTAAGATGGTCTGAGGACACACGATCTCTAATCTCTAATCTCGGCAAAGCACTTCACTACCTACCGCGACCGGAAACGAATCCCCCAATCTCCAATCCATCCACCTCCTCAAACTTCCCTCTCTATCACCATCTCCGTCTTCGTAGGTAACAGCTAAATGAGCCTTGTCCTCATCTTCCATCACGACATTCTCTGGTCTGGAGTTGGTGAAGAGCAACGGCAAAACAACAAATCAAGCGTCGAACAAGTTGGAGCCAAAGATTAGGTCAAATCCAACAATTCATGAAATTAGAAGGAATCAAAGATGAAAACAAAGAAGAGAATCGTAAAATCAGAGCAATTGTTGGATAAGTTCAACAATGACTTGGGGCCCAAGACATCTAACTAAACAAGTTTGGTTTGGTTTTGGTAAGATAGGCTCAAGCATAGTCACAATAGGATTTGGTGTTATCTATCATTAGGAGTAGCTTATTCCTATAAATAGTTATTGATGAGTTGTGTCAATAACAATAATACAAGAGTGTTTAGTTTTGAGTGAGTTTCTAATCATTAATAAAGTGAGTTATACTTTATACAATCTTGTGTTCATACTTTACAAACTACAGCAATTGCACATGAAATTGCATCTTTCTCTGTGTACACAGAGTAAGAGAGGAGGCGCGAGACTGTATTTATAGACTGATCTTCTGTGTTTTGGGATTCAAATTTCCTTTTTTTTTTTTTTGTGTGTTGTTTCCCCTTTTCACTTTGGTTTGAGAAGGCCCATAGCAAAACGTGAAGTTTTTCCTTTTTTGACCCTTTTGGTTAGAACCGCATTTGTAGAAGACGTTATGCTTATGCTCTCTTAATTACCTATATCTATTACAAAAAGCAAGGAATATTCTTGGTTAGGATTTGGTTTATTTGCCAATTACTACTAATCCATTGCTTCTGAGTATCTAACATTATGCTCTGCCTCCTTTGTATTTTTGGATCATGTTACTGCTCCTAGTGTCGATTTGCTACTTTTTTTTTCCCCCTCTGAAACTTGTTCAAGAGATACTAGATCATTTAGAAGTTTATTAGACTTGGTGGATGTATGATTTGTCTAATCAACTTCTAAATGATCTTGAGTCAGGTGAAACCTTCATGAAGAGGGCTAAGAAAATCAGAACCAAAGTACCCTCTGTGATGAAGAAAATCGAAGACTACAATAACCTTGTATTCATTGTCTGACATTTCAGGTGACAAGAAGAAGATGTACGAGATCCAGACCAAGAAACTTAACACTTTGATCAGATCCAATGGCACCAATAAGGCTTGTGTGAGGTAGACGCCGGATTATGATGCGTTGGATGCTGCTAACAAGATTGGAATCGTCTTTAAAAGTTCATCTTTCTTCCTTTTTCATATACATTAAATAGCAAGACACAAACCTTTATGGTTTTTGACATCCCAACTTGTTAGAACATTCTTTTTCAGCTTCTGTAACTAGTAATATTGAGTGTGGTTTTCATAACACTCCATGAAATTTGCATTCTCTCGAAAAAATTATTATTCCCTTTCGTTATCTCAAGTACAAGTGACGCTATATCTCAAGCTTTTTGAATATCAATTAATTCTAAAATAAAAAGTGTGAAGATTAACATGGACCTCTTCTTATGATCTTCTTTTGAAGCCTCTTTAGGGTATTCTTCACCAATTTCATTGAAACCTTAATCGTTGAGATGACTTTAGGTGTTTAGGGCTCCATTAAACGTAAACGCATACATTTTTGTTCCCATAATATTTTTTAAAATTATTATTGGATTTATAAGACAATCATTTTTTGTCAACACTCTATTGACTAGATGAAGAGATCTTTCGATTAACAACTCTACAATTAAGCCTAACCTCCCCAGGTTTCGTAGACTGCAAGTCACCCATCTTCACCATCCCTTCCGCAAAAGCTTTTTTTTTTTTTTTGATAACATGTTAATTTATACCATCGTTATCGGAATAATACAAAAGAGTTTGAACCTTTTTAGAGCTTACAAAACTACCGCAAAAGCTTTGAAAAACTCTGTTTCGTTCTCAGTGAACAACTTCACACACTCTCCAGTTTCCGGTGAAGTATGTGAACATATATTTAGAAAATATTTATATTTAAATCTAACGCACTTTTTCTTTGATAAATAAATCAATCTAACTCACTTGAAAAATTATTACTTGTCTACGCATATGTATGTGTATTAATGACCCACCAATAATATTGTACGTTCCTATATATATATTTTTGAACGTAAGAATTCATTTTTAATTTTTTTTTTTTACAAAGCACCATTTATCTCAAGCCCAAAAAGAAAAAACCCTCTTCATCTGACCAAATCCCAGTGTTAAAGCTGACTAAACAAAACCCCCCCGGAAAAAAAACACAAACATTACGCGGCCTTATCAGGAACCTTCTGATTCTAGCAGAGGTTTCACTTATGACATACAATTTAGTAACTCTGTTTTGGTTCCCCTCTTGACCGGTTAGAGTCCGTAGACTTGCGAGCCGCTTTTCGAGCTTCATGAGATTTGCTCTGAGCGGCTATGTACTCAAATGCCACCACCACATCTCCTATTTTCGGTCGGTAATTCGCTTCTTCGTTTAGGCACATCTCGGTTATAGCAATCGCGTAGTTAAGACACCTCTTCGAGAATTTTCCTCGTAGCAACGGATCAACTAGATGTCCAAATTTCTTAGGGTCCTTGAGATACGGTCGAGCCTGCATAAACGCGAAAAAAGAATTAACACGGTTAAACGAGAGATTGTGTTCCGGTTTAATCTGGTTCCAATTGTTGATTTTACTTACCCAAGCAACAAGGTACTGCTCTCCGTTTGGTTTACTTAAATCAATGGCTTTCCTGCCAGAAATCAGCTCAAGCAACACTACACCGAAGCTATAGATATCCGATTTAATGGTTAATCTTCCGCTCATTGCGTATTCTGGAGCACAGTATCCGTAAGTACCCATGACCCGAGTCGACACATGTGTCCGGTTTCCCACAGGACCGACTTTGGCGAGTCCAAAATCAGAGAGCTTGACGCTAAAGTCTTTATCTAACAAAATGTTTGCTGATTTCAAATCGCGGTAAATAACGGATGGGCTTATTTTACAGTGAAGATACTCAATCCCTCTAGCTGCATCAACGGCTATTTTCATTCGAGTATTCCAACTTAGCGGAGTTTGATCAGGCTCAAGATCTAATTCAAACAACAAGAAGAAGAAGAGAAGTTTATTAGTAACAACATGATGACAACTCTTTATATTTTGGAGGGGATTTGGAAAAAGATGCTTACCAAAAAGATGATCTTCTAAGCTACCCATTGGCATGTATTCATAAACGAGAAGTCTCTGAGCACCAGAAGTACAGTAACCGATTAAAGTTACTAGATTTGGATGATGGAAGACGCTAAGCATACAGACCTCTACTATGAATTCTTGATTTCCTTGATGCCCATCTGGGTTTAATTGCTTGATCGCCACCACCTGCTCAATTCAATTCCCATCAGATTTCTTACAACATTTCAGATTTTGTTTTTTTTGTTTTTAATTGAAGACAGAGCTTGTGAGTTTACTCACTTGTCCTGAATCTAAACGTCCCCTGTAGACACTCCCAAAGCCTCCTTTTCCGATCATATCCACCTCCCGAAAATTCTTCGTGGCGGCGGCTAACTCCTTGAACGTGAAACTCCGTGCGCCACCACCCGGTTTAAGGCTATTCACTTTCCCATTAACTGGTCAAAACCCAAAAATTAAAACATTTGTTTTCATCAACATTCCAAAGAAGTTTTTAAATAATCATCCAATAATGTCCTAACCTAAAATGCCAGATTTTGACCCTGTTCCTCTTGAACCGCTTCTTGTGTCAACTGCAAAAACACAAGAGAATCACATATGATTAAACTTTCTGACCAGGGAAAACAAAAAATGATTTCAAATAAAACAGAGATTGTTTTTTTTTTTTTTAAATTCAAGACCTGAGGAATAATCGGTTAGGTCGGAAAGGGTATCAATGTTGATTCTCATGTCATTGGTTTGCGTGTTGAGACAAGAGAAACACCTCATCTTTTTTTATAAACTCGTGATGATGATAGTGAACGTAAATACAACAACAATGGTGGATGAAATGGATTCAGAGACAGAGCTGGTTTGAGATGATGTCCAACATTATCATCAAATCCAGCTCCCGAAACACCCCCCCCCCACACGAAACAGAACAAAAAAACCTAGGGTTCTTGTAATAACAATAAAAATAAAATAAAATAAACCTAGGATTTGTTTCTTGGATTATAAATGGGAAAGAGAGAGGGAGAGAGAGATAGAGAGTTTTTCTCTTTCTTTCTCTATAATTCCAGAAAACAAATGAGAAAATTTTTCCTAAGGAAGAATCTCAATTGGGGAGAACTAAAATTATACGAATGACATTTTGAATGGTGAAAATTGGTTTCTTTATATACTAAAAGAGGAAGAAACAGGCTTTTTTACTCTCTCTGCTAATGGAAAAATCTTGAAGAGAATTATTAAAAGAGTGGTGAGAGCAACTGTGAAGATTTTGAGGGCAACGGAAGAGAAATTAAAGGAGCCAATGGGATCCTAATTTTGGAACTGCGCGTCGTTTCTTTCTTCCTTTCTTCTGTTGTTGTTTTTTTCATTTTTTATTCAACGTTTGTTTTCTTTTTCTGTTGGAACTAAATTAAGCTGTGTGCTTATATAACATATAAGATGTAGGAGACACAGTTTCTCATAAATTCTTTTTTTTATAAATGTTTTATTTAATTTTCCTCAAAATATCCCCAATATTTAGTGTGTTTTGAATCTTTTGATTAATCACAGGGAGATATCATAAAAGTTTTAAACGGAGTTTTTGAAAATATTTATTCTCCTTTTCTTTGATTTTTTTTGTTTAAAATATAAATCTAAAACATCATTTGACAATGAATAAAAATCTAATTCTCTCCAGCATTTGACAATGAATAATTACATAGACGGCCCTACAATGCACAATTCAATCCGTACTACAAATAATCTCCTATATATTATTTGGAGAGTATTTTATAAATAAACATTAAAAAATGTTAATATTTACATCACATTGCCATTAATTCGAAGAACAAATTTTAATCTCTCATTAAAGGTATTTTAGTCATTAGTTATTATGTGATCATTTAATTAGATCATTTAATAAATAATTTTCGTTTTAATTAATTAATTAATTTTAAATTTTCTGAAAAGTAGTTAAAAATATATTTTATGAAGATTTTGTTGATTTAATTAAACACACATATTAAATAAAATTAAATGTTGATTTAATTTTTCAAAAATAAAAGATTTTATGTAGATTCTGTTTTTTTTTTTGAAAATTTTAAAGAAAAATTTATGTAGATTGTCAATTTTTTTTACTTATTTCTAAATTATAATTTTCGTTTTAATTAATTAATTTACTTTTTTTTTTGAAAAGTAGTTAAAAATAGATTTTTTACTTCTTTCTAGATTATAATTTTGGTTTTATTTATTTTAAATTTTTTGAAAAGTAGTTATAAATTCCAATATCGTCGAGTATGAAAGATTGATTTTATATTTCTGATTATAAAATGTTTACGCGGATATTACAAAGATTCGATATTATAAAAAATGATATTATAATTTTCGTAAAGTTTTAGATAATTATAATTTTCTGATTTTATAATTTTTGGATATTTTTCTATAATTGTAATTTGTCCGTGTTATAACACGGGATATATCCTAGTCCATATTTATAGCAATAAAATACTATCGTGATTCATCAAGTAATAAGATAAATGAGTAATTACAAATATCTAGAATCAAAGATCAACTAAACACAATTCTATATGCACTACGTTCATGACTAACTTACATACTCTTAACATACGAAACTACAACGAACAGTTTTATCTATATCATTAGACGACTTTGCAACGTACAATTTTATTTGTACCACAAAAATTTACCAGAGATGGTTTTTCATGCACCAGTACCACACTCACAATAAACATTTTTTTACATTTTATTTTTAACATGTGGAACCACGACGAAGGAATATACATGCACCATGCATGTTGGTGGTCTTTGATAAACTTATCTCCATGAATCCATATACAGTAATTCACAATATGGATTCACTATCGAGTCAGAAGCTGTGACCGTAGTTGATCATGTTCCCTCTGGTCGTGTTCCGGTTGAGGTTCTGTGTTCTGCCACTGTCTATGTCTAAATTGATCAACGACAGAAGTTGTTTTGTCTTGTTTCGATATTTGTCGATATTACATCATTGTATAATATTATTTCAGTTTTTTTGGTGGACAGAACCCCGTTATTTCAGTTACTGTATTGTTTGTGTATGTTCGCACCAATGAATACAAGAAGTTATTCAAGGGGACATAAATCTTTTTCTTATTAGTTATTACTTATCACAGATTCACGAGACCAAACCAAAACGTACACGATATACAAAGCTGAAACCAAAGTCAAATGTACGTTCATAACTTTAATTTGATGGACTAGAAAAATTGTACAAATTTTATATTCATACATCTTGTGAGTACTCTTATCGGTTTTCTTTCTTTTTCTTTTTTACCCTAAACAAATCTGAAAGTTCCAATAATCTGTACATAGACTCCCAATATTTTCAACCTTGTACCAAGAATCACATGTCTCTGCCTCTTCTTCTCCCTCCTATCAGTAAAGCTTTCAAGATTAGTAGGAATTACTCAGAGTTGTAATACCAAATCCGGATGCTGCGATGAACCTGCCTGATGGTTAGAGCCCGGTGAGTTTGGTGAGACGAGCCTAGCGTTAAGATCCGGTGGCAACCGCTGAAATTCCTGTTTTATGTTCGGAAAAAAGCCTTGTTGCGGGATAGCTGTTTCCAGCATCTGGTTTGGTTTGTGGTTAAATCCGCTGAAACCATGGGCTAGACCATTGCTCTCGGTTTCTTGATTCAATACGTGAGCAGCTGGTTCAGACTCTTTGCTCTCATGTGAAGAATATTTGTTTCCTATGATGGAGCTTGAGACAGAGGTTGTCGGAGACATGATTCTGCTTGAATGATGATGATCATCAGAGGCAAAGTCACTCGAACACTTTTGCTTTCCGAACATTAAGATTTGCTGTTGAGGAGTATTCTCAGGAGGAGCTTCTGGGTTCTCTCCAACCCACCCGGGACCAAATTCTGTTCCAGTTGGTAACACTGTTTCAATTCTTTTATTGGCAAATCTCCAAGCAACAGGACCAAGATTCACTGCATAACGAGCCAGACTCCTAGCGTACCCATATTCAGTTCTCAACCCAACCTGATCAAATAAGAAAACAATGGTCAGATTCTTTGTTTCTTAAAACAAAGGAGATTTTTTATTTTTAAAGTAGCTATCACGTACTGGAGTCAACTGTTTTAAATCATCTTCAAGCATTGTAAAAATCGAAGCTTCTTTCAAGGAAGTAGAGATCTGGTTGTAGGTATCTCGCTTGTTCTCATCGACATTTTTCATCCCGTATTTATTGACGGCCTTCACAACAGAAGCTACAGAAAATGGTTCATGTCAACAAAAAGTATTGGCAAAATGAAGTCTGAAGAAGGTAGTATTAGAAAAGGGGGATCGTTACGTGGAAACTCCTTCTCCCAATCTATCAACAAGCCACTTTGATTCTCACTATTATGGTTGATTCTAACGCAACTTTCTGCTTGACGGAATCCATAAGGAGGAGGATTTTTCCTTAGATTGTAAGATCCGGAGAATCTAGAGCTATCTCCAGCATGAGTGAGTGCTGCTGCATCAGCTGAAATTTCAGAAGTCGTGCAGTCAATCAAAGATTGCTCAAGCTGTTTCTTAAGGCCTGAGCCTGGAGGGCGGCCTCTTTTGACCACTTTAGGGTGTTGTGACAGTGACACTGGTTCTTCTCCATCACTTTCTTGTCTCAAATTTCCAAAGTCCTTTTTAGCCAACTCAAGCATAGCTCGTGCCTGTTATAGCCATAGATATACTATCAGAAAACAGATAATAACAAACGGAAGTAAAATAGCAAGTTTATATAAGGCAAGACAAACCTGTCGGAAGTATACTGTATCTGCTGAATTGTACTCCATCGCATTTGTACATATTAAAAACACGTCTTGCTGCAACAAAATGAGAGGAGATCAGAGAGATTTCCTCCTGACAATTAACAATTATTTCAGACCCCACCAGTTTTTCACTTTGAACAATATATCTGCACCTTCACATGGTTACAGAGTTAACACACTGTGGCTATCAAAATGTCAGATAGTTATCTCTTTTCACATAGTTTAGTAGTAAAACTAAGAGAACCTTGAACGCTTGTCGACAAACACAGATGTTGCAGCTACCAGAGAAACTATTGCAGGAGACTTAACAATATGAAGAATCAAAACTATGAAAGATGAACACTCCATTTTAGCAAAAACAAAGAGCAGAGATGTATTTATACACAGCCAAGTGATAGTTCAGTGAGAAGCATCGAGGAACTAGGTTCAATTACGAGACTTGCCTCAAATTGTTCTAAGGTGGCGTATGCCCCGGATTCTAATTTCTTCCGCAATGTGCTGAAATCCATTGGATTCTTGATAATCTCAAGATAATCAGGAAGCTGTAAACAAACTTTCACAAATCAGATAAGGCAAAACAAATGCTTCAACATCAACAAGCTTAACAGTTAAAGAACACTTCACCTCCTCAAGATCAACTGGGTCAGAGTACACTCCATATGTATCCTTCCTTCAAGTTTTGTAAAACAACATCAATCAAAAAACAAAACCAGAAATTGAATCACTTCATCCAAATCACAAAAGTAGAAGAACATAGAGAAGGAAGCCATAAAATTTGACATACTTTTGAACTCTATCAAGGATGAACAACAGCAACTTTTTGTCTGGCAAAGGTGTAGAAGAGGGGCCAGACTCCACAAGTGACCTTCCTGTCCACAAGTAAATACCACAATTTATTTAATTAATTAGCACAAACAAATTCCAGGTTTCTACCTTTTCATGACTTCAAAAAAAAACATGAAAAAAGGATATATATATACTTTGAAAAATGTCTGTCGCTTTCGAAGCCTTTACTCCCTGCAGGAATACAAAACAGAGTATCATTCATCAACCTCAAGTAAAAAAAAAATACTAACGCAATGAAACAGTTATCTATACAGATGTCTGTATTTATGATAACTTTCATGTCCGTGAAAGTACAATTTTTAAAGAAAAACTTAAGAAACTGATAGTATTAGTAGTAAAAGACAAAGTGAGAACTTGTCTCAGACATGATTGTCTCTTCAGTGCAGAACCGTCTTTAATTTATCGGATAACTATGAATTAATACTAGAATCAAAATAATAAAATACAATATTAAAAAAAAAAAACTCAAATCAGCCAACACCAAGATTTTCTCGTCCAAGACAAAAAAAAAAGAGAGAAAAAAATAAAAAATAAATATACAGAAAAAGCTGAAATTATGAATTCCCATTTCCCACCAACAAAAAAAAAAAGGGAAATAGTCAAAACTCATCACTCTCTCACTCAATAACCATATTTAAGCATGAAGGCGAACCTCAATTAACGCGCGAAAATCTCAAAAAACCTAAATTAACAGTTTTTTACTTTTCCCCCAAATGAAAAAACAAAGAAAAAAAAAACTTGGAATTTTTCAAAAAGATTGTTTTTTTTATTATAAATATCTCTATAACTAACCGTATCGTCAGATCCGTTACGGCGGCTGATTGATGCATCGGTGTTCAAATCGCCACGGTCAGATTTGAAATCAGAAGAATCACGAAGGTCGTGTGAGTTCAATCCGTGCAAAAGCCGAAGCTTTTTGTCTCTCCGCTCATCATCGTCGTCGTCGTCAGAATTAGAATTCGGGCGATTTGATCTGGCGCTGGAACTAGGGTTTCTGAAACCGGATCTAAGCTCATCTTCTTCATCGGGCTTTCTTCTCTGAAGCAATTGTTGCTGTTTGAGAGCTCGTTTCTGGAGATCAAGTAGAGATGGCCTACCTTTCTTCTTCTTCTTCGTCAATGTATTAGTATCAGCTACCTCACCCATTCCTCTCTCTCTCTCTCTCTCTATTGTTCCGCCTTTCTCTTTCTCTCGCCTTCTCTAAACAGTCGTTTCGTTTTTATTCATTTTTTGGGTTTACACATGTGTGAGTGAATTCGTACGTGCTGACCAAAACGTGGACACGGGTTACTCGTGCGCGCTTTCGATACACGTGGTTTATACCGTATGGATAGTTTTGGGATAACGTTTTTTTTTTTTGAGTTTTGAATTTAATTGGGCCGAAATGGGCCTTCTAGCTTAAAGTTGTTGGTATATATATATAAATGTCCAGATTGCTACATTTCCTTTTTTTGTCATATATATGTTGGGTGATTGGTTGGATCCATGATTTTGAAGATTATAGATGTATATTAGCCTCTTAGGATATGTTGGTTATTTGTTTGTTCCAATTTTGTTACTGCACTATAATTCATACATAAATCTGCGTAAAAATTGCATGTTGCTGAATAAAACGACATTCATTAATTTAATCATTAGTGTGAATGGCAATAAAAGAAATTTGGACTATGACATCATTTAAGATGACACCAAAACGTATTATTTTGGTAGTCCACGTGTTCACACGTGTTCTGCAATTACTTGCCAATTACATAATCAACGCTTTTTGGTATATGTCTTTTTTTTTTTTTTGGTCAAACAGGTATATGTCTATTTAATTTTATTTCTTTGTCGGTGTGTGTGTGTTTTTTTTTTCCCGTCTTTGCTTAATTGAATGAAACTCTCTTCTAGTTCCATTTCGATCTTTCTCCCTCCGTCTCGATTCAGGCATAAATATATCTCTGTCGGATTCAAGCTTGAGAGAAGAGTAAAAAACACGATTTTCTCCATGTTGTGTACATGGAAATGACTCGATTTCACACGTTTTCTACTCAAAAAGTTTGGAATTTTAACCAGAGGTCGTTCTCAATTTCTCAAGCTAGAAGAAGAAGAAGAAGCTAAGGTTCTTTGTTGGATCGGGGCTTCGTGCGTTTGTTTGGAACTGGTACGCGTGCTATCTTCCTTTTTCGTGTGTTTGATAATACACTCACTACTAATATTATCCTGAGAAAATAAATACAAAATTCTTAGGGTTATAGGAATGATGAGACTATGTTAGAAATAAATTTGGCTGCTCAGTTTCGGCCTTAAGTTTTGATTTAGCTACTGAACTTTTGTTCCTCATAAAAGGCAGAAGAACTTGGTTTAATTTTGGTATAAATGATAGCTGATTACAGTATAGTCTAATTGGGACATCTTCTTTTAGGATTGATCATGCATTTCAAGTATCTGATTTCTTGATTACATTAAGCTCCGCACACCAAATAATACTTGGCTTCATATTTTGGCTTGTAAGATCTGTTTCAGCATTTATGTTTTTTGATAACAGCGAGTGAAGAGGAGGAATCAATTCATCATATGGCCGGAAGTGGAAGTTGGGATGGAAGCCAATCAGATAACAGCTCTCAATTCGAGCCAGGGATTGATAATATTTACGAAGCGTTTGTATGTCCATTGACAAAGCAAGTTATGCATGATCCAGTCACATTAGAGAATGGTCAGACATTTGAGCGTGAAGCAATTGAGAAATGGTTCAAAGAATGTCGCGAAAACGACCAACCTCTATCTTGCCCCATAACTTCCAAGGAGCTGAGTGTCACTGATCTAAGCCCGAGTCTAGCTTTGCGTAACACAATAGAAGAGTGGAGAGCTAGGAATGATGCTTTGAAGCTTGATATTGCTCGTCAGTCACTCTACTTGGCAAATTCTGAAACCAATATTTTGCTGGCTTTGAAGAATGTACGAGAAATTTGTAGGAACATACGTAAAATCAGGCACCGTGTGCGCAATCCTCAGCTCGTTCGATTGATCACTGACATGTTAAAAAGTAGTAGTCATGAAGTGCGGTATAAGGCTTTACAAACTCTTCAAGTCGTCGTTGAGGGAGATGATGAGAGCAAGGTTGTCTCTTTGTTTGTCCCTCTTTATCTCTATTTGTCTCTTATCCCTTTGTTAATAAACTTTTTAGTGTGTTGCAGGCAATAGTAGCTGAAGGAGACTCTGTGCGTACAATAGTTAAGTTCCTATCCCAAGAGCTATCAAAGGGGAGGGAGGCAGCTGTTTCTGTGTTGTTTGAGCTATCTAAATCTGAGGCCTTGTGCGAGAAGATTGGATCAGTTCGTGGAGCAATCATATTATTGGTTGGTCTGACAAGCAGCAAATCAGAGATTGTTTCAACTGTTGAGAAAGCTGATAAAACTTTGAAGAACTTGGAGATATCAGAGGAAAATGTTCGAGAGATGGCTACCAATGGTAGACTGCAGCCTCTTCTTACTAAACTTCTTGAAGGTGATTTCACCAAGCCATTGCTTTCTTTACCCATTTGTTCAATAAACTCATTTTCTCTGACTGGTTTTGATGAAACTATAACAATGGAAACATAGACTCTGTTAGTTGGTTAGGTATCTAAATCATAGCTACATGATATGCAGGTTCACCTGAAACAAAAATCTCCATGGCTTCTTATCTTGGGGAGCTTGCCTTAAATAACGATGTGAAAGTTATTGTGGCTCAAACTGTGGGTTCCTCTCTTATCGATCTTATGAGAACTCGCAACATGCGCCAACGAGAAGCTGCTTTGCGAGCTCTCAACAACATCTCACCGTTCGAGGGGAGTGCCAAAGTCTTAATTGATACAGGAATTCTACCACCGCTTATCAAAGACCTGTTTTATGTTGGACCAAACCAGCTTCCAATTCGACTTAAAGAAGTCTCTGCCACAATTCTTGCAAATATAGTGAATATTGGCTATGACTTTGACAAAGTTCCTGTTGGACCTCATCACCAAACTCTTGTTTCAGAGGACATAGTGGAAAACCTACTACAACTAACTAGCAACACTGGTCCAGAAATCCAGGGAAAGCTGTTGGCGGTTCTTGTTGGACTCACTAGCTGTCCAAACTCGGTTATTAATGTTGTTTCTGCTATCAGAAACTCAGCTGCCATCATCAGCTTGGTTCAGTTCGTTGAGATTCATGAGAACGATGATTTACGTTTAGCTTCTATTAAGCTTCTTCATAACATTTCCCCACACATGAGTGAAGAACTAGCCAATGCGTTGCGTGGCACTGTTGGACAGCTCGGTAGCCTTGTTGCGATCATATCAGAGAATACAACAACAATCACTGAGGAACAAGCTGCAGCTGCTGGACTTTTAGCTGAACTTCCTGAGAGAGATTTGGTTCTGACAATGAGATTGTTAAGAGATGGTGCTTTTGAGAAAATCATCTCCAAGATAATTGGTATTCGCCAAGGAGAAATCAGGGGAATCCGGTTCGAGAGAACATTTCTCGAAAGACTTGTTAGTATTCTTGCTCGGATCACCTTCGCACTCACCAAGGAGACTCAAGCCATTTCGTTCTGCCGTGAGAACAATCTCACTTCAGTTTTTCTTGATCTCCTTCAATCCAACAGTCAGGACAACATCCAGATGGCTTCTGCAATAGCCTTGGAGAATCTTTCACTTGAATCCAAGAATCTAACAAAGATACCTGAACTGCCTCCTCCCAACTACTGTGTATCGATCTTTTCATGTCTGAGCAAATCGCCTGTTGTTCTAGGTATTTGCAAGATCCATCAAGGGATATGTTCAGTGAGAGAAAGTTTTTGTCTCGTTGAAGGACAAGCAGTAGATAAGTTGGTTGATCTATTGGATCATGAAAACGAGAAGGTGGTTGGAGCAGCACTTGCAGCTCTTTCAACTTTGTTAGAAGACGGTTTACAAGTTGAAAAAGGAGTGAGATTGATTGATGAAGCAGACGGGATTACGCCCATATTAAACGTTCTGTTGGAGAATCAAACAGAGAATTTGAGGATTAGAGCTGTGTGGATGGTAGAGAGGATCTTACGTATTGAAGAAATAGCTAAAGAAGTTGGAGAAGAACAAAACGTAACTGCAGCACTTGTTGACGCCTTTCAAAACGCTGATTTTAAGACACGACAGATTGCTGAGAAGGCCTTGAGGCATATCGATAAGATCCCAAACTTCTCTGGTATATTCTCCAACATTGGTTAAGATCTATATGCATTCTTGTATATGATTTTAAGATAATTTGATTCATTGTTAAACTCAGAGGAACTTGAGCTGTCTTTCAAAGTTGATAAACACTGCTCATTAAGGTACAAATTTTTTCTAATGGGAGTGAATTCGAAAGTCTGGTTTTAAGCTTAAGAGGATCTGCTACATTTAACTTTTCTAGATCTCATCAATGAATTCTAGAAGATCTTCGATTTCTTGCCTCAACGCTATAATCTTTTGCTGCTGAGAAGCGATCCGGTTTTCAATATCACGCCCTGAAGATTTCTTCTCGTACCCTTCCACAACAGTGGTATGTTTGGCCATCAACTTCTCTTGAAGTTCTTTCTCTTTCACAACTAGCTCTTCGACCTGCGGTCAATGAAAAATATTTGACAAAAGAGACTGTTAAGCAACGCAGAGACTAAGAGAGGTAAGACAGATGTAAAGAAATTTGAGACCTTAGGAGATATGTGAGAAGCTGATGGGGAAGATTGTAAGAAACCCAGCAACGGCTTCAGTTCTTTCGAAAGATCTTTCAGTAAACTGTCAGCAGATTTGCGGGATGCTTTGCAGGTTTGAATGTCACCGGTTCTTGAGAGATCACGCAGCGATGCTTCGAGCTTATCATGTGTAGCTAAGCATTTTTGAATGATGCTTTGGACTTCCTGGAGTGTTGCTAAGACCTGAAAAACAAAAGGAGCTGTTTTAATATCTACCATTAAGAGAAGCAAGATGTCAGTATATCGTGTGAAAATATGCTTTAAAAAAAGGCTCCAATGTACCTCATCCCATTGGAGTTTCGCCAAATATGTAGGAGAGGACTTGGAGATTGAGAAGTCAGCCCGTGTGTATATGATGCAAGTAATGAACAAAACAAAAAATCCAGAGATCAACATCAATGGCTCACTCAGTAGATTGATGTTGCTGAACTTATAGTAAACCTGTACAGAAAACAAATCTCATGATCAACTAAAGTAGGAATATTGTGAATTTAGAATGACAGCATTTCTGACGTATTATATTACCTGGATATGCTGATTGTGATCTGGGACAACGTTGTTCTTTTCGAGAACAACAACTGGTCTACCAGCTATATCTAAGTGTGAATATTTGATCTGCAAAGAACAGTAAGTTTGCAAACATGAATAATTTAAATATCCGAATTGAAATACCTGGAGACTTATAATCACCAGACAGAGGATAAATCATGATCAAATAAAGCCAAGACTCTGTTACCTCTTGAGACTGCTTGACAGCAAACGGAGTGGTAACTGATATATCCTTTGACCCCTCAGGTAAAACAACCTACGATGGAAGAGGAAAACACAAAAGAACATCACGGAAGGAAATTTTCACTTCATGTCACTCAATATCGGTGTATCACAGGTCAATCCAGTCACGATAAAAGATTGACTGCTTTGACTGATTTGCTTCCACATCATTCTTAAGCTAACGAAAATCAAACTACGAAAGTAAAACACTTCAAGTGGAAAGTGTATGATACCAACCTGTACAATAAGTTTTTCAGTGACAAGGTCAATCATAGGGGAGCCAAAGGAGATGTTGACGAAACGCTTCCCTTCCAATGCAAACAAGAAGTCACTAAGTGGTAAACCATAACCTATCGTGAAAAAAGTTTTCCACCCACCAAACAAAGGAAACCTAGGCTCAATTAGTAGCTCTGTCTGCAACCAAACAAGCAAAAAGATCAAAACACATACAGAAATAATATTTGTAAGACAATTCTCGTTAATCCCAAATATCAACCTTTTTCGAATCACTTTGCATCTCAGACGTGGAGATATTGCCAATATCATCCCTGTAATATATGGAATGGGCTCTGGGAGGTAATCTAGCAAGTAAATGCCTAAAGGCAGATGCTCCTCGGGGATTAGGTCTGGCTTGAAAGTCTAACCTGTGGTTGGAATATGAAGAGAATGAAGCAACCAATTTGTGAGTTAGAAACTTAGAATAGCTAATTAAATGCAGATTAAAGCTTCAGTAAGAGTATTAACCTTGAAAACTCGCCCTTGAGTTGAGCCCCTCGGTGAACAACATTATAATGCTCTGTGACCTGCACATTCCCCCAATGAGACACTTCTATCTCCCGCACAAGCTTCTCAGCCACAGCAAATGCAGCCTTGCTTTCAAAGTGGACAACTATTGGAGAGTATGAAAATGGTAGGAGATCCTTGTATGGGCCATATTTGAGCTCTGATCCCTGGAGCTTTGTATTCTCCAATTTGGTGTAAGATTCGATTCTGGCATTGGGTAGTTTTATAGACAATGACTGAGATTCGACAGCGTAAGGAGAGAGATACTGTGCGCTTTCTTGGAGCATAACAAGATGAATATCACCTTGACTTATCTTCTCCGGAAATGGCTGAAGTACATTGGTGAATGCAGCAACTACCACTAGCGTCAAAGTATCACCTTTACTGAGTGCTTTGGGTAATGCAACTGAGTAAACACTAATTGAATCCGGTATTCCTTTTGGATTAGCTTCTTTTACAGAGAGATTGGCTGAAGGGCGTTTAGATTTCCCCTTTCCCTCGCTATGCGCAACCGATAAATATGCCAAATTGTTACCAAGAAACTTAGGGAAGGTCAATGTAAACTCAGAAACTGATTCAGAGCCAGAATTTACGACCTAAACACCAAATTGGAAAACAGGACTTAGATACGCCCACACAGCATATGACTTGGTAAGTTGGAACCAGACTAACACAGTCTCATGATAAGTTTGGAAATTACCTTAAGGGTCTTAGTAACGCGAGCAATCTGTGAAGTCACTTCGATCTTCATAAAAGTAACAAAATTGGATGAAGAAAGCAGAAAATGAAGCTAAAAGACTATCGAAATGAAACGTTAGCTACATATAGACATCAAAATTCTATATCCGATCACGAGATCATAAGAAATCCAGAGAAAGGAAGAATCTTGAGAACTGATTCGAAGTGTTAAGCACAGATCAACAAATATAAGTTGTGCGAATGGATCAGGAACCTCGTGAATCGTAAGACCAGATCGAAGATATTGTGTGAGAGAGTGATTGAGACTTACACGACGTTCGACTTTGGATAAAACCAGATCAGAGAACGCAGGCGTCGCAAAAACAGCGATCGCCAGCAGAAGAAGCAACAGATCGACGATACTCGATTGCTTCATCCTTGTCAGAATATTCGGACCGAACTCGCTTACTCTCACTCAGAGAACCCAGACCGACCTAAGCATTTACAAAATCTTGACTATTTGTTCCCGGGTCGGGTTTTACCCGTAAGAAAAGGCTTATTTATTTATCTAAGCCCATACATATTGGGCCTTAATATGGGCTTAAGGGACTAGCTAATCTCTTTTGCTATTGGTTGGAATATGGTAAACCTTGGTGTAGAGGATGATGATACAGTAGTCAAATTGTGAAAACTCGGTGAGGTTTTGGTTTTGGCTATGCTCTTTGTATTTTGAGTTTTCTAGGCGGTTTTCTCGAGAAAACAGAAATTTGTTGGGGGAAAATGGAGACTTCTCTGAGGTATACCTGCAATTCCAAGTCTTTGAAAATTCATGCCAAAGAGAAGGTCCCTGTGAACTCGAAAACCCATTTACAGGTGAGAACTTTGTTTTTGTCTCCTTCGTATTCGTTTTGCTATGGAGGAGGATTTTAGCTCTATTCAATTTTTGACTTGTTTCTTTACTTTGGAGCTTAATGCCCAAAGTCTCTTGAAAGTTCGCAGGGGTTCAGTTTTTGTTTACTTGTAGGGTTTATTTTGGGTGTTTCGGAGTGCATTTTTCTACATAAGTGAACTGTAAAGTCTGAACTTTTGGTTAAGAAGATAAGATTAGGCACCGATTTTGAATTTTGAAGAAGCTCTTAATGTTATGAAACCCTAATCTGAGTGAAGTTGCTGATAATAAATATGACCTGGGATTTGTTCCAATCTTTTAGAATTGAGTTGTTTGTGTCACTCTCTTCTTGGAGTTCTTGTGGGACTCTGTATCATCATTGTGCTGTTAGGGTTTTGAGTATTGGTTTTTTGAGAATGTAATTTAGTGTAGGAATAAGAATAAGATTTTGTCTGAATAGTTACCTTCCTTATCAGTATGTGTATCCCGCTTGCTTGTTCTGCTATAGTTGTTTGGCTTTCACTACAGTATCTCGACGTATATAGCCAAGTTGTGTTACTATCTTGCAATCATATTTCTGTTTCTTATTTTCTTTGATGGTTTTTGTTTGGTGATAGCTTCATGGAGAGCTAGATACTGGAACTGGGTCCCCGAGTTACTTCTGTGCGATGATTAGACACTTTTTTCCTGAGGTTTGATCTCAATTTCTGCTGTTTCCTCTATATCTTCTCCCCGAAATAGTTTCTACTGTTGATTAATACTAATATAGTGTTACAAATTTCCCTTAGGCTTCAACAGGCCTTGGAGTAGGACTGCATTATGATAAGCGCCAAAAGCTTCGGTGTCTTGTACGTGGCAAAAAAGAGTTTCCTGTGAGAACTGATAAGCGTGTAACCTTTAATATTAAAGGGCGGTGTGATTTTGATCAAGACTTTAATCAGGTTCAGTGTTTTTTTGGTCTCGAGAACTTTCTTTGAAGTTATGTTTCTTGCTTGTGGATTTTGCCTAACCGAACTGTCCTCATTTTTTGCCAACAGAAGAACCTTAAAGGAGCTGCAGAATTTGCCTGGAACATTATGGATTTTAAGGAAGATCAGGATATACGGATCAAAGTTGGCTACGAAATGTTTGAAAAGGTATCTCTCTCGTAGCTGTTTAGCTGAAGTATGTTGACTCTTCCAATATTCGCTCTTCTGGTTATATTTGAACCCGCTATAAAAGCTTTCAATGTCTAAGCTCACAAAAGCAGACTGTTTGTTGAAAGCAAAAAGTTTTTCCGCTTCATACTATCATTGATAAACCATCTACTTGCGTAGTGGCCTCTATTATGATTTATGAATGCCTAAGCAGCACCTTTTGAAACCGATTATCATCATTTTTAGGCTTTACATCTCCGTTGTAAAACTAGAAAAGTGCCTTTTTGGATTCATCAAAACAATGTGTTCCCTCTTTCTTTCAGGTTCCTTATATGCAGATTAGAGAAAACAATTGGACTCTCAACGCAAACACGAAGGGAAAATGGAACTTGCGGTATGACCTGTAACTGCGTTTAATTTTCATCATCATCATTTGAGAAATGTATTGATACCACTACTGATGAACACATTTTAATTCTACCAATTAATCAAATTCAGAGATCTTCCGGATCATCTCCATTATTATTCCTAGCGTCTCTGAAGTCAAATGTGGATGTTCCTGTGTCGGATAATAGGGTTCGTATCTACTTAACTTTATGAGTAGACTTAAACACTCCTAGTCCTAGGTCCCTCAGAGATCCATTGATCCTGAACCGTGTGATGGATACATAATAGCTTAACTTGGCAAAACATGCGAAACCAGAAACCCGAAATTCGTCATGATTTCACTAACTAATTCCAAACCCGTACCATCGAAAAACAACTAATCTCAGACCGGTTTGGTTTGGTTGAATTTGTGATGGTGCTGCTCGGAAACATCAACATCAGTACCAAAATCTGTGTTAAAAAAAAAGGCAGCACACAAAGTGTTGATCTTCAGAATCCGAAGATGGGATATGCTGAAGATTTGCTTACTGATCATCATCACTCAGAAAAGAGAAAAAAAAAAAAAAAAAAAGGATCAAAGATCGTTTTCAAACGGTAAAAGAAAAAGAGACTCTGACAAGTCACCAATTTTATCGTTAGATTTGTTAGTGGCTTTAACTAAAATCCACGTGATCTCTATGCAAACAATACAATTAATTATTTCCTCTGCTTCACAATATAGAAAATTTTAGAAAAAAAATACCCATTTTAAGAAATCTATTTTTTACAAAAAAAATTATTAAAACATAATTTATTAAAAAGAATATTAACAATCATTTTTATTTTTTAGTCAAATTTATTTCTCTTCCCACCAATATAATTAAAGAGTAATTAATAAACTTGTATAGAAAATTAAAAAATTCTCTATATTTTGAAACAAAAAAAAAAGCTCTAAAACCCCCTATATTTTGAAAGAGAGAGAGTATAATATCTCAATGTTTTTATTAGAGGCGGCGATATATAAAAGCTCGAAGTGATGAGGTCCCTTTTCGTTTTATCCCAAAAGAAATTTTTTAATAAAAAAAATTGCACTAGATGTGACAAGTTTTATCCCAAATCTTTGTTAAATACTTTTTAATTTCCCAACCTGTCAAGATATTTTGGAAAGTAATTGCAATTATCTTCTATTCATGCATCTTTATCAACTTTTTAGTCTTTTAGACATCATCTTTGTATGTATATCATGTCGGGTAATAAGTCGTTTTAGCATGTTAAATCAGTTTCCACTTTCAATTAGTTACACGTAGGAAAAGTTGATATATCCATTGCGATAGTAATATTTGATTCTATCTGTTATGATAAAGTGATATCCGTTTAAAATTTTTAATATCTAAATGACTAGAAAGACGAATCAACTAAAGCTAAAATGAAGCAATTAAACCTCCTAAGTCCTAATAAACGGTGTAGTGAAATGGTATAATCATTAAACAACGTATATAGTCTAACAAAAAAAATGTAGAATAAGTGTATACATTATTATATTTCTAGTATTTTTTTCAGAATAAGTAAAGAAAAATCTTTATTTTGCAAAGAAAAAAAAATTATGATGTAGATTTGTGGGATATTAGTAACGTGAAAAGTCGCGTAATCAAGTCATTCCATTGTTCCGCATATATCACCTGATACCATATAGTATATATTAAACTTTATATATCAATAACAATGTTCTGTTCAATCTATACTCCAACAATAAACCGATTGGTTTAGAACTTTAGATTATCATCTAGTTTCGAAAATATAAAATAACAAAATGGTAGCTGTTTGAAAATATTGAATTATTGAAATTTCTGTTTTAAATATAACTGCAATGAAATGGATGGAATGGAATGATTTATTAATTTATTCGAATTCTGTCTGGTGAAACTTGAAAGGGTAATCACAAGGCAAACCACTTCTTAAATTGAAAGAGGGCTATGTCAGCTTTTATATGATAACGTGGAAAACAATTTCTTAGGCTGTCTCAAAGCCACTAATGGGGAATGGGGAATGGAGAAAATCTCATGGCTGGCATTTAATTAATTTGGTCACATTCGATGCGTTTTCTTTAAATCCTATAATTTGGTTCCAGGTTTTCATACTCCGATGATATATAAACTAATAAAAGCAAACACTTGCGCATAATCAAATATTTAAATATATACTATATGATCATGCATATTATAATAATGATAATAAGGTCCAAGAAAGGGTCTATATAAAAATAATAAAAAGTGAAATGCGCTTTACATGTTCACATTTGACCTAGAGATTATTGCATCCCTATGTATAATTTCGATGGTACATACCCAAATTTTTATCATCGAATGTCCAAAACTACACGAACTCGTAACTAAAGTCTTAAAACTAACTAGATTGATACTGTTAGCCTAATTTACATCAACCGGTGAAAGAAGTTTATAACTACAACTCTACCCGAATTCATTAATGAATTTTTTAGACATTGAAGTAGTCAACAATTTATGATTCTTTTCAATTTTTAGATATTTTTTGGCTTCATTTTTCTAGTCATGAACTTATTATACCCGCTCATAGAGTTAGTTGGCAATATAAAATTTTTTACTTTTAATGTTTAAATGTAATGTTGACCAAAATGGCAAAAATGTTTATAAGTAATGTAATTTTAGGGACTATAGTTTTCGAATATTAATCCAATAAAAATAAATAAAGTTGCGGAGCATGTGACGGAAAGCAAGAGTGGGTGGTGGGAAAATGGAAAGTGATAAGTGCACTAGAAGAGAAATAGTCTACAAAATTAATTAATGGTCTCTTTTTATATATATATATTTTTTGTCATCTAACTCTATTTGGAAACTCATATTTTCACACGATTCCTCCTCCTTTTTCTTACCTCGCATTGTTTCATGTACTATTACTATTCTTCTCATTTTTTTCATTTGTTTAGTTGTCTGTTAATCATTTAGTACGTTTAGTTTCTATGCAACGATACAACAATTAGTAGTAATGTTCAAGAAAATAAGAGAGCCGATCAAAATGTATGCACGCTTATGATCCTCCTTTGTTGAATAAGTTAACAACCACGGTTATCTTCAACAAAGATACATATTGAACTTCTGACTGATTAATAATATTTTATAATAATATCAAAGGTTAGCCGTTTACATTGTCATTAAGGTAAGAATTGGTAGTAGAAACAAATGGTTGAGAGGAAAATTCGAGAGCATAAAAATATGCAGCACATCAAGAGTAAATTTGTGACATTACTGTCTATGATTTTGAGACATCAATTATGTTGTTTGGTAATGTAAGACAGTAAATACAATCCAAACTGTTTAATAATTAAAATTACAACTTTCTTTCAGTTAAAATGTTAGGTATATTTCAAAAATACAATCCAAACTGTTTAATAATTAAAATTACAACTTTCTTCCAGCATTTTCTTGTAGTGAATGGCCTATATATATATATATATATATATAGGAATAAAAAAAAAACCAAGTGCATCTAAATTGAGTGATAAGTAAAGGGAAAAAGTTAATGAATAAGAAATGGACAGGCGTCCCTCTTCGCCAAATCTTTTCGAGTCTTGACGCATGTTTTTTAGTTAGTTGTTATTATCATCCTTCACACAAACTTTAATGACTATAGAGGACAGAAGGTTCACACATGACCCTTCATTTCATTCTCTACATATGTTTCTATTAATTAGGCCGATGAAGTGACTGTTCTCCACATATGTTTTACACCTATATTTACTTTATAGCCACGAGAAGTTAAAATGTTCCAAAATAACCTTCATATCGTTGTCTACATATTATAACTGTATTTACTTTATTCAGGAGAAAATATATAATTATTGTCATATGAAATTTTCGTTAGAATATGTCGTTATAGCAATCGTTTATATCAATTTTTAAAAACTATTTGTTGTGTTTGCTCCCTATCTTCGTTTCGTAGGTTAGCTCAGTTGTTCGTTCTATGTGTACGTGGCAATATTCTCATGGCCTACGAGTGTTTGGAGAAAACTGTAAAGCCAAAAATGGAATTTTGGGATTATTGTTGAGACTTCAAAGCCACAAACTTTTCTCAAGCGTAATAGTACGAGACTTTATGGTATTAAAACTGTTCTTCCACAAACATCTATATGTGACTTTAGTTTAGTTTTTATAATACTAGTTTTCTTTATAGTTGCCTAGATATGACTTTTAATAGTTTGATACAGTTCTCGTCGATATAGTTTTGTTTGATGAAAATAAAATAATAATTATTTGTATTAAATAACGAGATAGTAAGAAAGGGAGAGAAAATTTTTGTTTCCTTGACCTGATTTCTTATTCATTCTTTTAATGTCACAGAATTCCATGAGATATGGTTTGCAGGTTTGGTGATGCATTTTTCTTGTTTTTCTTTTTTTGCCACAAAATCAGATAAAATATTATACTTTCTTGGTATATAACATGACAAATAGGACCTAGAGTTTGAAAAAGTTTACAATTTATTTATTTCCTTGGATCACTTTGAGGTGGTATGTGTGATGCAATCCCACGGTCATTATTAAATACATGGAATTGTTCATAAAAAAAGATTTTAATAAATAAAAAACTCTTAAATATCGGTAGATTCATTTTAAAACTCTCAACTAAATTATTATTAAAAAATATTAATTAAGAGATTTTAATGAAAAGTCTTCTCAAATACTCGGTCCATTTAAAAACTTTCAACTAAATTATTAGTATAAAACTCCTTCAAATACTTACTAATATATTTTAAACCCCTAAATAAAGATCTATTAACAAAAAAAAAACTTTTATGTTTATAGTACCGTCATAATTGTAAACGACTATCCTCAAATCAATATTCTTATATTTTAATTTATTAAAAGACGGTGTGTATATTTTTAAAGACATAAGATAATGTCGTATTTGTTTTAAAATAACATTAGAAACGTGATACAATTGATTGAAAATCTGAAACAATAAATCAATATAACTAAAATATTGCATCATATGCTGCATAAAACAATGAAAATGAACAAATTCATGTATAATTTTAGGAATTAAACATATCTGCTATTAAATATAAGCACGAGAAAGAATGACGGTTTCTATTTTATACGAATTTGAAAATTTTAAATCGATATTAGCAATTTTAAAAATTCATAATGTTTTTGAATAAAAACCGCGTTATTTTAAATCTAAAAATAAAAAAAAAATAAACAAGCAACATCGCAAAGTATCGATTAAAAGATATATGTTTAGCAAAATTATAAACGCAGGGGTTTTTTCACTAGAATTTCGTATTTGAGAGTTTTTTTCATTAATAATTTAGTTGGAAATTTTTAAATGGACCGATTAATAATTGAATATTTTTTCACTAAATCTTTTACTTAAAAGTTTTTTAATTAATAATTTAGTTGAAAATTTTAAATATATTGATCAATGCTTATTTTTTTTCATTAAAATCCCTATAAAAAACAGTTAGATTTATCCCATATATAGAAAAAAGTTCATAATTTTTGTTTAGTAGGGTTAATATTTAAGATTGATCTTATGATTCTTATCTAAACATTAAAAAGTTTTCCTAATGAATTAGTCGTTATCCCAACACCAATTGCCATGTCAGCTTGATTGACTGCAAGTCCTCGACCAGCAATGAATAATAATAATAAAAACTTAGTACATTATAATTGGACTTCGTAATTTAATGTTTTGAAAAATAGTCAACTACTATCAAGATTCGTTTTTTTTTGTGGAGCATTTAACTGATAATTTTTTGAAACTATAATTTCAATATTTTTTTATAATACTTGTGAGTTGCGACGAGTTCGAAAAACGTAAATCATATAAGTGTGTCCTAACATAACATTTTTAAAGAATCGTTATTTAGGTTTTGTATATTCCATGTATATTGACATATTGTCCAGCAGCCATTGAATTAAAATGTTCTTTTCGTGATTTCAAAGGTCGTTATATTACGTAGAGTAGAGAATCACATTTCTCCACTAGGTCAAACGTCATTAAGGTTCTTTTGACATATGCATCATCAATTGAGGCAAATACTTAAAATATTGGAATAAATAAACAACCCAATATTTAGAATAGCTAGTTACTATGATAGTGGTAGTTCTTAAATATTATTAAAAATTATGAGTGTAAAATGTAGGATCTACCAATGGCATGTGCATCTAACAATTGTATATTAATTCCAACCTTTTGTTTTTGTGATAACTCAAAAGATCATGAACCGAAACTCAAATTAAATCTTAGAATATATAGAAGATATTCAAATTCCAACCTTTTCTGTTTAAATTTAAAACAAATTGTTGGAATTTAAGGTTGGAGTATCTTCTATATATCTTAGATCAAATTGAAATCGATGTTGAGTTATTTAAATCTTATTCCCTCCACTTTCATGGCAAATAATAGACCACTATGAATTGCATAATTTGATCCAACTTTGTGAAATCAAATATATCAACATGTCATTACAATTACAACTTATTAAAAAGTCCATAAATTCCATAAGTTATCTATAATAATTTATGTTATTAGTTAAACCCACTACATCATATTCCGCCTGATTAGTTGATGTGGATGACAAACTGACAAATAATCATTTTTAGGGCAATAAATACGAGAAGCAAGAATGTTAGGATAAGCTATACACAACATGCGTTATCAAGTTATGTCGTGGTTCGGTGTTCAATGTTCGCATCGCACACACAAGCTTCTTCCACTTCCATCATGTGTCTACCCCACACGCACCATTTTATTACATACATCAATTTAATGTTTTCAATCCACCAAAACTATCAATATCCTATCTAAATACCATATCATTTTCCAATAGATTGGAACGTTTGATTGTCAGTCCAGTATCGGTTTTCCAAAAAAAAAAATATCAGACCATTTTATTAATATGCCTATATTATCTTTAATTATAACGAATGCTTAATTTTTAGGTATAAAGGTGTTAGGTAAACCATAAACATCCCGTAACTTGGAACAATGAGATAGTACTATGTAATTAATACTAGGATATATCCCGTGCTATACCACGCCCAAATTACAATTATAAAAAAATATTCGAAATTTATAAAATCAGAATATTAGAAAATTGTAATTATTCCAAAATTTTACGAAAATTATAATATCAGTTTTTATAATATCAAATCTTTGTAATATCCGCGTAAATATTTTGTAATCAGAAATATAAAACCAATCTTTCATACTCGACGATATTGGAAATTTTTTGTTGGGAAAAATTATATATAAAATCAGGATATTTTTTTTTATTTAACCGAAGAAAAAAGTAAAGTTTTGGAAAATCACGACATTCTAAGATATTAATTAAGATTTTTTGGAAACTATTAACCCATGATATTCTAAGATTGATTTCGTAGAATATATTTTTCTGTTGAAAGATAGTATATCTATTAGCAATATTGGATATTGCGATATATTGCCGAATATTTTTTATTTGAATTTTAGTTATATCTTGTTCTGTTTTATATATAGGGGATATAGAGAGAAACATCATTAATCCCTTATATATTATTTGGAGAGTACACTTATAAATAAACATTAAAAAGTGTTAATATTTACATCATATTGCCATTACTTCAAAAAACAAATTTTAATCTCTCATTAAAGGTATTTTAGTCATTAGTTATTATGTGATCATTTAATTAATTAATTAATTATAATTTTTGTTTTAATTAATTTATTTATTTTAAATATTTTGAAAAGTAGTTAAAATAGATTTTATAAAAAAAATTTTGATTTAATTAAACACACTAATTAAATTAAATTAAATATTGATTTAATTTTCTAAAAATAAGAGATTTGATGTAGATTGTAATTATTTTTTTGAATGTTAATGTTAATGTAAGTTCATCTTTATAATATCGAATCTATTAATAGATTTTTTTTAATAGATTTAAAAATGTTAATTCATATCTGACTTAGTTTAACATGGTGTAAAATTAATAAAACTTCCAGTTGATAAAAAAATATTCATTAATATCTACAATTTATTTTAAACGCTCAGTTAACTATATCTATAAATATTTATTAATACATATAATTAATAAAATTTGCGGTTGATAAAAAGACAAAAACAGAAACAAAATTAAGTAAAATGATTAAAAATTAAATTAGTAAATTAAATTGACAAAAAAAAAGACAATAATCATATATTTAATTTAATCTCGAGTATGAAATATTGGTTTATATTTCTGATTATAAAATATTTACGCGGATATTACAAATATTCGATTTTATAAAAACTGATATTATAATTTTCGTAAAGTTTTGGAAGAATTACAATTTTCTAATATCCTGATTTTATAATTTTTGATATTTTTCTATAATTGTTATATCCTAGTTTTTATTTAAAACAAACATTATTACTTTTATTTATATAGCTTTGATGGTATTTAAAACAAAAATCCTTTTCTTGTGTGTCTACCCCAAATTTATCTATACGTAGAACTTTTTTCTTTCTTGCCGACCTATCCGTAAAAACTTGAGAACGTTAATATACAAAACATCGAAGAAAAGGACTCATAGAGTTTACATGAGTCTTTTGAGTCATATGACTAAAGGCAACAAATTTCGAACTAATCACAATTATAAAATCACGAAAATAACCTTATAAGTTATAACCGAAAGTGATGTAATAAACTTTATAATATAAAGCAAATACCCAACAAAGATCTCTCTCACTATAAATCCCCTTTCCTCTTTGCCTCCCTAAAAAACGCTCACACTCCTAATCCCTCTCATTTTTTTCAAACCAATCTCTCTCTCTCTCTCTAAGTCTTTAGCAATGGCGCGTCTTCTCTTCCGTCTTCTCCAAGAAGCAAATTCTCCATCTTCGGCGGAAGCTTCTCCGGCTTTCAACCCGGACCTCGTACTCATCCTCGCGGTTCTTCTATGTGCATTAACATGCGTCCTCGGCTTAATAGCCGTCTCTCGTTGCGCCTGGCTCCGACGTATCGCCGCCAGGAACAGATCGGATCAGACTCATCAACCGCCCGTAGCTGCGGCCAACAAAGGATTGAAAAAGAAAGTCCTCCGATCGTTCCCTAAGCTCACTTACTCACCGGAGTCGTCGCCGGCTGAGAAACTCGTCGAGTGCGCGATTTGTCTTACGGAGTTCGCCGCCGGAGACGAGCTCAGGGTGTTGCCGCAGTGTGGTCACGGTTTCCACGTATCGTGTATTGACACGTGGCTTGGATCCCACTCTTCTTGTCCTTCTTGCCGTCAAATCTTGGTGGTTGCCAGGTGTCATAAATGTGGCGGGTTACCCGGTAGCTCAAGTTCAGGATCTGAACCCGATACCCGAATCAAGCAAAGTGAAGATGATCCTAATTAACTTCTTACCTTGATGCTTTTTAGACTTTTCCCATTTTTTTTTATAAATGGATTTCGATTAAACACGATAGAATATTAAGAAGTGTTCCTTATCATTTTAAAGGATAATGTTACTCTGTCATGTACATATATTTATCTATTGTAAATCTATTATGGAATGGAAAGTTAATGTCATTTAGTCCTTTATTTCTTTAGATTTTAATAAAATTAACTGATTTTATTTTATTAATACCTTGTTTATTGATATCGACATGATTTCTGAACTAGCTAGAGACCATGAAATAGTTACAAGAACTTGAAACTAAGACGTTGGACGGTTGGACCACACAATTTATACGTAACTACAATCCAAATTACCCGATATTATATTTTTTTTGGTACCAAGTGCTTAATTCAATTATTTTTGTCTCTACCTTTTAGCCTATGGTAACGTGAATGTTCGTATATATATTAATTTTAGATGGTTTAATGTCGTGCCAAAATAAATAAGAATCTACTTAATATCATACTCCCTCTGTTTTTAATTAATCCAAAATTTTTAGAAAAAAATTATTACAAAAATATAGATATTTATAGTTTTCTATACATTTTTTATTAGTTAATGATGATGAATTGTAAACTTAAAAAAAAAAATATATCTGAATAATATTGACTTAGAATTGTAGAAAATTGTTAATCACAAAAAATGATATGTTTATAATCAATTTTTAATATATATTTTTTAAAATACATGTGAATATGTTAAAACTTGAATTAATTAGGAACAGAGAGAATACAACTCCACACACTTCTTTGATAATATCATGTCGATAAATCAACATTTCCTCATAAATAATTTGTAAAACTGATTTTTTTTTTTTTTTTTTTGGTGAAGAAAACTGAAGTTTAAAAAAAAAAACTGAAATTTATTTGTTTGATAGAAAGTACTAGTTCTGTATTTAAATTTCGAGTAAGGAAAACAAATATATATATATATATATGTCATGTTACTCATGTACAGTTTACGTTTGATAGAAGCATCAAGGGACTTTAGTCTACTTAAAATGTTGGATGTTCGTTGCTACAAATTCTATTAACTAATGGAATATTCCATAATGGGGAAAAGTAGACAGATGGACCAGTGTACGTAGAACAGATGGTGTAATGTGTATTGTGTGAGTTCTCTCTTTTCCCTTTTCCATTAATAAAGCAGCAAACTAATTGTCGGGTTTTATACATTTAATTTGTTCATGTTTCTGTTAAAAGTATTTATCAATATTGGGAGCACGAGCCTGTATCCCACTAAATCATCAAACGCGACTTTAAATTATTAGAACTTCGAAAATGACCATAGATGATCTTATTTTGTCTTCGAACATTGACCTAACAAAAGATCGCCAAAATCTTAGGGTACAACTACAGTGTGAAATAAGACAAGTAGAACGTAATTTAATAGTAATTAGTCAAGATGTAGATAATTACACAGACGAAAAAAAAACTGATTATATTGATTATTTATCTTTCTCCGTGTAGCCATTGAGTAAAACACGTACAAATAATGACGGTCCACCATCGCGAGCTATCGTCATTCATCACGAGTTTTTCCACTATGGAAAGTGCGTCCATGTGATAAGTGCTATATTTAAAAATGAAATAAACTAAATTGCATAATTGACATTGAATATAGCATTTTATCACAAAATATCCATCAATTATTTCCTCTAACTACTATAGTTTTGATGATATAGCTCGTAATGGTAGTAACGCACTAATGCTCCATCAAGCTGAAAGCAAGCTATTACCATCAACCCAAAGAGGTTGAATGTCCAAGCATTAATGCATAATATATACCTATTGAAGACATTAGAGTTCAACCTTTTGGAGTTTCCATATTTGATTGCAGAAAACATGAATTCAGTTTTCATGCTAAACATTTACTTTTTCCAACTGACATTATCCAGTTTATATATGTACTCAAAATTGACTAATGTCGAATCTATAAGACGGATAAATCATCTTTAAAAAGATGGAACATGTATTTCATATTCAAATTTAAAGAGATTGATACTGTTTTTTTTTAATAATAATTGAACCATTTATGTCTTTTTAAAAAGCAATATTAATTCTTCGTTGTATATTGTACGTGCATGCATTTGCATGATCTATTACATATCCCTTGGCCTTATCTCCATGACTCCATGCATAGATGATAGCATTATATTGCCTGGCTCTCTAGTCATATTACTACATTCTAATACTTTCTCATATTAAATAAGTAATGGATATTTATTTCTATTGAATCACAAAGGAGTAAGAAGTAGAAAGTGAAGACATGATTTTTGTTTGTTAAAAGGAGGAACTAAAATTTCCCATTGAGAAATGATGGACCAAAATTCCCAATCAGGCCGAAGATTCCCACATTCCTGTTTTTGCATTAGTAGTTAGCTACATTCAATTTTGTTTTTATTATGAACGCTTTATTCCCTAGCTAGTGGTGTTACAGTTAAATATAATCACCATCGGTTGACAATATATGCAGGTTTTTTAAAAATATATGTTTTTTTTAATCAGAAGGCAACGTAATGCTCCAATTCACATTCGATAGACACAAACAAATGTCTCTTTCATGCATTTAGAAATTTCACGCTTGAATAAGACTACATATCTAATGTACTAAGTATTTCATGTTTTATTTTTTGATAAAAAGTATTTCATGTTGGGAATAAATATGTGCATGCATCATTGATTTTTGTTATATTTATAATATGAAAATCATGGATTTATTGATCATACATTTCTCAAGATTGATATCACATAACACTTGTTAACATTTTAACATCAATTCTCAAACTCATTAATTTTCATAATTTTTGTTGTAGATTTTTGAGTTTTATTAACGGGAATTGAAATATACAGATTTCATTTTTTCAGTATTTTTCATATATATTCAATATCCGCTGATAAAACTCAAAAATCTATATTTAAATATACAGAGACTTTAGCCAAGAAAAAAGTATTAAAATATATAGAACTTAAGTTTAATATCGTATTTGATTTCGTAATATTTTAGAGAGCTGATGACCAAAATATATATATATATATATATATATACAGAGCTAAGTTTAATATCGTATTTGCATCCAAAAAAACAAAGTGTTCGATATCGTAATATTTTAGTTGTTATCGATTGCTGGGCCTCCCTGGTGTTTAATGGGCTTCGTAGTTCGAAACTATGAGCAAACTTATTAAAGATGGTTTTTTTTTTTTTTTTTTTGATAATAACGCTCAGAGGAGTAATTTTGGGAATTAATGAAAAGCAGAAAGGCAGAATCTGGTGAATATAAACCCATTTGTGAAGCTTTTAAAAGTCATTAAATGGTCTAATAGATCAAATTACCAATCTCCTATTGCGTGTTTCATGAAAAAAAGTTTACACTTGAACACGTGGCTCATCTCCCACAAAGATAAACCGGACTCGCAAACCGGTTTAACCATTCTAAGACCATAATCAAACATGGTGGTGCGTCGATGAACCAAAACAACGCTTACATTGGTATAAATCCTATGTTTTTAAAATCCAGTGCCATTTTGTTTTAACTTTTAACTGGCTAACAGCTAAAGCATGTAACCAACCTGACTAGACATAGTAGCCCGTCTAACCGGCACAATTTAGCACCCTAACGGAAATGCCATTTTTTCAGTTCTAAAATCTTGAACTGAATTAATGAAAAAAATTAATATGAGCGATAGTCCATCCAAAATTATATTTCAAAAGAGAATTAGTCCATCAAAAAAAACAAAAAAAAACAATGACGTCAGAATAGTCACAAATATTATTCGTATTTATGACATCACATCGAATAGTGAAACGCCCGCAAATACAGTTTATCAAAAGTTACACAATAATAGCTTTTACCTGCAATGCTACAGTAAGCAGCCACATAACTTTTAAAAATTTTGTTCTAAAAAAGATTTTGGATCTTAGGAATAATAATATTTATATAATAGTGTATTTTACAAAAGGTGAGAATTAAAAAAAACACCAAATATATAATTTTAAGGGCTAGGATTCTACAGCTGGAAACCTAAAGGACATGGAGAATCTAATAGCATGTGAAGAGGTCCAGGAGAAGACGAAAGACCCAACAGACCGTAACTCGCTTCCTGAAACAGAGGATTCTCCAAGTAATCTCGTACGTCAAGTTCGTTATTATTACCACCGTTCGAAGATGGCTCTGTCTTCACGCCGAGGTTAAAGTCGAAGTCGTCTTCGTCGTTGTGGTTGTTTCCCGGAGAAAATATTATTCCATTGAGCTGAGACATGACTGGGTTGATTAGGGCTTTGAGCTCGTCGAGGTTGTGGCCTGATGATCCATAAAGGAGGTTATTATTGTAATTTTGGTGGGGATCATCGTAGAGTAGTGATGGGAAGTTGGTTAGGGTTTTGTTGGAAGGTTCTAAAAGCAAGGGCAAGGCTTCATGATGGTTATGGTTATGATGATGATGTGTTGTTGTTGAGAGTGAATGGTTATGAAGGTAGCTGATTTGGTTATGGATTCCAACATTTTTTTTATCTCCTGTTTTGTTGAACACTCTACAAATCACCCATTCCTCCTGTGTTTCCACCAAACACAAGAAAAATAAAAACATGTTATTACACACTTTTATTTATAAGTACATATTTATAGATAATGACTACACCTAACCCAAGATCGATATAGATCTTGTCTGAAATGTGAGCCTGACAAATTGATTTCTGATGATAATTTTGAAATGTAATTAAAAGAAAGCAATAGTGATGGAAAACGACACAACAGTAGCATCGGTGAACAGAAAACGGCAAGGTGTGTTTGGTGTTGACATCCACACCACACGTACAGGTTTATATCAAATCTATCACATCTAAACTGCTCTCTCCCCTGTCTTCCCCATACTAAGCCAAACAAAATAATGACAATGCTATTGAAATATGAATTTAGTAAAAATGGGAAAAAGTGAAATATATCGGTTAAACTTTTCATTTCAACTTATATCGTTTTAAAAAGTCAACTCATTAATTGACAAGAAAAATATAAATTCACAGTATTGTGAAATATATACTTTAATCTCGTAATTTTAAGTTTAAGAGACGCACGTGTGGGAATAAAATAACAGGATTTAAATTACAACACTATAAGGTGACATATACTTATCAATAAAACCTTTCGTTTCAAAAATTCAACACATAAATTGACAACAGACAAATTTCTTTAAATACTAAGTTTAAAACAAAGAGACGCACCATTGTGGTGATAGAGTTTTAATTTACCTTACAAGTGTGGCGGTCTGAAAGGTCGGTTTCGAGGCGATACTCATGCATGACCCACTTAGTCTTGAGGCCACGTGGAGCCCTACCTTTGTAGAACACCAACGTCTTCTTCATCCCAACAAGTGGCCCTCCGCCGCCGCCGAAGACCTCCTTATCTTTTCCGGTAGCTTTCCAATATCCAGCAGTAGTGGCTCTGTTAGTCCTCAAACCCGTCGGATATTTCCTATCCCTTAGACTGTAAAAGTACCACTCCTTCTCTCCCATCTTCGCCATTTCTTCATATAACAAGTTTCAAAACGTTCAACTTTTAACAAGATTCCAAAAATAAATAAATAAAACTCTTGAAAAAAGAAGAGACAAAGTGTATTACCAGGTAGTTCCCAAGGTTCGCAGCGGTTGAGATCAACTTCGGCAATGTGAATGCCGCAGAGACCTCCACGGAAGATTTTGGAAGCTAAGTAGAAGGTGATGAGCTCTTCGTCTGTTGGGTGAAACCGGAAGCCAGGTGGCAATCCTCTCTCGTTCTTTTCTTCTCCGGCTAGTTCGCTCAATACATCTTCCACCGCAAGCATCATCGTTTGGTTATGATAACCGAAAAAGGAGACTTTTTGTTACACTGAAGAGACACCAAAAGTAAGAACAAAGAGAGCAATGATACAAAAGGTGATGGGAAGTATAACCTTATTGTGTGCAAGATTATATATTTATATACAAAAAATGGCACATAAGTCGAAGATATGAGAGAGAGAGAGAGAGAGAATGGGATGTGTAAGTATAGATGTGTGGATTTTTGAGTGTTTGAGGTTAGAGGAGCATTGATGATAAAGGCTGTGAAATTCAGGAAGCAGGGGCTGCTATTTGCCCTCACCTGGGGAGCTTTCAGAAGTCTCTTTCTATTTTCCCTATTTTTCCTATGCAAGTAATTAATTATGTAACATTCTATATAGTAAAACAACTTTTGCCGTTTTGTGTTTTATCACTATACTGCTTTAGCAAAATTCTTATGGTCTTGTGGTTTTGATTGAGACTGGGTGATGTTAAGTTATGATCTTTCGTTAATGACTACTCGATTGGTCAATGGATCATTACAGTATTTGTTTTTTTACATTATCTAAATTTAAATGTAATATATGATTAATTACATAATATAGTATCAAATGGTGTTGACGTTTTGGCTTTTGTTTTGAAGTCAGAATTCTGATTTATTTTTTTTCAACAAAAACTGACATTTTTCTTGTTAGTTTGAGTAAAAAACTCTAGAGAGTTGTTTAGGCATGGCATTCGGGTATCCATTTGGATTCGATTCAGATTTTTTGGATTTTCGGCTTTTCGGTTTTTCGGTTTTCAAATTGAAGTGTCATTCGAGAATTTTATATATTTGGTTCTGGTTCGGGTTCGGATTTAAAATATTTTTGGACCGATTATAACCAAAACTAGATAATCCCACAAGGATTTTTCGGGTTCGGTTTGGGTTTTTCGGTTCTTAAGTTGAAGTCTAATTCGGATATTTTACATATTCAGTTCAAGTATTTCGACTCGGGTTCAGTTTAAATTTTTGGGTTCGGGTATTTTATGCATGCCTAAGCTGTAAACAAGCATACTCTTTTGGGTGGATATATAGTTGAAAGATACTAAAACCCATGAAACACTGAGTTTTGCAAACACACTCTTTTTTTTTTTGGTCACCTCAAACACACTCTTAAAAACAAAAAAAAATATATGTCTTTCATCATCTCTAATCTATCCCACCAACAAATAATGTGTTGTCGAGGAAATATCGAAATTACATTTGATCCAACCTTTTTCAACTGATATCATTAGAACTTTTGACATATGCAGTTTTAAATGAGTGAACCGTTATATTAAAGATATTGATAATGAGGTTATCTCATACAACAAGTCGATTTCTCTACCAAAAAAATTGCTGTCGCAGTTAAAGTTTTCAGATTTCAAGAAATGTCAAATAAATAATGTACTTGAACAATTTTACATTTTATGGTTATCAGCAAATAAATTTTACTTTAAAGAAAGGAAAAGGAAAAGAGTGTGCAGTAAAGATGGCAGAGGTTTATGCGTGCGGGTGTAAGCATATCATTATACATTCATGAGTCAGACTTTTTTATTTATTAGTACCTTATTCACATTCGCCCTGAGATCCCAATTCTTTTCGTTTCCTTATTTTCTACCTTAACAACTTCCTTTTATATTTCTCAACGGTTATATAATTTCTGTATTACAATTTTAAATTGTTTTGTTTGATGTTATACTCTTCCTCATGATATAAATTAATTTTTTACATTAACCATGAAAATACCTTACAATTTTCGATTATTTGTTTACATTTACTGTGTATTTTTCTTTTAAATAAATCCATAAATTTTAATTTTGAACAAATTTTATTAATCGTTTTTGTGTGTGTTGGCTGATGCATGTTGGTAAAAAACTAACATCTGAAAATTGAGAATGTTTTAAACTTCAAAAACTAGAATTTCTAATTAAAAAATACATGTTTTTAACACCAAAAGCAGCTTGGAACTATTGTATACAGCTTAATAAAGGAAATTAGTTTAGAGATATTTAATTTGTTTTTGTTTCGGTTTTGCCACATACTTTGAATATCACTTTTTCGATTTTATTGTAATTTCAGAATGAAACAAACATGTTCGGTTTATCGAAAATCAACTACATAAAACATAGATTGTTTAGCAGGTGATTGGTTAAGTGTCTCATAACAACAAAACTAGTTATATGAAAGAAAAAAAAAAATCAAACATAATATTGTGAGAAAAAAATATTAAAAGAAATTGGCCAAATTCGATGGAGAACACTGCAACAAAACAAGACTTTTGATTTTAATGCTTTTTCCTGAACTAAAAGTCTTTTAACAAAATAAATGTTAAACAACAAAACAAGACAAATAATTGGAAAAAAAAAAGGTTTCAATTCATATTGTCGATATCAAATGTTTGACATAAATCTACGAAAAAAAAAAAAATTGAAACAGTAGAAGATAGCAGATAGTCGGCGGTGGCACGTGCGTAGAATGATACAAAAAAATCAGGTAAAAATATAATAAATGCAAATGTACTACTATACACTATCTATCTCACTAAATATTAACTGCCCACACGATCTTATGTTAAATCTCCCAAGTCATTCTTTTACCCTAACCCCTACACAACCCTAGTTTTTTTTTTTTTTGTCATAAAGATAAAGATTTTATTATAAGAAAGTTCCAAGTAACCGATTACAAAAACCTACGAGTATTAGAACTCCCGAAAACTAAAGCCAGCGGAAAACAAAATTTCACCAAAAACTTAAATCGACAAGAGAACAAAATATATTCGAAATTTCGATGATTTAAACTTAAAAGATCAATTACTGGTAAATAAAAAGTAATACAAGAAATCTAATGATATTACACCAAATGTTTCATCCAATAATTCAAAAGCTGCTGTACTTGCATAGGCTTACCTAAGCCTATCCATTATTAAATGCTTATTATATAGATAGTTTCTGTACTTAAAATCTAAATTATTTTTTTCCCAGGGGTCTATCTCTATAGCACTGATGATATTTCTGTGACTCTCTTTTTTTATCCTTCTCAAAATTGTTATTTTTATCTATTTCAGTTAATTATTGCCCAAGTGATACCGTCGGTCTACTATATATTATAGTGCTGTTCCTCTACGTCACAAAACAATATTATTGGCCCTGTCAAAGTAATTTTTTCATGGATGAAATTAATCTGTCTGCGATAATATCATTAAACTTGGCAGAAAATTCAAGCAGAAAGGGCTGGTATACTTTGGAAAACTTTTATAGTCGTACGTCATTTCAGTAACACTATTTCATTATTTATTTATAAAGTAAAAATAATCAAAGTTAAACCAGTTAACAAGCAGAAACGGTACTGGTTCTGTGTAACAGAACTAGTGTATAAAATAAAATAAATAGTCCAATTTGTTCAGAGTTACTGGGCTAGTAATATACAGTATATGTGACACTAAACTTTGAGATATTAGGTGAAACAAAAATCACTAAAATGAATATAGATGACTGTTTGTTACATTTCTTTTATAGTATATCTGTATATGTCAATCACATGACAAGGAGGGTCCCTACTCTCTTGCTCGTCTTTGTCTGTTTGTATTTAATATGTCTGTATCAAAGATAATTTTTAAAAGTTTATAACAAAATTTTATCTTAGAAAACAGAGAAGAGTAAAATATTTTTGAATGCGACTGATTGAATAACACCAAATTTACTTGTTTTCTGTATTGGACTAGATACAAAAAACTAATTAAGTCACCCTCCATCACTAACTTTTAAGAAAACTTACAAAAAAAAAAAAAAAAAAAAAAAAAAAAAAAAAAAAAAAAAAAAAAAAAAGAACCAAGAGGAAAGAAGAAGATGAAGTAGAAGGAGAAGGTGGAGAAACAATAAATGAAGGAGGAAGAGGAAAGGACAATGGCAGCACCGACCTGCTCCACCAGAGAACGACCTCTCACTCATTTCTCTTCACAAGCAATCTTTTCTTCCTCCCATTTTGCTTCTTTATTTACCAAATTTTCATTTTAATTTTAAACTAATCTGTTAGAACCCAATAAATTTAGTTTTTAATTGAAAACACTTCGAGATAGTAAGATCAATAAATTTTATTCCCGTATCATTTTATATGATTGGAAAAACTTACAAATATAATAATCATTTCATCATTCATATATCTTGGGGTAGCAATTATAACCTATATACAATATTATCACGCGAGTAGTCTGACTCGTAGAGTACTATGGATCGTAATCCCTTACATAGTGATGGATATATATGATATACTTTTGGCTAATGTATATATTTTGGTCCACTTTAGTGATAATTTGATGGAGTTATGTTACATTTAAAGATGTCCGTACAGTGGATGGCAATAAATGTGAAAGGTTTTGAGGATATTGGGACAGACGAGCCCTTCATAAATATGGGCCAAAAGTTGCAAATATAAGGGGACCAATAAAACCGTGCACATATTTCAGTATATAGTTGAATTTCTGGATAAAGCCTTTTTAATCGTATGCTTCTATTGTATCTCTAACTAGTAACTGATACGACTATGTATATCATGTCATAAAGATGCAAAGGTGAAATATCTCTAATTGATCACGACTGTGTTTTCAGATTTTTCCAAAACTTTTTAACAATACTTATAATTTGTTTTCCTAAATATCTTATTGACCCTGTGGAATTTAAGACTAGTTATGTGAGATTTCTCTAGTGTTAGCAACTATTTTCATCTCTACAACTTGTAGACTAACAAAAATCTGGATAAAGAAGTGACTTAAAGAATAAAGATGGTTGTTAAAAAAGGTAAAAAACGAGGAACGTACGTCAATCCATCTCCTAAGACCGTAATAAGACTGCCTAATCAAAAATTGGATAATCTAAAAACAAAGGACAAAAGGTAACAATAATAAGATATTTCGTAGGAATATTATTGTTCTGCTAAGGAGACATGATGTCCAAATCTAATACAAATTAATTGTGTTAACTTTTATATAAAAGTTAAATAATATATATATATATATATATATATATAAAATAACCGTAGATAAAAAATCTATTTAATAGCTAGATCTTAGATCAATTTCTTCTATAATGAAGTAATTCATAGACGAGACATATAAATGCAACTTATTTCTGATCAACAAAAAAAAAAGGCAACTTATAAATATTATTATTTTTATTTCTATCAATACTTGATAATCACACTTGGTTTTTGATAATAATATATAGTTTAAAAATTGGTTAATATTATCAATAAGGATGATATGGTAGGTTACTCCATAAATGTAACTCGAATGTGAATATGTAACGAGGGACAGAGTGCGCACGTGACGTAACCGGCGTAGGTTAGGAGGGGAGAGAGAGAGAGAGGGTGAGAGGGAGTCTTTCCACATTTGTCTTATTTTTTTTGTTTTGTTTTGATGCTATGTTTTCTATTTAAATTTACATTCCTTTTTTTCAAAATATATTCCTGTTATGGAAACTAATAAATTTAAGATATGAAGACTGTTTTAGTTTTATACTGTACTCGTGTTTCTGTTTTTCGTTTTATATATGGGCCCAAATGGGCTTTATATTGGTCTTGTTTCCCAATCAATGAAAGTATACACTCTGAAATTGAGGCTTCGATCGAACTGAGAACTATGAGGGTAATAAATTATTTGGATTCAAAGTGACCTAAGAGGAACAAACTAAGCTTAAAGACTGAATCTTCTTTCAAGATTCAGATTCAGACAAATCTTTTAAAATATTTTAATGTTTTTTTTGTAATTTTAAAAGTCATCAAAAATCTATCTAAAAAAGAGATCTAATAACACTCCGTAAAGCACAAAGAAACTAATACTGTAATACTTATATAAGACTTTGCTGTAAAGATCTTCAAGCACCGAATTAGTAGACCAATGGAGTCGAATTGAAAGCACCATAAAAGTTATGGCAAGATCTTTAATACAGCTAGGGCAAATCTAGTCCTACCGATTCAATGAACTTACAACTCAAAAACATCAAAAACACATTTTGATAAATAAAAAAAACATATTTGTATTTTTATTCAAAATCAAATAAGAATTTACAATTAAAAAAAAAAAAAAACTCTTTTATAACGTTCTTAAACTTGGAGAATTAGCAAATGAATTTAGAGAAGAAGCAAAGACATAAATATAAAAATCTTATAAATATTTTTTTTTAAAAAAGAAAACATAAAAAAACATAGTAAAATTTAATCCTCTACCCAATAACACCGATTATTAGTCAAATCGAAGCATTACGAAAACGTCTAGTGTCTAAGCGAAGCCCACGCATCTAAATAACCGTCTAGACTTCTTTAAAAAAAAAAAAACTGTATAAAAAATAAACAATAGCATCAGTGTCAAATATCCAAAAATAGGTTGCACCTATATCTATAATACCAAAAAATATATTTATAATCTACACTACTTATTGCATATTTGGCAATATGATGTTATTCTCTCAATTTATGTTCCATATTTAGCCAGTCAATAGTTTATGACTGCACACAGAGTCCATTATTGGCGTAGTTCATAATTGTATCTACGTGTTTAGTGTCCAAAATATATCTGTAAATCTGTCTACACATAATTTTACTGTCCGATATGGCGTAAATGCGTCTATACTTAATTTTACTAGTTGTGGTTACCGTTTTTTCAATGTTGTGCGTACAACCAGAACACTTTGTATGGTAAATCCACCTTACAGTGAGATAGATGGATCAAAAGCCGGTTACTGTATTCGGTTTATTTTGGTTTGAAACCAAACCAAAAACAACCGACGGTTATATGGAGTAAGTTGACAATTTGAACTATCAAACTAGAAACACAGAGAAAAGCACTTTATAATATACAACAAATTCTAAAATACCACTGAAATCACGTTATGTAGAGGAAGACTGACGCGTAGGAAGAAACCATAACTACTTATACAACATCCATGTCCGGTGTTTCAGTCCGATCAAGATTTCCTGTTTGGTCGCTGTTGGGTTTGAGGATCCCACCAGCTCGATTACCTGAAACGCCCATTTCAAGAGCTTCTATGTACAATACTTTAACCAAGTTCATGAATCTGCGTCGAAACGTAGGTATTCTAGACATTGACGCTACCATTCCTTGCAGCCTTCAATCAATGGAAATAACAGAGCTAGCATCGGTGAATATATTTTTTAGAACAGAGTCATGAAATCACTAGAGGCTCATCCTAAACTTTGCAAAAAGCCTCACTTTCTATGAAGAATGGTCTAAATCAACACATGGGAACCCATTCACAACATGTGAGAAGTATCCCAAGAAGATTTGGTCAAATTAATTATGCAGAGAAGATAATATTTATGCTGATGTTGGATACATACCTTCTGATTATGGCTTGCAATTGTGCTTTTCTTACTGTTTCACTTGATGGGAATCCAGTGATATCCCAGTCCTCGGTTCTTTCATTTTTGCATACCATTACCAATTTCCTTAGACAAAACTCTTCATCCTCAGTCAGCTGCAGGTTCTTTATCTGCTCCTTCATTATCAGTAAAGGCCCAACGAGCCACACAAATACTTTGTCTCTTGGGCTGTTTAGTTCCGTAAGCTCCACGCCATCAGCTGCCAGAATAATTCATTACAAAATCATAAAGTCTGTACCGGTGGGGAAAAAAAAAAGGTTTTTACGAGAATTTGTGCAGAGATCATGAGTATACGTACTGATCACCAACCCAGATGAGTTTGATTTAGCTGATGCAAGGAGACATTGTAACACGGTCCAAGCGGGTAGTTTGATATAGAGCTTCTTACAATTACCCTTGACAAGACATTCCTCTACATCCTTCACATCTATCAAGCCATCGCGAAGAAGTATCCTCCCATTCACCTCACACGACTTAAACAACCATTCCCATACCTTAAAAGAGAAACACAAGATGTTCCATCAGTCGTGGGAGATTATATTGTAAAGTCTTATAAGGAAAAAAAAAGAAAGGTCTAATATACCTGAACTGGTTTATATAGTGTGACTGCTTTTTTCAGTGTCCTCGACTGTTCTGAAACAAGCTTTGAACCCAGGGAGCTGCTTCTTTTGCTCTTGAGATCAACATTCTTCCTCTCTCCTAATATTCTCTTCCCATGAACAGTGTCTGTTTTCATCCTATAGCAAGGCCTGGCTGTCACAAGCATATATGCTTTACAGTCATAAATTTATAATCAACCAATGCTGAATCACGAAACCTAAGGTTTATGTTTATGTTGTGGAGATGGATCAGAGCCTGAACTATGTATGTACCTTGGCAGGCGAGTTCCTTCTCTCAAATAGAGTAAATCATTTACATATTCGTCAAACAGTGAGACCACAGCAATTATATAGTTAAGCCCCATTCTGAAAGAGTCCTCCTGAAAAAATTCTTAAAATGATTTTAAGGATAGAGACCTCCTAACTGACCATAAATTATCAATGTCTAGCAACAAATTGAGGAATTCCAAGATCTACAAGAGAAATATTTTGATGTCTATGGCAAAGCCGCAGCTTAACTAACATAAAGTATCCAAAAAGGCCATAACTATTGTCGAGGTTACAGTAGTAACTATGTCACAAACAGCGAAAAATCACAACCAGAGCTCAAGAATTATTTAGTTTCCTTTCAAATCCTTTTGATATAGATTCAGACTCAATGAAGCCTTAAATCCAGAGGAAATGTCCATAACCAACTCTGTAAGATATAAAACCACTGAATGGACTTGAAGTATTGGCTGTGAACCTGATGAACGATGACTCCACTGTACATTCCTAGAAAGAAACTGGATAAAACTGAAGCTATTACAGCTCCCACGACAGCCAGTGGCCACAGCAATATGGCAAGACCTGCAAATGGAACACAAACAGTCTCTAGGAATGGGCCCTCTCTACCAACAAGGTCTTCCAATAGCCTCTTCCATCCTTTGAGCAACATATAGGGGCTTTTGTAAATAGCAACAGCTGTTATCAGAAGAACATCTACCACCACACCTATGAGACTAGCAAACAGACAAGTGGGTATTCGAGACAACCTGGGAAGAAAAAGAGATTACGCCGTCACTGTAAAGTGTAACAAATTATGTGTTCTTCTTTAACGGGCACAGACAAAGAAAACGATTCTTACCTTATCTCTAAAGGTTCAACATCGGCGGAAACCATTTCTCTTAACTCATCCATGTAGGAGAAGTAAGAATGGAAGCAGAAATCTGTGAAGTCCGTAACCACAGTACAACTCCCTTTAATAATGGAGAATGAACCATCAACAAAGCAATGGTAGCATTTGCTAGTAACAGACTCTCCTACAGCTTCGACTGTAGCCATAAGAGGAGTGAAAAACCCGTAGGCGATTCCACCGAAGAGACTTCCTACTATACCAGCAACTGGCCAGAGGAGTAAAGGCAGAGGAAACAATATCAATGCCAAGGTCTTCAAAACCAGCCCTATTCTCTTGGTTCTAGAGGTTACACAGATAGAAGTTATTTAGTGGAAACAGAGATAAAATACAAAAGGAAAGGTTTTGAATTTGATGGATAAACACCTTGCCAAACAGTAGTAGGTCCAAATGAAATGTGCTGGCCAAAGGCCAATGATGACAGATGAATTGCCAACCAAAATAATAGCAGATGATATTGGACCAACAATCAGGGCTGAGAAACGAAACCAAAACAAGAGTGAGAACGTTACACCGTGCATAACTTACAGCGCTCTACTTAAATACTCAATTAACTTTTGTGCAAACAAACATCATTACTTGTTAACTGTTATGGGCTAATAACTAATCTGAACAGTGCAGCAAAACATATTAGAGTTTTCAACAACTCTGGACCTAACAAACTCAGGAGACTTTTCTACAACCTTAGGGAACAATTGAACGAAGAAGAGGAGATTAAATGAATGGTTAACATACCCTTGGTGAGGCCGAGGAGCAGTAAGAGGAAGAAGAAGGGAAGGAAAGAGACAAAACTCCATAGTTTCTCTAAAACCCCTATGGGAACTTCCATTACTTTTCTTTGTTTTTGCCACTCTGTGAGCAGAGAGAAAATAAGCCGACAGAAATAAGCCCAAAGTAAAGGATGGTGGCTGTACGTGGCACTTCCCTGGGACACATAACGTCTAAAGGGCTTGTACTGGGACCCACGCACCGGCCGGAATCAATTTCCACCATCATTTCGTCTAAAAAGATCTAATCTTTTTTACTATTAAAAGGAAAAAGTTCACAGGTTACCAAACTCCAACAAACACATAACTTGTACTTTCTTTTTTTATTCTCGGACCAGCCATGTTTGTACTGATGCAATTGCTAAAACATTCAACTTTTGCCCTGTTTATTTTACAGTGTTGCAAAAACATTGTACTTCTTGATTGCTCCCTATTGTGGAAACCGACAAGTCTTCTATGGCTGTCTTATAATTGCTTTCTATGACACTTGGCTCTATAAATGAAAGTGAAGTTGAGTTAAAAAAAAAAAAAAAAAGGTTCACAGTATTTTATCATCGCTCTGTTTGTTATCAGAAGTGTAAAATTCACCTTTCTGTTATTGTCTTCGTTTTTGCAATTGCAGAGATTCCCACATCAAAAGACATGTAAAAAAGTATTGAAAGATATTGAACTTGTAGCATTGTTTTAGCATAACAATACTTGTGTTAAAGTGTCAAGAAATCATCTCACTCTACATTGGCCAGGACATATACACCAAACAAATGCCCCATGCACAAAACCGTAAAACCCTATCTACTCGTCTAATGTCTAATGCTTGAATATTTCAAAACTCATTCAGAACTAACTTCAGACACATAGTAATTTGGTTGTCTTTCAGTTGAGAGTCTTACCCATTTCCCCGTGTCAGAAGGCATTTTGTTCATCGTCTTCCACTTGTCCTTGAGGTCGCTAGGAGCTCTTTCAACGTGAAACACATCCCGACCAAATTCCAAGATTTTGCGCCACGGAATATTCCTGACGCCGGGGAATTTCTGCACACCAACCTAAAGGACAGGACGACAAACCAGCATTTATCACCATTGTGCACAAATAGCAAGACTCTAATTTGGACAGCCACAAACAATGTTATCTATATCAGATATAGTTGCACCATGACCGAAGAATTACGCTCTTGTTTTGAAGTCTCATCTATAAAGCAAATGCATTAAGGCTGAAAATGAAATATAGCCTCATAGGAGACGATAAGACTAGCTATCCTGGCTGTTTTTATAAAGCTGATAAACTAAAACAGGCGTAAACGTTCAGAAAAAAGCCGCAGAATGTGTAAGTTCCAAATTACAAAACGATCAAGAGGACTGCAACATGAAATTTACGTAGGCTAGAGAGGAATGTGCAAGTTTCATACCCTAAGCATCTCTTCTTCTGCCTGCGTCCAGAATAGTCTTTTACGTTTTTTATCACTACAGAAAACATACTTCCTGCACATCGAAAGGAAGCAAAATAGTTAGCTGCTGCTTAGGACTCTTCCCAAAAAAACATCAATTACGCTAAAGACAATTTAAATGCCACGAAGTTCCAAACGAATAAAAACCTTTGTCCGGGATCATTAGACGCAGCTCTATTCTTCTCCAGGTAACTTTTGTGTCCGTATTTTTCAGGTTGAAAAGATGATTTCTTTGAAGGGATAAAGGTGAAAGGTCGTGCTTCGATAGGTCGTTCTTGAACACCAGCCTTAGGGTGGATGATCAAAGCTAACTCTTGAGAAGCTACATTAGGGTCTTTAACATTGTTTGTAGACTCCGGAGATGAAATAGACGACACAGACTTTGGCTCTACTTGTTCATCTTGCAGAAACCAATCTCTTGCTTATTAAAGGCCACATCATCATTTCTCATATCAGGTTGGCATTGTCTGTCTTGATTCTCCGCCAAATCAAATCCATCTCCATTTCTCTCCACTCTTTGTTCCCGCTTTCTCTTCCTATGATTAGAAACTTTCTTCCCCTGAGTTTCAGTTTCAATAGTTTCGGTATGCTGGTTCTTTTCAATATGTCTTCCCTCCCGATATCTCCCCTCCCCCAATCCAGAACCGTGGGACACTATTTTATCCGTCCAAGGGACTTCCTGCTCACATCTTTCAGTAGATGACACTTTCTTTTGCTGGTTGTTCTCATGGCAATATCCTAGCCCACTTCTTCCCTCACCCAAATCAGAAAAGTGCGATTGTGTTCCTTCATCATTAATAAAGACGTCCTGCTCATGAGTTCCTGCAACTTTTTTGTTTTGCTGTTTCTTCTCACTGTATCTCCTCTTCTCTTTTGTTTTGACACCCACAACAAAACTGTGCGGGTGTGCTGTTTCATGGTTTATATCATCGCATCTTCTCTGTCGCTTTCTTTCCCCACCCACATCAATAATGTGCGCTTGTGCTACTTCATGGTTTTTCTCACTACCTCTTACCCTCCCTTTTCTTCCCTCACCCGCATTAGCAAAGCACGCATCTGAAGTTTCATAATTCTTCTCATTAAATCTTCCTCGCTGCTTTCTTCCCTGGTCCGAATCAGTATCATCAGCCTTAGAACTTTCCGAGAATGAGTTTCAGCAGAAACTTCTTTCATTTTCTGACTCTTCTCCATCACTATACATTTCTTGTTTGATTCATGACCTTCCCTTCTACTCCCACTAGGGTTAACATTTGTTATCGTTCTACCTCTCTCCACTCCTCGTTCTCGCTTTCTCTCCCCATCCTTAGAAACTTCCTTCTCCTGAGTTTCAGTTTCAACAGTTTCGTTATGCCGATTCTTTTCAATATGTCTACCCTGCCGATATTTTCCCTCCCCTAATCCAGAACTATTTGACATTCTATTATCAGTCCTAGGGACTTCCTGCTCACAACTTTTAGTAGATGACGCTTTCTTTTGCAGGTTATTCTCATGGCAACATCCTTGCCCACTTCTTCCCTCACCCACATCAGAATCGTGTGCTTGTGTTCCTTCATCATTAATAAAGACGTCCTGCTCATGAGTTCACTGTATCTCCTCTGCTTTCTTGTTTTGACACCCACATTAATAAGTGCGCTTGTTCTGTTTCATGGTTAATATCATTGCATCTTCTCTGTTGCTCTCTTTCCTCACCTACATCAGAATTGCGCACTTGTACCATTCCATGGTTTTTCTCACCACCTCCCGCCCTTCCTTTTCTTCTTTTATCCGCATTAGAAAAGCAAGCATCAGAAGTTTCGTGATTCTTCTCACTAAATCTTCCTCGCCGCTGTCGCTCATCCACATCAGCATCGCCATCATCATTCTTAGTATTTCCCCGAGAATGAGTTTGAGCCACAACTTCTTTCATTTTCTGATTCTTCTCCATCATCATGCCTTTATTGTTTGATCCATCACCTTTCCTTCTCTTCCCACTAGAACTAACACTTACTAATGTTCTACCTCCTGAAACATTAACCGCCACTACATTCTCGACATCTCCAGTTTCTTTATCCATCGTTATACCCAAATCCACTCCTCCTAAAGTCTCTATACATCCCTTTCTAGACTTGTCACTCACCATAAGCTTCTTTCGTAGCTCCCCACACTTCACAACTACACGCTTATACCAACAGTAAGGACAGTAAAAATTGCCGAATTCATCGAAATCAGGTTCATCAGATGCACAACTCTGATGAATAGCTATAGGACATTCATCTCCGTAACATACCAACACCCAATTGTCTTTCCCATCACAAACGGAACAAGTATTAGACTTTACAACATTTTCAGTATCACCTGCCTTATTGTCCCCTAAAATTCTCATCTTTCCTCCATTCTCGTGAGTTTTAGGGTTTTCTTGATCGACGTCGTCCTGTATCAGAAGTATCAAAATTTGACCAAACAGGTGAGAATTTTGAAGATTTCTCAAGTGGGTATCGAAAATCAAAAGACCTTTTCCGACGAAAATTTCACAGAAACGCAGGAAAGATTACTGAATCTGAGGAGATTGTAGACAGAATTCGAACCCTTTTCTTATTGACAGTACTCATACTTGCTGTTTTATTCAGTCAATGGGGAGGGTAAGATTCTCCGCTACCTTCCGGAACAACTCATGATTTCAGCTCAAAAGCAAACGCAAACGAAAGAGTAAGAAGCATTTCAAGCTCCACTTATATGTCAAAGCATTTAGTTGTTCCTTTTAACCTAATTCCTGGGATCTCCAGTCAGATAGGTGGGGTTTTCATCAAACATCATTTTTTTCATAGGCTTTTTAAACCCATTCCATTTGATGATTTTAAACCTCGATCTCTAGCTAAACCTTTAGTAAAAAGATCCGCTAGGTTTTCAGCTGATTTGATGTAATCGATCGTTACTACACCACTCAGATCAAATGTCTAATGGTTTTATGTCCTCTTCTTAAAACTTAAAAGCATGGCCTCTTAAGTGGATTTAAATTGTAACCGAATTGATAGTCTGGTTTGAGAAATTCTTACCATTTTGAATGTCTATCTCATAGGCTTTTGATAGTCAGCAATAAAGTAGTTCACACAAACTCAATTTGTCTCTGTCAAGAACAATGAGACCAAGTTTGTTTACAATTCTTTAAGCCAGAAGTCGTAGAAACCGAATATAATTTATGAATCAGGACCATCATCCTCATCTTTGATCTTCACATCAGCGTCTTCTCCAAACTGAATACAAACATCGATTTGCGACAGAACATATAGAATGCTGCCCAAAGCAAAAGCAATGTTGATGTTAATTTCGCATTGGATAAAGTTGGACGAATGAATTGAGAGGATATAGTTTACCTCCTTTCTTTCCTCAAGTTAAGGGGTATGAAATTCAACATCCCATACTCTCCCACCTAATAACCACAGCTCAAAAATACAATCATGAATTCAAATTATTTGTTTTTATAATCAACATTAACAGCAAGAATCCATTACAATCATATACCGTACCATCTCAATCAAGGCTTTGTTCAGTTTTGCATATTGAGGACCAATCCTTTTGTTTAACTCTGCCAGCAATGTGCGAGGCTCCGGATTCAAGTAGCTAAAGTCATGAAAAATCCAAAGCAAATTACTAATATCGAAACTGCAACAAAGAAAAACAAAGGGAAGAATAGGAACCCATACTCATCAATGTTGCTTTTATCCTGCAAGAGGTCCATCTTTGAGAGGATGTTGACATGTGGTAATTCAAGCTGGATCATTGCAGCGAGAGATGACATGCAACCGCTGATAAACTTGGTTACATCTGTTATGAACTGATCCTACAAAATTTATCTTTAGTCAGGCATAATGGCTCACTACAATAAGAGTAAGTAGTGGATCGGAAAAAGAACTTATATATAAAACCTGTGAATCAAGCAGATAAACAACACAAACGTTGAAGTTCTTCTGTTTCAAATGCTCCACGAAGTTTTTGAGCACAGGAACATGTGTAAACAGCTCTATCTGGCCTATGAAGAGAATAAAATCCACAGAATTTAGAGATAAAAACACAGTTAAGATGCTTCATATTCAACTTCTATCCAGTATGCCAACACTAAACGGCTTTATAGAAACCACACACTTTATCAAACACATAAATTAACATAGATCAGAGATAAACTCATTGATCATGTATGTACCTGGACAATCAAAGATAAGGTAATCGTCGTCCCTGTAGTTCTCCAATTCTTCATCCACCCAATCATGTAAGCTATCCTCAAGATACCTGTGGATTAAAAGTTAAGGCTCTTCCATTGTGAGAGAATAGAATACCCAAAACATATCATGTACTGATTCTTTTTTTTACAGATATAAAGGTAACAATTTCAAAGACCCGAATGTGCAAAGCTAGTAACATTCTCAAGTTGCCAATGTAACAAGAAAAAGGACACTCCATGCAATACATGAGGCCACCATTAGGACCAAGCTTTAGCTCCTCCATTACATCTTCCAAAGAAACAAGTTCTCTGATATCTGCATTCAGTGAAATCAAGAAAGTGAGAGGCACTCAAAACTCCCCGCAAAAGGGAATTGAATAAGAGGAAACTTCACTCACCCATAGCCACAGGATAGTTAAAGATTTCTGCAGCAGGATCAAGGTTAACAACATGCATTGTTCGACCAATAGTTTCGCAATGTTCATACAAGGACGAGCAATAAGTTGACTGATAGATCCAAAAAAAAAAAAAAAAAAAAAAACAGGTAGTCAAATCTCAGTAATAAAACTAGTTTACAGAACAAATCTTGACATAGAGAATAATATGTAACCTTTCCACTGCCTGCTGGACCGATAACGAGCTGAGCGTAACCCATTGTAGCAAGCAAACTTTCACAAAACTCTTGAATTTAACAAATAGAGTGAAAGATTCTAAAAGATGCAAACATTGCAACAGTTATATAAGCAATACACCAGACACCTAAACCAATCAACGCTCTCAAAACGTCGTAGGAACCCATAAACCAGAAGCAAGAAGCAACAGACACATTTCAGTACCTGAAACAAGGCAGAAAGATCAAAACTTTTACACTCACATACATGATTTTTTTAGTTAGGGTTTTAAGACTCACATGAACCCAATGAAATAGATAACCTGAAAAAAAAGGAAATTTTGAGAGAAATAGATGAAATTAGAAGCAGATCTGAGGAAATTCACGAAGAATGACACCGATCTGAGATGGTGTCAATCCTTTCTTTGCAAACTTACAAATGGACTCGTCGACCTATATGGTTGTAACATCAGATGGAGAGAGACCAGCAAACACATTAACAGATCAAAACAATCCATCAACACAAACGTCATGATCAATCAGACTAATTACTCTCAAAGCCGTATCAAGTAACATCACATGGAGAGAGACAAGCAAACACATTACTATTACTGAAATCAACGGATTAAATCCCCAAAAGGAACACTATCACATTGACAAAGTTAGTAAAAACTCAGTGACGATCAATCACATCAAGATTAGAGAAACTAATAACACCTGAGTCCATAACTGATAAACAAGCTTCTCCAAAATTACAATACTTGTTTTCACAACCTAAAATGCAGATCCTCTATCCTAAACTACGATTACGCCTATCACATTGACAAAATTAGCAAATCTCAGCAACGATTTAATCAAATCAAGATTACAATACTTGAATTACATCAAATAAATCCAAGACTGATAAAAGAACTTCTCTAAAATCACAATACTTATTCTAACATCCTAAATGCAGATCTTCTATCCTAAACAACGATTAGCCTATGTTCATAAGAATCACATTCCAAACAAATATACAAATCCTACTTACACATCCTGAGATGTTATCTTGACCCAAGTCGGTGGAGTACGCTTATACGGCAAAGCAGAAGCCCGAGATTCCCTTACTACACAGCACAAAAACAGATACGAGGAAGAAACAAACCCTCCACTGTGCATACGACCCATGGCGGCGACGGTGAACGGAGCTTCTCTTCTTTGAGATCCTTCTTCCTCCGGCTGCGAATTGCGCTAAACAGAATCCCAACCCTTTCTATGTATCGTTTTAGTTCCAAAAACCCTTATTGGCTTTTTTATAGGCCCATTATAAATCAAAAGCCAGCAATTAACAGAGGCATTGTACTCTTAAAGCAACAAGATCAACATAATTTTAAAAATCCATCAATTATCCTTACGCCATGGAAGAAGGGACCTGCGAAATGCAAAAGGTAATAATATAAGCGTTAAAAATGAAAATTGGAAAGAGCTTATTATCTCATCGATTTGATTTTTGGAAGGATGAATCCGAGATGGTGACTATCAATGGGCACCAAGTGTAAGTTCCTTTAGCGATTTCTACCTATGAAATCTATTACTTTAAATCTAGATTTGTATTAATTCAACCATAAACATTCTATTAATCAAAAGAAGGAAATACTAACCTTGATCCATATTGCTTTGAAATTGAAATGGATATAAAACTTTGATGGTTTTCCTCCCTTTGACCTTGATAAATACTTTTATGAATTCCTTGATGGAAAGGAATCTCTTCACTTTTACGCTTTATGAAAAACTTGCACACTTATGTCTCTCTCTTCATCTATTTATATTTGATTCATCAAGTCTTTATATCGTTGAATAAGGAGACTTCAGATGGAAGACAAAGACACTGATCTTTATGTGTCTTATGACACGTGTATATATAACAAAAAGATAACACGTATGTGAAGAGCTAATATGTCATCTTAATATTAGAATATTTTAATAACACCAAGATGTACCTACAAACGACGAGAAGAGTCTATTGAAAGCATTGGCTCATCAACCATTTAGTGTCGCCATCGAGGCCTCCGGTAGAGACTTTCAGTTCTACAAGGGTGTAAGTTTACATACATTATAACCTTTTACAAGATTCAAGAAATCAGTTATCAATATGAAATAATTTATACATATAGTTATACTTTAGGTTTTAAATTGTTGTCTTGGTGGTGTGAAGCGGGTGTTTGATGTGCGGTGCGGGGACGGGCTGGACCACGGTGTAGCTGCGGTTGGGTACGGATCAAGCAAAGATGTGGATTACATCATAGTGAAGAATTCTTCGGGACCAAAATGGGGAGAAAAGGGTTTCACTAGGATGAAGAGCAATATTGGTAAACCACAAGGTTTATATGGAATCAACAAGATGGCTTCTTTCCCAACCAAAACTAAGTGATCTAATCATATGCTTAATCACATTTCATTTTCAACTTCAACTTTCTTTTGTTTCTAAATTGGTAAAAAAAAAGGAAAAAATCGAATAAAAGGATCAAGCTTTTGACAATTATATACCCCCCCCTTTAATATGCACGGAATTAAAAAGGAATAAAAGATTTATGTAAACATGAGAAAAAGACAAAACAAGAAGAAACATGAATATCAAACATCAAAAGTCAAGAAAATTAAGAGTTAATTATAGAGGCAAGATTAACAAGACGATTAATTGTGTTATGATCTCAAAATCAATACTGTCTTGGAAGTAACTCATTCGCAGAAGAAGATCCAGCTGACGTCTCGTCTTCGTTCTCTTCTAACGATCTTCCCATAGTTTCACGAGTGAAGAAATACGTCACGATCATTCCCGCGATACAAACGCCACCAAGGATCAAAAACGCGATTCTAACGCGTTTCACGTCTGGGAAAACATCTTCCTCGTGGTGTTTCGTGGCCCACAAGAAACCAACAGTGCCAGCAATAGCCCCAAACTTCCCAGCAGCTCCAGATATCCCGTGACACGTGGACCTAAACCTCGCCGGAAAAAGCTCCGCCGGGATAATAAACGTCGTCGTGTTAGGACCAAAGTTGCTAAAGAAGAAGATCAATCCGTAGAGAACCATAAAGCCTTTATTAGTCTTCTCGTGTTTAGACCAATACCAACTGTACGGAATCCCAGCGACTAAGTAAACAACGGCCATGAGGAAAAACCCCATCATCTGAATCTTGACTCGACCGATTCTATCGATGAAATAGACGGTGAACCAGTAACCTGGGATGGTGGAACAAGCGGCTACGATGGCTGCGAGCTTACTTACTTCGAAGGCGGAATCGTAGACGTTTGTGGAGTTGAGAGATTTGTTGGAGAAATTGAAGATTTGAGAGAGGAGGAGATTGCTTGTGTAGAAGACGACGTCAACTAGGAACCAACTGGCTGAGGCTGCGAAGAGATCACGGCCGTGGAGGCTGAGGAAACGGCGTGAGAAGAGTTTGTAGGAAGACCGTGGCGATTGTTGTAGCTCCGATGATGAATCTTCGTCGATTTGAGTTATGGATTCGGACATGACTCGTTGCATGTCTTTTGCTGCTTGGACTACATTGTTCTCCACCAATGCTGTGTATCTGCATGCATTTTAAATTTTTTAGTGATTATCATATTGGTTTAATTATTTTAGTACAGAAATACTGAAAAAGGAAATTCAAAAGTTAAGATTTGATAAGAGTTAAGACCACCATTGACCAATGAATAAGTTGATATATTCCTTATGATATTTAATTATGTCACGTGTATGTAAGAGTTCTAATAAATTATTTAATGAAAACAATTGGACAATGTTGTTAATGTATTTTAGTCACTTTGCTAGATTTACAAAAGTTAATTGGACTTTAGTCAGTCAAAACAAATTAGGTGTGTTACTAGTGAGAGATCTGGCAGATAATAATTAGTCACTACTATACACGGAAGGGAAAAGACCAATCTCTTAAGACTTTTTTCTTATGAAGTAAGAGAATCAAAGTGGGAGAAGTTGATAGGAAGAGCCGAAGAGAGTACGTGGTTAGTTGGAGAGATTAAATTAAGTTATAATAGAATAAAACTCTGTTAATTAGCTGGAGTTTCTACCTGGGAGGAATGGTTATTGTAAAAAATAGATACTTAAAACTATATATTATACATATTAAAATGGAATACTCTGTGCATACGTTATCATGAGAGGTAGCTTAAAAAGGTATATAGTATATACCTCTGTGTCCGGTATATTTCCCTCAGAAGTCAACTTACTTCCTAGGAACAAACCACGAACTTGCCACTCTTTACATTATTACATACATATATTATTTTATGTTTTATTATCGACAACATCAGATCAAATTTAGGTTAAATTTCATGTTCTCCAACATTAATTCGTACGGAAACATGGGTATAACTTTTGTTTTGCACACGACTAAACTTTTTAGTAATTTAGTTCATAATTCTTTTTTATTATTATTATTATTTTTTAAGTTAGTTAGTTCATAATTCTACATTGAGATTTCATTGAAAATTAGAAAACTTCCAAAGTTTGTCAAGGGACATAGCTAACAAAGTCACGCAAGCTATTCATCTAAATAAAATATTACTTATTAAAATACGGGTTTAATATGCTTTACGGCATAACTAGAAAACACATATTTTGTCTACAGCAAACAAATTGATGAAAAGGATATATCTAATCGTGGAATGTTATCCGACAAAAAAAATATATCAAACGATCTAGTTTGAATTCGAAGCAATCCATAGTGAAAATGGATACCGTTTAAAACTCAAAATGTATATAATCTCGGAAAACAATACTAAATAAAATTTAGGAGAAAGAGTTAATTTAAGAATCTAGAAATATCCAAAGTTTGTATGTGGGATGATAGGAAGCAAAGTCACACAAGATAGTGCATTTAACTATAGTCTATGTTACGGTAATATTAAAAAAAAAAAAAAATTGGTAGACAAAAAGACAAAAAAAAAAAAAATGGATACATGTATTTCTTTGTCATAAAAATATCTTTATTTTATTATACGGCGGAAATTTTTTTAAAAAATTTTAATTTAGAAAAAAAAGAATAGAGAAGAAATAGTTGAACGGAACCTGGCGGTTTCAGGCATAAGCATTCGCCAGTAAAACGTTAACGCGGCGGGAAGAGCTCCGATCATAAGAATCAACCTCCACGCTATATCCGATTCCGGCGGAGCCAAAGTCTCTAAACCCGCCGCGTTCGTCTTTTCCGAACTCCCCTCTCCGGCGTTCTTGAACGCCACACACACAAGCATGGTCACGGCAGAGCTCATCAAGATCCCTAACCCCTGCATCGAGAACACGGCGGCGATGAAAGCTCCACGTGTCCTTTTATTAGCGAACTCCGACATAATCGTTGCGGAGAGGGGATAATCTCCACCGATCCCGAGTCCAAGAACGAATCTAAAGAATCCAAGACTGACCATAACGCAAGAACGTCGAGTCGTGCAAACGGAGAAGCCACAACCAAAGGAGCTTAAGACCATGATTGAGAGACAAATTCCGTAGACTTTACGACGTCCTACTCGGTCACCTAAGTAACCGAAGATGAGCTGACCTAAGGCTGTGCCGAGGAGAGCGATGGCGTAAGAAGTGGAGAGAAGAGCGGTTCCGATTGAGTCTTTATGGTAATAGATTTGACTTATCATTTTCATGATCGGAGCAATACAGAAAAGATCGTATGCGTCAGTGAAAAGTCCCATTCCGGCGACTATTATTGCCTTGAAATGATACCATTGTATCGTAGCCGCATCTAACGCCGATAACACTTTTAGCGCCGGCATCGTATCGTCGATCTTCAGGTTTTTTTCAGGATACAGAGAATGAGAACAATTGAAGTCTTTGTCTTTTCATTTTATTGTGTTTTTGGAGATTTTTTCTTCTTCGAGACAATATGGAATATGCTTTGATTTGACTGCGAGGAACACAACACCTCCCTGGATCGAGTCCACTTCTTCAGTTGACTTTGACAACGTTATTTATTAAATTTGGATTATAAGTTTTAAAAGTCCCTTTTTGGTACAAATAGTTTTTAGTTTAAAGATGTGGTAGCCAAATACCCTATATATTATTTGGAAAATACATTTATAAAATGTATATATTTACATCACTTTGCCATTACATCAAATAACAAATTTTAATTTATCTATGGTTATTTTAGTCATTAGTTATTATGTGATCATTTAATTATTATATAAAAAATAGGTAATTAGTATATTAAAAAAATCAGTTGCTTGTTTTAAAAATCGGAACTAACTTAAAAAATATTTATTTGGAACTAAAGTTTAAAAATATTAACTTTAATATATTTATCTTTAAAATATGATTATATTTTAATATCTAATTTATATTTATCTTTAAAATATAACTTTAAAAAAATCGGAACTAAAAAAGTCAGTAATTACTATGTTAACTTAATAACAAATAATAATAATATTTACGAGATAATTTACTTGATAATAATATTTGTTTAAATATGAAAATTATTTACGAGATAATTTACTTGATAATTATTGTTTCAATAAACAAAAACAAAAAACAAATATTTTCTAATATATTCCAAAAATAAGAATTCCCTTATTTTAAATAAATCATAAATGTAAAAAAATTTGGTAACCATATTTTAGTTAAATCATAAATGCAAAAAATTCGGTAACGATAAAATTTCAGAATTTGTTAATATTTCATAATTTTCGGATGTGTTAATCGGTATATTATTTCATATTTGTTATTATTCCATAAACTATCCGTTATTATTTGTTATTATTCCAAAAACTATTTCTTATTATTCAAAAAATATGAATTCCTTTTTTAAATATTAATCATAAATGCAAAACATTTGGTAACCATAAAGTTGAAGAATTTGTTAATATACCATAATTATAGGAATACCATAGATTATCCAATAAAAAATACATAAAATAATTTCTTTTGTAGAATTAGTTTCGGAAAGTTTCTGACTGATAATATCCTAATATTTAACATAACCAAAAATTTTGATAATTATTCCTATATCCAAAAAATTTGGTAACCATAAAGTTGAAAAATTTGTTAATATTTCAAAATTTTTGGATGTGTTAATCGGTATTTTATTTGTTATTATTCCGATAACTATTCATAATTATTTTTTATTATTCCAAAATCTATTTTTTATTATTCCAAAAAATCGGAAAGGTATTATCCGGAATGGAATTCAGTTTGTAGTTTTCACACTATTCCGATTTGAATTGATAATTATTGTTTCTTTAAACATAAAAAAAAAGTATCCACTCTTTCCGTAATTCTATTCTTTTTTCAAAATACCTCAACAATATAATAATATTTATAAAGCTATAAACCTACCATAACTTCAAAATCGGGATAGATTTTAGTCATTAATTATTTTCTTATATTAATTATAAATTATATTAATATTAATTATGGTTTTTGATTTTACAAAAAATTAGATTTGTTGATATTCCAAAAAAAAATCAGATTTGTTAATAATCGGATATTGTGTTTAACAAAAAAAATCACATTTGTTAATATTCCAAAAAAGATTTGTTTATATTCCAAAAAGATTTGTTAATATTTCCAAAAAAAAAAATCAGATTTGTTAATATTTCAAAAAGAATTTATTATTATTCCAAAAAAATCGGATTTGTTAATCGGATTTGTAGATAATCGGATATTGTGGTTGACAAAAAAAATCTATTTGTTAATATTTCAAAAAAATTGGATTTTGGAATGGAATATTCCAAATTTATATCCACCACCTAATATGAAATCGTAAATCGCTTTATTGTAAACCCCTATAAATATTAGATTATGTTTTGCAGAGCTGAGAAATAACAGCCTCTTATTGTCCACATCTTTGTCATGGTGTCTAATTTATATATGTATTTAGATGTTCATCTTTTTCTGGTGCATCAACCCGAATTTATATATATTTTAATGTTTTTAAATTTAGTTTTCTTGTTTTAAACATTATTTGCACTTTTATAACCGTGCATATTAGTAAACATAACCTATTAAGTTGTGTTATTTTTTTTTAGCGAAGATGCAAAAGTGTGAAAAAGATCGATGTCTTAAACAAGGTGGTTTGTTTAATTTGTTTATATGTTTTGATTTTTCTATTTAGTGATTTATGGATATTTCTTGGGTGATTGTTTTTTTTGTGTTTTTTTTGTTTTTGTGATTGTATAGATGATTTAAGACTATCAAGCAAGGATTCGATTTTCCCTTTAAAAATTGATTCATCGTATATATATTTTTAATGTTTTAAAATTTGGTTTTATTATATTAAAAATTATTTTCACTTTTATAAGTGTCGATTTTGCAAGAGGTAGCTCGAGTAAAATCTAAGAATTTTTTAAATCATAAATGTTTAGATATATGAATTTTAATTAAATTATTTATTTATATCGTTTATTCTTTGGTTTAAAAAAAAACAAATTGCAACAGATATCTCTTTATAATTATTTTGGGAGTACATTTATAAAAAATTGCAACGATCTTGCTTTTCATGTAACCATGATATAAAGAAGGGAAAAAAAATTTGGGTTAATTATTTTAAAAAAACATCAATCCGTGCTTTTGCACGGGAGAAATTCTAGTTTTTTTAAAAAAACTAGCAAAACTGTAAACAAAAAGTGTATCTTTAAAGTGATATTTTCACGAAATCCATGTTGTTTAAAAGAACACATGTATTAAATGAACCATCTTATTTTATCATTTTGTTTCTCTGTCAATTTTGCAAATAAGAGGATGAAATTTGACAATTTGCTGTATATTCTCTTTTAAGATTTCATAACTTTGTGATTCTCTTTTCTTATTTTCACTTGCTTCAATTTTCTCAAAACAGTACCGTCTCACATCAAAGTATTTTTTTTTCAGAGTCTAAGAACATCCTAAGGAATCGGATCATTGAACATGATTTTACACAAAAAAACTAGGACATTCTTGAGTCTCTAACATCTGAATCCGAACCAAAGACCTATAGGTCGGCCAATTCTACTAAATGCTGATTAATTGTGGAGGATATCCTAGTTAAATGAAAACCGGAACTATGAAGTTGGGATGCGTACTCCGAGCCTGACGACAACAACTTCAAAGATCCCATCAGGTCTAAACGTTGGAGAAAACAAGCGAGGATCCACTTGTCCCGGAAGATTAAACGTGATTGAAAAAGGACCCGGCGGGCAGAGCTGTTGCACCTGCATTCTGTATAAGCATCCTGTGTCACTTGGAATTGCAATCTCAGGTACTACTCCTTGGATGCATACTCTTCCCTCTCTCTGAATCTCACATTTGATCTTATCTATTAACAGATCAGAAAATAGCATTTTGGGTCAAAGTTCTTTCATAGGCAGATAGTGACAAAATAATGCAACTTTCTTTTCATGTCATTGGTCATTATCAAACCAAGAAAACATGAAGCATCCATTCCAGTTTTAACAGGCGGCAGAGGATTAGAAGGAAATTTCGTAATGAGACGGCCATTTTGACTATCCAACAACAATATTATAATGAAAGGACATCAGGAGAAAAGAAATGTGAAGGCTTACTTTGATTTTTCTCAATGCCAGGGAGAGAGACTCTGAAGATGTAGGCAACTTCGCTAACGCCAATATCGACAAGACCGATGGGTGGCCCTGCAGAGCCTTGCTTAGCAGTACCAGTGAAAAATACATGAGAGATCACTTTCGAGTGAGTAGTAGTAGTTTGATTATTCTCAGGATTCATGGTGTTGCTTTTTGATATCTGTTTTCCCACAAGCTATAGAATCCAAACCTACCTGTTGATAGTATCACAGTTAAGAAAGAAAAAGAAGAAGATAACAATCAAATCAAGTATAAGACATGTTTGAAGATGTAAGCAAAGAGACCAATAAGACATTTCTATACAAGCAGTAGCAAAGGTTAAGACTGCTCTAATCCTCTGAAGCAAGTTTACTCCTTTTAACCCCACTTTCCTACCACTCCTTGCTCAAAAAAAAAAAAAAAGATTCCAAGAACATCGAATTCGAAGTACAAAGGGAAGAAACAAACTAGGCTGGATCGAAGAACAAAATTTTGGCGAAACAAGTTCTGAAACTCAAATCATTTGAGCTAGGTTTCTCAAATCAATGGAGAAACCAAATGCGGAAGATGCGTATATTAGTACAAATTAGTCGAATTCATAGACAATCTAGAGCTCAGTCAGGTCTATGAAATTAATTTCTGAAATATCTCGATTCCGTGCTTCTTGGCATTAAAACCCCTAGAATAAGTACCAGGATCGAAGAAGGAAACACCCAAAATAGAAAAAAAACCTAATCTCGATTCTCTACAGATAACCAGAAACCCAGGAAAGTTCTCAAAACGAAGTCATTCAATTAGATACCTAATCAAAGCGGAAACGGAGAAGGGGGTGGTGGATTTAAGGTACCGTACCGTAGCGAACTCCGGTAAGTCTCCAATGGTGTTGACTGCGAAGCTTCGTGGAACAAAGTGACCGTCGTTACATTTACCGGTGAATTTGCTGAGTCGGAGTGAGACTATAAGCAACCTTGTAACCAAATATTATCCCACATTTTATCTATTCTCTAAATGCTTCTTCATATTTCATTTTTTTTGTATATGTAAACACTAGGTGTAAATATCTTTTTTTTTTTTGTTTTTTTGGTCGTCAAGGTGTAAATATCTTATCACTGAAAAATAAACAACAGTTTTAGTTATAATTTAATAAAACTAAAAGATCTATGGCTTATTAGGAAAAATATATACTTTTTATGGCTTATTAGGAAAAACAAAAGTATGATTTTTGGGTAGTTTTTATAATTTGGGAATGAAAAAATTATGAAAATATATCATATGCAATATTGTCGTTCGTCAAATTAATACACGTAATTTTGTTTAATTGCATATTTAATATTTTAAACTTTAAATTACTGAAATAGAAACATTAAATTGTATAGTAGTCAATCGGAAGACCAAAAAAAATTCCTTTAACTATTTTTTTTTTGTTGTTGTTGTTGTAAGTAACGTTTCTTCGTTTTTTATTAGTCAAGTAATTAGAAATCGTAATAAAGACATAGGAATATAGAATATAGTAGTTCGTACTATTTATTGATGTGTCACGAATTTGATTCATAATGCTTATTGACAAGAAATGAGGTTAGCTAGAAAATTTATTTAACAAGGAGCTTAATTTGCGGATAAGGATATAAATTAACACGTTAGTTCTCGTGCATAACGCCTACATACAAGTATATATAAATATTCAAATTCTCATAATGCTTATTGACAAGAAAGGAGGTTAGCTAGAAAAATTAATTAACAAGGAGCTTAATTTGCGGATTAGGATTATAAATTAACACATTAGTTCTCGTGCATAACAGCTACATACAAGCATATATCAATATTTAATTTACATCATACGACGCCATTACCCGAATCAGCCAATTTATATATATATTGAACTCTTCGTTGACCATTCTAGAACGATCGAAATTGAACTAACCATACCAAAAAGGCAAAAATGGAGATGAAAGAAGAAGAGAACAGAGGAATAGAAGGCAAAGTCGTAGCTGTGACAGGTGGGTTGGGTTTAGTCGGCTCCACCGTTTGCCTTGAGCTGCTCCGCAGTGGCGCTCTCGAAGTCCGCTCCTTCGACTGCCGCACTACTTCTCCTTGGTCCGACGATCTCAAAGTATCCGGCGCCCACTGCATAAATGGTATTCAAATTGATTTCGCTCTCTACTCAAATCAACGAGCTCAACTTTAAGATAATGACCATATATTAGTACATTGAGTAGATATCTTTAGAATCATGTGCTTAGTTGACACGAGAGGATTTGTAGATGTGCTTTATACACTATGTTAGATCTATCTCCATTTTCGATGTAAAATATTCTAACAATATACTTTGTTCACATTATATATGTATATGTCAGGAGATGTTGTGATTAGAGAGGACGTAGAAGAGGCTCTTGAAGGAGTGGACTTTGTGATTCACCTTGCTTCGTACGGTGGTTCGGGTAAGGAAATGATTAGGACTCATCGGATCGAGGAAGTCAACGTGGAAGGGACGCGTAACGTATTGGAAACCTGTGTGAAGAAAGGGATCACGAGGTTAGTGTATTTGAGCACGAACGGTGTCGTTTTTGGTGGGAAAGAGATTGAGAATGGAGATGAAACTCTACCTTATGTAGCTTCAAATCAATACGTCAGTTCATATGATCGGACTAAATCTATTGCCGAACAGTTGGTTCTAGAGAACAACGGTCGTATTGTTGAGTAAGTGCAAAATCGATATTTATGTTTCTGTTTATTATGTTTAGGATTATGTCTTTGTGAAATGAGAAATCTTGGAAAATTAACAAATTGTGTGAAAAGAAATGAGATAATCGATTACATTTGCATAATCGCAGAAAAATTGAATAAATTGTGATAAGCACATTATTTTTGTAATTCGTCAAATCATGTAGATTTGTGGAACCGTTCTACCGTTCTACAAATTACGAATAGGAATCTATATATGGAATGGTAATGCTAATGTTTTATATATGTTTATGGGAATTTAAGGAATGGGCGTGGAAGTCTTTTATCTACATGTGCGATTCGTTGCCCGGTTGTTTATGGACCTGCTGAGGAGAAGTATCTTGATAGGATAATCTCTGATGCAAGATTGGGTTTATTCCTCTTCAAAATTGGTGATTCCAGCTCAAAAACCGACTGCATTTACGTGGATAACATTGTATACGCTCTCATGTTGGCAACCACCGATTTACTCAATGAACACTCGAAAGCCGCAGGGAAGGCCTACTTTGTTTCTGATGGTAAAGTTTATACTCTAAAACTTTGTTTCCTATATACTTTGCTTTGATTGATTTATCTTGAGCCCGATTTTGTGGTTTGTTTATGCAGGTAATCCAATAAACTTTTTCGAATTTCTTCGGCCACTTTTAAAGAATCTTGATTATGATATTCCAAAGTTATCGCTATCTATTCCGTTTGCGGTTTTACTCGGAAAAATATGTGAAGCAATATACACAATGCTATCACCACTACTAAACCAAAGGTGGATTCCACAACCATTGATTCTTCCACCTGAAGTTTATAAGGTTTGTTAGACAGTAGTTTTGATTTACAATAGAGAAAAAAATAAATAGAAAACAAGAATTCGAATGAGCTTATAACATTTTTCTTAATGGAACAGGTGGGGGTGACTCAATACTACTTGATCCGCAAAGCCAAGGAGGAACTCGGGTACGAGCCCACGACACAACCTGAAGAAGCCATGACCAAAACCATTTCATATTTTAAAGACAAGAAAAGGAGAGAGGTCGATGGTCCAAGCATTTACGCATGGATTTTCTGTATAATCGGTTTGCCTAGCATTATATCAGTCGCGTGGCTACCGGACATTGGACCCATACCGTTCTTTCGAGCCATTGCGCTGTTTATCTTTAGGTCGATGTTGGTGTTACGGATAGCATCGGGGATTGTGGTGACAGCGCACGTGAGTGAAGCAGTGTATGCGTTATGGCTGGCTCGGAGAGTGGATCCCAGGAATGCAAAGGCTTGGTTTTGGCGGACGTTACTTCTCGCTACTTTCTCGCTTCGATTACTTTTGAAAAGAGCCAAGGAAGTAAAGCAATCAACATTAAGAGAAGGTCTTCTAACCAATTCGGGGTCGTCAATTGCTTGAAGATTCATCATGTGAATCTAAACCATGGTTCAAAATATTCAAACTAGGATATCACATTATTAATCATCTTCGACGTTTTAAATGGGAAAAATATTTAGCCGTGGATTCTCATTTTATCAAAAACAAAAATTGTGTAAATGTTGTATGGAAGTAATAGTTGGAATCATCGTGTCATTGTTTATGGTCAGCTTGGATGAATGCATTATGCAATCTAAATGTTGGTGGAAAAAATAGAATAACATAGTGATGGTAATAATATGTTTTAACAAGATTTATATATATTTAATTACATTGATACACAATGAAAATTATTTGGCATTTTGTTAAAAATATTTGACTACAAAACATAGTATTTTATTTTTTTTTCCTTTTATACGTTGATTTGCTTTTTCTTAAAAAAAAAATATATATATTATATTGGGAAAAATTTAAATATTAAATTTAATTCTCACTCACACAACAAAATACTTAATTTTTAGAATAATAATAAAAAAAAAACAAAAAAAAAATTGAAACACGAAAGGACGATAGATTTCGTGAAAAAACATAGAAGCGGACATATCTTGAAACACATGGCAGCGATTTCTCCATGGTTATCTTCTCCACAGAGCTTTTCAAATCCCCGCTTTTCGTCTCGCTATATTAAGACCATTACAGGTCCTCAATCTCTCTCTGTCATTTCACTGATTTAGCTTCGTTCTAGTACAAAATTAACATTCTTGGAGTTAAATTCTTTCCAGATTCCAGAAGATGTACATCAATTTCTGCGGCGATCTCTGTTCTAGACAGCTCCAACGAGGAACAACATCATATTTCGTAAACTCCACTAATGTCCCAGTGAAATTCACTTCTATACTTTATCTTTGTTTGTTATGATTCTGTTGTTAAAGTCTCGCTCTTTTTTTTTTATCTTTGTTAACAGGTCTAGAGATCATGATGGGATGAAGAGAAGAGAAGTCATGTTACAGATAGCTTCCTCTGCTTTCTTCCTTCCATTGGCCATTTCACCTGCATTTGCAGAGACAAGTATTGTTGATTCAAAGCTCGTTTTGTTGTTGTGATTCCTTGAGAATATGGAAGCTTAATTAACCTTTTCTTTATTTATTTATCTCAGATGTATTAGAAACTTTCCGGGTGTACACAGATGAAGTAAACAAATTCGAGATATCAATCCCACAAGGTTATTTTATTTATCAAACTCTGTTTTAGAGACTAATGTTAGTGAAGTAATCATGATGACTGACTGATGAATCTGATTGAATTCACACAAAGATTGGCAAGTCGGGCAAGCAGAACCCAATGGATTTAAGTCAATCACAGCTTTTTACCCCCAAGAAACTTCAACTTCCAATGGTAAATTTTATCAAGTTTTAGTTTCTCTTTTACTTTCTTTTGTACAGAAATCATGAGCTAACTGATAGGTGAATAAAAATATGGATCGTCTCAGTGAGTGTAGCGATCACTGGACTAGGTCCGGACTTCACCAGGATGGAATCTTTTGGAAAGGTCGAAGCTTTCGCCGAAACACTGGTTAGTCTCTCTACCTGCAATTCAAACAAACAGACTCTCTGCAAAGAGCTCCTTAAAAAATATAAATATGACATTTATTTGTAGGTCAGTGGATTGGACAGAAGCTGGCAAAAGCCACCAGGAGTGACTGCAAAACTAATTGATAGCAGATCTTCTAAGGGTAAATACAAAAATCTCAACTCAGTGAGAATCGCTGAAGTATATGGCTTTGTTTCGTTGACACAATTTATGATCAGGATTCTATTACATCGAGTACACCTTACAAAACCCTGGAGAAGCTCGTAAGCATTTGTACGCTGCAATTGGAATGGCAACAAACGGTTGGTACAACCGTTTATACACTGTCACAGGACAGGTAAGTTCTAGTCCTGTTGCCACAAAATAATCTCTCTGATTAGTTTCTTATCTCTAACACAATGACCATCTTTGGGTACTACAGTTCACAGATGAAGAATCTGCTGAACAAAGCTCCAAGATTAAGAAGGTAAGACAGAAGACACTACAACAATGAAAGATTTCACCAAAACCTGTTGCTTTATGACCTTTTCTTTGGTTTTGCAGACAGTCAAGTCTTTCAGATTCATATGAGAATGTCATTCACATCTATCAGCGGAACCAAGTTATACAATTGATCAAAGAATTTGTTTACTGAACAATCACTTTTTTTTTGCAATAAAATTCTGAGAAAGGAGCTGACTCCATACTTTGAAGTAAGCTTCGGATAACAATTCATCAGTGTGTTCAGACATGGAAGAAGAGAGAGCCCTAAATATGCACAGTAACAGACATGAACATGTTTTACTTACAATGCAGAACTTGGGAACAAAGGCTATATATACCTATCAATGTTACTCGCTACACTCCTCTACCTGAAGGAAGTGTAGTGGTATTACGACTTTTAGACTAGAAAAGAATCAGATTTTGATTCTACCATGTATATGCTTGTGTATGTGTGTATATATATATATATGCATATTGTACACCAACTTATTACTAACGGTTTTCCCCTCCCAAGGGCAAACCATTATAGCGCCTTCAAACTCAACCCGAGCTCGAGCCAGCAGCATTTTTGTGGCTGTGTTTATACACATTGATGGATGGGAAAGAAAACGGAAGCACAAACCCTGAAACTCCAATTTCCTTTTCTTGTTTCCTTCTGCGCCTTCCCAGTGAGCAAGACTATTTTATATAACCTGTACAGCAATAAGATACCGAGGTTAATGAGATCGCATTATGATGATGGCCGTCCTCTGTACAATAATGCTGAATAAGAGACGCATACCTTTAGGATGCAAGATAAATAACGTGCAAGACTTAATAAAACAGGAAGCCTCTGCTGCCACCTCAAGTAGCAGTTTCGCTACCGCTTAACTTCCTTTTCTCCTCAGTCTTCAAGAATAACTGAAACCATTACTACTAAATGTGCATAATTCCTCACTACCACACCCAAAATAAAGAAAGCGTTGAATTGATTCTCACCTTGTTGTTTGGTCAGAACCGCTACTCTGCATAAATTGAGGGGAATGGACAATGATATGCGACTGTACAGGAGCAGGGCCTGGCATACCTGACAAACATATTCAAACGAGGACATAACAAAATGCACATAAACTTAGCTTTTCCATAATGCCTTTAACTCAGAAGCGATCGAGATACAACTTTTGAGATTTGATCAGTCAGATAATAAGATAATGGTGCATAAGACAGTAAGATGTACCTGAAGGGTATGGAGCTTGAAGAGCAGACATAGATGAAGTGGTCATCGCACTGACCGTGGGTCCACCAAGCTGCAGAACATGGCTTCCTGGAACCGAATACCCTTGAAGTGCTGTATAACCGTGGCCACTGGGAATAGTCTGACTTAATTGCCCGTATTGATAAACGGGTGAATTCACTGCCCCAGGTACTCCGTAGACCTGGAGGTACTGCTGACCCATGTATGGGCCATATAAACCCTAAACCATGAAACGAGCCAAGATATAGTCAAAATTACAAGACGTTTAATAACGAAGAGAAATAACAGGAAGTGTTCATAGCCATTATCAACCTGTGATTGTGAGTACATGTACTCGGGTCCATATGCGGTTACCCTGATATAGAAAATAAAACAACCTTAGAAACACATTAACGAACCATAGACACTTGCGCAATGACATCAGTGTACTGTGTGATATAAGAATTGCAAGACTCACCCATAAGGATACACAAGTCCTTGCTGGTAGTTATATGGAAGTGGTTGCTGATACGGATAATTTCCAATAAGTGAACCACGGGGACCCTGCACATTTCCAATGTATGGGGAAGCTGATCTTAAGCGTCCTAACCACACACAAAAAAACCCACCAATGCACTGAATTACGAGTATTCTACAACAACATATAATATTAGACCAAAGAGTGCCAGTCTAAATAAGAGAAATGACAATGGAAGATGAGTATTGCAGCAAGACTGACCAGGCATATTAGGTATCAATGCATAGGGCAATGGAGGCGGAGGTCTCCCAAGGGAAGCAAGATTACAGTTTGCTCGTCTACCGTCTATAATGGGAGTTGGGTCAACACAAGCTCTCCTAGCAGCTTCTGGATCTCGGAAAGTCACCTATAAATCCTCCATATGAAATAGAAACAGAGCACTGAATCATTCACAAAACAACTGCAACAGAATTACACCAAAATTAATGACTTTTTTTTTGTTCTGTGATTAATGCACACGATCCATAAGAGTTATGTGCCTTTGGAGATCCCATTACCTATAAATCTAATGGCACTGATCTACAAAAACCGTAATTATAATTGTAACTCTAAAACAACATTTAGCATCTCCATGACACATTCCAGAGCAATAAAAAGAAACTTCGCGTTTTACCAACAAAGAAAGAAGGAGAACAGAGGACTCACAAAGCCATATCCTTTGGATCGGCCAGTGTTCTTATCAGCAATGACAACAGCTTCAAGGATTTCACCGTACTGTTCGAAATGGCGACGAAGGGTTTCACTTTGAGTCTCCCAAGCAAGGCCACCGACGAATACCTTAGTGAAAGTTGTATCACCGAAAGGGGAATTCAAGTAGTGAAACCCAGAACCCGGACCAGACTGGTACGCCATGATTACAGAGGTGTGAGAAAGAGAAAAATAAATGGAAACTTTATGCCAAAGAAAAGAGGATGAATTATGAACAAGGATCAAGGATCAATTCTTCTAAGTGATAATAAAGGTAACCGAGTAAACCCTAGACATAATTGCAATGATTAAGCCCAGTGATGAAACCCATTGAATACGAAGGGGAGATTCTAGGGTTTACTCGGTTCTGTGAGATTGAGATGGAGAAGAAGTGATGAAAAAAGTGTGATTTTGGGGGAAACAAAAACCTAACAGATCATTCCCTACTAATAATGACGAAAGTAGGAAAAAAGAGATCAAATTTCCCGGAAAATAAGAAAAGCAAAAGCAGTGTGTGGGTTTAAGGATGGGCCAGAGAGAGAAGAAGAAGTCGGTGTGAAAATAGGTTTTTTTTTTTTTTGTACTGAAGGATCACAAGAAATTATAAACAAAAACGAAGCTACAGGGTCGAATTCGAAACTAAGAGTAAAAAATCTGGAAAAAGGAAAAAAAAAACCTAAAAGAATTAAAGGAAGGAAGAAAGAGGAATCGATTTTAGGGTAATAAAGGGTGGTTTGGTTTGGGGAATTCCATTGATGGTGATGATGAAGAAGTTGGTGATGACGATGAAGATGATGATGATGGTGGTGCGTGATTTGTTGAAGATGAAGAGAGATAGAAAGAGATACTTTTGTTTTTGGGCACTGTAAATGATGTAGGACCCATATTGTTTATACTCTTAAATTTGTAATTAACGTCGTAATCATCGATCTATGTGTGTTGTCTGATCAAATCTATCCGTTGTAGTAACGTTCCACAAAGTCACAAATGTCAAACTGAAGTTCGAACTTTGTTTGATTATTATTATTATCCTTAGAATTGAAATTATAATTAAACAAAGAAAATTAATAAAAGGGCAATCAAAATAAGCAATTTGCCATCATTTATCGATTTCGGACGGTGTAGATTAAACCTGGTCCTCGGAAAATCCCAAATAAATGGCTAGGGGTTCATGATCTCGTGACTCATGGTAACCCCACAAGTCCACAATGTGGTCCAGTGTCAACGACACTAAGGAACTGGAACTATGTCACGAGCTCATGAACTAATGTATATCTACTAGACTACAAAACTTAATAACGACCTAATCAAATTTATATCTACTAGAATACAAAGCTATAACGACATAACTAAACTGGTTTTTATTTTGCCGCGGACACTTCAGTCTAGTGGTTGGAATTAAATCCAGTAAAAACCAGTTTTGTTTTGAGGTAAAGAAACCGTTAGTATCTGAAACGTTCCATCAAATTATTCATGTAAGTGAAAGTAATAAAAAGATCTTTTTACAAAAGAAGAACACCAATATGATAGGCATATAGATAGTGTGGATTTGTGAATGAAATGATTTTACCAAAACAATTTGATGGAATCATTTTATTTCAGGAGTAATGAAGAGTGAAGAAACAGACTCTGTGAGTAAGCTTTATGGCTTTGGAAGATCACCAGCTACTTCAAAGCTCATTACTGAATCATCAATGGTTTCTTCTAATGGCCTAAACTTCCATCCCAAATTCTGCAACTTCTCTGAACTTAGAAGCCTTACTTCCTTCTCTGTTCTCTCCGTGAAACTGCCATGATAAATTTTCATCAGATGAGACCGTAATCTCAAATTCGTTGGATTCGCTTTCTACTCTTTACCTTTCAGGGAAGTTGCGTTTAGGATACATATTCTTGAGCTTCTCCATGAGAGAATCGTTGTGAAGTGAATGAGAATTGCATATGTATCTTCCTTTTGCTTTTGGATTTTCATACACCAACAAAAGCACATCCGCCACATCACGCACATCCACAAGATACAGTTGATCGCTCAACAAGGATTTTATACCGCCTTGAGACACACCAATCAACAAACTTTCAATAATGAATCGAACCTTAACCAAGAAATGTTATTCAGGGGCATGATGAGAAACACACATTACATCACCTTTTATAAATTTGAGAAGCCCCAAACTACTAGAGTTAAGCGTGGACTGAAGCCTAGGGCCTATCGTGACAGACGGACAGAGCGTAACAACATCAGCTAAGCTTTTCTTGCTCCACTCTAGAGCTTCACGTTCCATTAATGTTTTGGCTAGATAGTAATAAGGCCAATAACCCTGAGGTCCTCAGATTTTGCATCACAGAAAACACACAAATCTCTTACTGTCTTTTGGCTTATATATAGTATAAAACAGATTCATCTGACCAAATGCTAGCTTCAAAGATACAAATACCTCAAGTGAGTAAAGGTATTGAGTGTCTGACCAACAATCCTCGTCCTTCGCAACATCTTTAGGCCATTTTGGATTGTAAACAACTGCAGCAATTGATGATACAATCACAACTTTCTTCACTTTAGCTTCAGTACATGCTTCTAGAACATTCTTGGTGCCAGTGAGAGCTGGTTTAATCAGTTCTTCCTGAATGTTTATAAGAATTAAAGGGGTTTTTTTCCATAGTGATTCAACAATGACACAAAAGAAGAAGAAGCAATGTTTGATAAGTACTTGCCTCTGTGAGAGGAACTCCTTCAAAAGGCACAGGAGAAGCGATATGGAAAACTCCAGAGCAACCAGCAATGGCTGAAGAAAGACTTTCATAATCAAACAAATCTGCCTTGAAAAGTTTCAGATTCTTTGCAGCATTATCCAACTTCTTCAAATGCTCATTCTTTTCATCACCTGAGAACAGTGAATCAATGCATGCAACTTTCTCAAACTCAAGAAACAGAGAATACTCAAAAGTTCAATGAGTAAACAAAAATATAGGATTTGTCCTTTCTTCCCCCCCCCTTACAAGGATCTCGAACGGTTCCATGGACAGTGTAGCCACGAGAGAGAAGAAACTTGACAAGCCATGAAGCAATATACCCTCCTGAACCAGTAACACAGACTTTTTGCTTTTCAGCCATTGACGGCCTTCTCTTTAGCAACTTAAGATGCTCTTCTTTGGAGTGAACGAAAGAGAATACAGATCTCAAATAATTTATAGACAAGTCGCATCTGACAACTCATCTTTAACTTAAGTAGCGTATAATTTTGAGAGAATTAAGCTGGCTAAAGATTGCAAGTTCAGATTTTATAGACATTGAAATATTAAATGAATTTTTGTATCGAAGGAATTAAAAATAATAATTCAAATTTTCTTAAGCATTTCATAAGATTTGTTTATTTACGTTTTCTCGTTATTAATTCATATCTCTTTTTAACATATGTGATACTCTTATAATTTAAATATTTGAATAGGGGAAACATTTTTTACAGGTGACTTTTACTTCAGTTAAGAAAAATATTATGTCTCACAGCCTAATTTGATCTTTCAGAGAAATCTACAGACATTTTTACATGTGAATTTTACTATAGTCGAGAAACATATAAAGGAAAACAAAACAAACTTGAATTTTATCATATGCATATAGTCTAAGTCGCAGCCTATTTTGATAACTTTTTCTCACACGCAATTGGGCAGAAAAGTCTCAAATGATAAAGAAACAAAAGAAGAAAAGACAATATTGGATTGTGCAAGAACAGATTCAGAGTAATTGGAGTAAATGAACAACAAGAACTGATTATGTGAATCCAAAAGAGAGATTTAGATACCTAGAGCTTTTTCAGTTTGTACTAAATCTGGAGATTTCCCCTGAAACCTAACAGTATGAAGAACACTAGAAATAATGAAAATGAGGAATAGACATGGACATGTTAATATAGCAAGAAGAATTTATTTTTGGACCAAATTTCTATTATGGTTTTTGGCCTATTAAGCTTATTTTTGGCCCAATTCGAAAGCCAATAATCTTGACTTACGAAAATTGACCAGACTCTAAGATAACATTCTATTTGGCTCGATCGTATTCGAGATTCTAGAGAGAATATTATGTTGGCGACTCTGCAGAATGTTATATTGAATATTCTATTTGATTCAATATTATTGACCGTAGAGAATGTTCTATTGAATATTCTATTTTGGTTCAATCTTATCGACTCGTCGAGCTCTATCTCTTCCTTGGTTTCTCGAAGTCGTCGAGCTCATCCTCACCTGTAAATATACACGTCCTCTCCTTCTTTTATAACTTTAGAGAAAAACTAAAACTTGAAATCTCACAAACACATATCGTCTCCGCAGTCTCGTTGTAAGTTAAGAGTATATTGTTTAGTCTAAGTTCGTAGATTTTGTTTACAGTGTCGTAAACAGTATCCCACCGTTTTATCCTAGGATTCAAAAATCGCTATATGCCGTGACACTACGGGCGATTTATTGAGTTAAGAAAAGAGATCAAATCTTGCTTTTTTCGGTGTCGTTAATACGATTTTCGTTTAATATTATTTTGTTATTACGCTTACAGATCGTTATTACGTTGATTATCATATCATTATATAGATTTATATTTGCAAATTAGTCGTTAAGTTTGTAGCGGTCCTTCATATCCTTTATAAGAAGAGAAGATGGTAGAAACCGGGGAACTGTGAACGCTACTACAAGCCACAAAACTACTAATATAACCACTGACCAGCTTGAATAAGGTATGCCGATGAGTTGTTCTTCACAAACTGTTTTTGTTACCAAGATGTTTAAGATTTAGAAGTAGGCACAAAGATGCAAAAGAAGGATTGATAATCTAAGCTTGCCTATGTTGTAAATGATGAAAGATCTTTGTTTGGAATTGGGTATTGCCACAATCCCCTCGGGTTCCACGGTCACCAAAACATTCAATCTAGCCTAAAACAGAGAAAAGCTCAGGACACGTTCTTTCTTCAAATTCGAATGAATTGACAGAAGCTATACTCTTGATTCTTGATGGCAATACCTCCTTTTTTTAACTTCTTCGAGACTTTCCGCCTTGAAGATCAACTTCTCAGTGCATCTGAGTTAGCTTCAATCCCATTTCACGGTTCTTTAGTAGAAAACAGAGATGGTATCTGTTAAAAGCAAAGAACATCAGATTTCAAAATAACAGCACAATAACTTTGAAAAGAAAGTTGATCAAAAGAGAAAACAAAGATTTTTACATATAGAAGCACGGGTCACCATAAAATAACGACGGCCTTTTAGGAGGTAAAGGCAATTATTGCTTTGACCTAGGCCCTAATCAAATACGTTAGTTATTATTAGGTAAGCTGTTCAAACTTAGACCCAACATATCATCAAGCTTATCGACATAGCTATGGTTTTGCCTTATTTGGTTAACTTGTCAATTCTCTTTTAAAAACATTTATCTACGCTTCTTTTTTATTAATAAAAGACGGACTTGTGCGTTTGTGCGAAGGAATCTGAAAATATAAAACCGTAAGTATATTGGAGGAGGAGAGCAATTCAAGGGATTTACTATTTAATAGTTAAGGGAGGTAGGTTTAATTTGTCTGCTTACTTCGAGTAAGGTCAAGATCTAGAACGTGACAATGTGACTTCCACTGCTTCAGGACAAATCAAATATGGAACCCACACTCACAAAATTAGTATTAGTCTTATTGGTAACACAAAACAATACCAATTTTTTTAATGGGTAGAAGAAACAGTAAACGATAGCAAAATAGTTAAAAACGGTATATAATAACGGTAAGAAAAAACAGTACAAAAAATTGAAATAACACTTTTTGTAATGCTTTTAATACATTTCTTGTAATTGGTAATTATTAAAGCGATACACCCCTTACAACAGCTGTACGAGACTACCAATCAAAACCATTATTATACCAATTTATCCTTATTTATTCTTACGACCTTCTTTAAATTTCGTGCTTCCTAAGTTGCTATCATTTACATTGTTTAAAAAGTTTTGTGATGTTATTACTTACTGATATAAATTTTAAAACTTCACATGTTAAATAAAAAATGTTATATGATAATTTAAAATTATTTCATTTTTGAATTTTATTGATATAGTTGACAAAAGAAAGTTGTTAACATAGACAGTTTATCTGAATGAGCATATTTTTTTAATAACATGAAACTCGTTATAAGAACTCATATGTATTATATGAACCAAATCATATCATGTATATTAAAAATGGTTGCCTAAGGAAGTTTCTCGCGTGAAAGAAAGTCTGTTCTTTTAGATTTGATCCTCTCATTGGGATTTCCACACTAATTTTTTTTTTTTTTAAATATTAAGTTTGATTTTCATATTTTTGTATATTGTTCAACGCATGGTGATCGAGTAGTTGTTGTTTTATAGCAATGTGTAAATTTTCACTCTTAACTTTTTTTATTTGGAATAATTTTTCTATTCTTTGGTTAGTCAGACCTAGGTTTCGGTCTAGTTAAAAACTCGGTGGACTAGTTTAATTGGTCGGATTACTTTACCTCTAGTCGAATTTGTGAGTTTTATCGACTGACTATTAAAGCAAATTGAACCTTGCATCTTCCAATTCGACGTTGTGGTTCGATTACCCAAAAACCCTGTTACAAAAGAGTTATTTTATCAATCAATAACCTTTTTGAATTTATATTAGTAAAGTACTACAATATTTAAAAAGTACCACTATATTAAAAATAATTTTCAGATATATCAAAAATGGTTTTAAAAAATATCAAAACATTTTAGTTTAACATCTTATGTAATCAGATAATTTTGGTACAGTGTATCATAAAAAAACATAAAGCCACCTATTCTAATGTGCATTCATACAATCTCGTGAATATGTAAACGATAAATTTTCACTACCACAATTTACTATACATGCTGCATGCATTTGTACTCGCAAGCACTTGTATACTAATTGTTTTAGATTACCTTATTTTTGTTTTATCACATCGTTAAAGGATCGGATATGTAAACTGTTTTTTCCTAAACGGTATAATACTCTTCTACATCTTTTTGTTAAAGTCATTATACTACTCTACACTCATCATAATGTATGGACTAATGGACATGAATCAAGTATCACTTACGACCATTAGTCTTTGCTGCCTAATTTGCATACATAAATATACATACTATAACTATGCTATTTTGAAATATTATACATTTTGACTCATATGTAAAGTAGAAGTAATTAGGTGTATAGCCAAATTGTTGATGGAAATTAGACAAATGATCATGACCTTACAAAACATATATCAATAGTTTCTAATAAGAGTAATAGTACAAATATAGATGATAATACCAATTTGGTTGAATCGCTTTGTTTTCCTATTTTGTTTTCACGCTTATTTGATTAATAAATCATTTAAAAAAAAAAATACATCCCTTAGTGATACAAAACAAAATTACCAAAAAAAAATAAAGTCGGCAAACGCAATTTCATATCATTACGTGAACCGAAACTAAAAAGAGGTGAAATGTCTAAATAAATAAATCGCGGTTGGATATCAATTCAAAAAAAAAAAAAAAAAAATAAAAAATAAAATAAAATAGAGATCATTTCATTTGATTCAATTCCTCATCAAAAAAAAAACCTAATATTAGATGAGTTACGAAAAATTAGGCAAAACCAAAAGTCACGAAAATTATTATTAAAAAAAAAAAAAAAAAAATGTAGAAAAAGCGAGCTGGTCCCAACAGACAACCGCGTTGGGCTGCTATAAAACATGTTAATCTCATCCATCACACTTATCACGCCACCTCACCCCCTCTCTCCTCTTCTCTCTCCCTTGGAGATTCCCTCCAATGGATCTCCGACGGAGGCCTCCTAAACCACCGGTTAATTCCAATTCCAACGGATCTTACCCTTCTTATCAAACCGGCTCTTCCGATGACGATCACCATCGCCGGACAACAATTGCTCCACCACCTAAAGCATCAGATGCTCTTCCTCTTCCTTTGTATCTCACTAACGCTGTTTTCTTCACGCTCTTCTTCTCCGTCGCCTATTATCTTCTCCACCGGTGGCGTGACAAGATCCGTTACAATACCCCGCTTCACGTCGTCACTATCACTGAGCTTGGAGCCATTATTTCTCTTATCGCTTCTTTCATCTATCTCCTTGGGTTTTTTGGTATTGACTTTGTTCAGTCATTTATCTCACGCGCTTCTCCTGATGCTTGGGATCTCGCCGATACCATCGATGATGATGACGACCACCGCCTTGTCACGTGCTCTCCACCGACTCCGATCGTTTCCGTTTCCAAATTACCTCATCCGGAACCTATTGTTACCGAATCGCTTCCTGAGGAAGACGAGGAGATTGTGAAATCTGTTCTCGACGGTGTTATCCCTTCTTACTCGCTCGAATCTCGTCTCGGAGATTGTAAAAGAGCGGCGTCGATTCGGCGTGAGGCGTTACAGAGAGTCACCGGGAGATCTATGGAAGGATTACCGTTGCATGGATTTGATTATGATTCGATATTTGGGCAATGCTGTGAGATGCCTGTAGGATATGTTCAGATTCCTGTTGGGATTGCTGGACCATTGTTGCTTGATGGTTATGAGTACTCTGTTCCTATGGCTACAACTGAAGGATGTTTGGTTGCTAGCACTAACAGAGGCTGCAAAGCTATGTATATCTCTGGTGGAGCCACCAGTACCGTTCTCAAGGATGGTATGACACGAGCGCCCGTGGTTCGCTTCGCTTCGGCCAGACGAGCTTCGGAGCTTAAGTTTTTCTTGGAGAATCCTGAGAATTTCGACACTTTCGCAGTTGTCTTCAACAGGTCCATCTTTTTTAAATCAATATTTTCCCGTTTGATTTGATTTTGTTGACTTTTAATGCGTTTGATGTCGTCTGGTGGGTATAAATTTAAGATATATTTCCCAGTGATGAGACCTATTCAAATCTTCCTTTAGAGACTAGGTTTGATAGGAAGCTTTTACATCAAATTTGTGCTGTGAAACTGCATCGAAACTTTTCGTGGAGTGATTTGATTTAAGAGTGAAATTTTTTGTAAGGGGATTTTACTGACGAAGAAGTGAATATTCTGGATGCAGGTCGAGTAGATTTGCAAGACTGCAAAGTGTTAAATGCACAATCGCGGGGAAGAATGCTTATGTAAGGTTCAGTTGTAGCACTGGTGATGCCATGGGCATGAATATGGTATCCAAAGGTGTGCAGAATGTTCTCGAATACCTTACTGATGATTTTCCCGACATGGATGTGATTGGAATCTCTGGTGAGTTTCCTTCTTTATGTGATTGATGATCCCTATATCATCTTTTGATATTTTAAACTCTAGTTGTTTTGTTTGATGCTATCTTGTGAAATTCTGGGAACGGTACAGTTGCTTGTTTAATCCATATCCTCATTCTTATCTTCTGGATTTTACATTTATTTATCATAATTGTTCAGGTAACTTCTGTTCGGACAAGAAACCTGCTGCTGTGAACTGGATCGAGGGACGTGGCAAATCAGTTGTTTGCGAGGCAGTAATCAGAGGAGAGATCGTAAATAAAGTCTTGAAAACAAGCGTGGCTGCTTTGGTCGAGCTCAATATGCTCAAGAACCTCGCAGGCTCTGCTGTTGCAGGCTCTCTAGGGGGATTCAACGCTCACGCGAGCAACATAGTATCTGCTGTATTTATTGCTACTGGCCAAGATCCAGCTCAAAACGTGGAGAGCTCTCAATGCATCACCATGATGGAAGCTATTAATGACGGCAAAGATATCCATATATCAGTCACTATGCCATCTATTGAGGTACGTAATTGATCAAATCTCTCTCTGAGCTCACTTACAAAGTTTTTTTTTGAATTTCAGAGATATGATTTTGGTTTTGGGTTTGGAATATCTATCAGGTGGGGACAGTGGGAGGAGGAACACAGCTTGCGTCTCAATCAGCGTGTTTAAACCTGCTAGGAGTGAAAGGGGCGAGCAAAGAGTCGCCGGGAATGAACTCAAGGAGGCTAGCAACAATAGTGGCCGGAGCAGTATTAGCGGGAGAGTTATCTCTAATGTCAGCAATTGCAGCTGGACAGCTAGTGAGGAGTCACATGAAATACAACAGATCCAGCCGAGACATCTCTGGAGCAACGACAACAACAGCAACATGATCTGAATCTGGAAAACATCATCATCATCATCTATATCTCTCTGGCTCAAAACTCAAAACAAAGACAACAATCCAAAACAAGGCAGGCTTTTTACAACTCATTACACTCAAAACTCGCTGGTGGACAGACTTAAGCCATGTGCCCCCTTTTGTTAAATAAAAAAAAACTATTTGTTTTGTTTGTTTGACTTTGAAATCTTTTTTTTTTGGATTGAGGGGGAGTGAGAGAGAGATTTTACACACTTTTCTCTCTCTCCCTCCCTCTTTCTCTCTATCATGGATAATTCGTGTCTCTTCGATTTGTCTAAGCTTTGTCTTTGTTTGTTAGGAAGTGGTCTATATGAAAAAAGAATGTGTATGCACTATGCAGGTTGCGTTTGGGACATTTTGAGATTTTTTTTTCTTTGTTTCTTTTCCTATCATTTTTAGTTATATATATATATATATAATTTCCCTGTGTGTTCTTTGGGACATATCTCTCTGTCTAGTTGTCGTTGGTAAAGAAGATACACGGATCTTCGTTTCTCCAGGACTCCACCTATATATATAATATTTACCATTTTTGGGTCTACACCTGAGATTTCCTGATAAAATATTATTCCAAGTTGCACTATCTTAACGGAAAAGAGAAAAAGTATTATTTTGTTCACTAGGTCAAGTGATCAATAGCTTTTGGAACTAATATGTTTGCATGACAGGGGGATTCAAATTACAGAATTATAGGTCTTCAATTTGAACAAGAATAATATATGCTAGCCTAGACATCTCACATCCAAATTGTAATTCAAACCAACACTAACATATAAGAGAAGATGGAACGATTCACAATAAACAAAATTTCTCTATCTTGCATGTAGATGTCCGACGATGTCTAAAAGATTGACAAAACTTGATGAATCAACAAATTTTAGTAGTTTGTGATAACAACTTGTACCCTAATAATTTGTGTTAGACTCGTCGTTGTATCACCATCCCAAATTCAAATATGCATATTACGTATTGTTTGAAAAAAAAAAAAAAATCTGAGTATTTAACACTAAACTTGATGTAACAGACATTCCAATCGATTAGTTAAACATTAGGTGAAAAAGTTTCCACATTTAAAATTTATTTCATAAGAGTTGACACTGAACCCAATTGTTATTGGCCCAATCTTAGACATTCATGTACTTACACAAAAACTCCAAATAAACTTGTTACAGTAATTTCAAGTTTATGGGCTTCAAAAATCGTTGTTTCAAATAAACTTGTTACAGTAATTACAATCGATTAATAATAATTATTATTATTTTTATTTTTTTCACTAATAAGTATATATGTTTAGAGGCGAATCATTTGTTAGAGCGATGCGGCGGTCAAATACGCGATTTTAAGGTTTTCTTCTTCAAATCTTCCTTCCGGCATATCCTCTCGACTCCGGAGTAAATTTCTTGCCGATCCTAAACCTCTTTTCTCTGATCTATCTTTTGATACATTTTTCTCCAAATTTTATTCCCTCTTTCGTTTTTCTCTTTCTCGTTCAAATCTCTCCAAAATTGCCTTCCCCTTTCCCTCTTTTCCTGTTTCTCTCCGTTTCATTCTCTACTACCAGGATGACTATACCGTCTGGAACTGTTCACGCAACAGCTTTGGAAATCCACTGCTAGGTTTTGCGCTGACAGTAGAACTCGTCTGGATTTGTTTATCGCAACAGATCTGAAAACTTACTACTACGCTTCGCGCTGCCAGTAGGATCTGAATAATTGCTTGGTAGTTGTTGTTTTTCCTAGGATTAACACAGCAACCTTAAGTAATTTATTCTCTCGACTCCGGTTTTTGACTAGCCCTAGTGGTGAAGTCGACCAGGTTGGCCTTTTGTCTAAACCCGGTCTCTGCACCAAGTCTGGAAAACTATCGCTACGCCCTGCGCTGACGGTAGATATGAGTAAACCTTCGAAATCCAAGGATGATGAACTTCTTCAACAACTTATTGAAGCTGAGGAAGTCAACCTGGATGACATCATAGAGATCCCCGATTCAGAAAACCCAGAGATATATGATGAACTAGTCCTCAGTGTTATCGTTCGGGTTTTAAATCCAGCCTCTATCACTTCAGCGGCTCTTTGTACAGCAATGCCTAAGATCTGGGAAGTGGAAGGCCGCACAAAAGGCAGAATAGTAGGGCAATATGACATCCAATTTTAGTTCAACGATACGGAAGACATCGAGAAAGTTATGAAACGGGCCTCCTGGCTCGTTAATGGATGGCTCCTAGCTGGAGAGCCTTGGGTCCCAAACCCCCTACAAAATTTTTGAAAAAAATCTTATTCTAGGTGAAGATTAAGGGTATTCCGATTCACCACATCTCGGATCAAACTTTTAATGCAATTGGAGGCATGCTGGGTCATGTTGAAGCTATTGAGCTCCATGCAAAAAACTCTAACTCGCTTGAGTACGTTAGAGCCAGAATCTGGATATCCACTGAAAACCCCATTTTTTTTAAAAGGCAGCTCGTCTCAAAGGAGGAAACATCATCACTGTGGACCTAGAATATGAAAAACTGATGAAATACCGCTATAAATACAAGAGGTTGTCTCACGATCAAGCCCAATGCCCTTCAATGTCTATACATAGACGGTTTTGTCCACATCAATCAACTTAAAAAATCCCAGACTTGCCTCCTCAGAATTCCACTACCAACTCAGGAAAACAAAAAGCTTCTCGCCAAATCAAATCCAAAGTGGTAAAGTCTACAACCCCCAAACGTTCTGAGAAACCTACAACTCAAGGTTCCAAGGTTCAAACCTCTAGGAAGGAATCCTTATCCAAGGACAAGGGTAAGGAGATAGCTTCCGAGATGGAATGGAGAATAAAGAAAAAATCCTTTGAATCTACACATCCCTTTCATCTAGAAGCCTCCGAGAAAGCAATTCTCTCTAGTCTAATTAGGGAGCAACCTACACTGGCTTCCTCTTCCTCCTTGCCGGAGAAGATTCTATCTTCTGGGAAAGTATTAGAAGAACTTGTCCTCCATCAAGATAATCAATCTAAGGTGATTCTCTCCTCAGGCATTCAAGTGCAGGTAACAACTCCTCCCGGAGGAAAAATTCTGGCTTCTGGCAGAACAGTGGGCAGCGAACCACTTGACTCCGCAGAGAGAGTCTTATCATCTGGCAAAAAGATCGAGATCACTCTTTCCAATACTGGCCTACTCTCCGCTCCTACAAAAGGAGAAGAAGGTATAGCGCCGAAAAAAATCAAGCTAGAAAAAAGACCAAGCTGTCAATCACAGGAGAGGTCTCAAAAGACAGCGGTTCTACTCGCCCAACTGGCAAAATTTCTCATCATACTCCAGGATCATCTCGGTAAGACTCCTTCTTAGTCAGTTCCGAGATTCAGCCTTTCTAATTTCAATTTACTCCAGCTTCTTCAAGGTTTGTGATTAACCGTAAACCACCAAAATCTGTATGAGAGCAATCAGTTAGAACTATCAAGGTGCGGGGAATACTTTGACAGTTCGACACCTACAGGGTATATGTGGTCAATATATCCCAGAGATATTTTTCCTCAGTGAGACCAAGCAACAAAGATGGTATATGGAACAGTTATCAGAGAAGACATGTTTTTTTTTTATCTCACAACACTGGAACCTGATGGTAAAAGTGGTGGGCTTGCTCTGCTTTGGAAGGAAGGCATTCAAGTATCTATCATTTCTTCATGTTCTAGATTTATTGACACCTTGATAACTTTAAAACATCACACCTTCTACCTAACTGGTGTCTACGGAGATCATGTGGTGAAAGAGAGAGAGAAGGTATCAGAGAAATTAATTCGCTTAAGCGAAAATAGAATAGGAGCATGGCTTCTTCTTGGTGATTTCAATGAAATCCTTAATGAAGACGAGAAACAAAGTGGTGCAAACAGATCTTCTTCCTCTTTTCAAGATTTCAAAAACTTCATTGTATCTTGTGGACTATTAAAATTGCCTTACCAAGATAAACCACTTTCATGGTTTAGCAATAGAAATGGGCACATGGTGCATGGTAAGTTAGATAGATCTCTGACAAATAACAATCTGTTTCATATGTTTCTGGGTGCTCAATCTATCTATTTACCAAGGATAGGCTCTGACCACAACCCAATATTTTTGGAGTTTAATGGTAAGGGACCAAAGAAACATGGACTTTTTAGACATGTAAGATGACATAAGAAAAACGGTCTTACTGAAGCAGTTCAACAAAGCTGGACTTCCATAGAAGCTGAATCTGATTCTCCCTCTATCATAGATAGGATCAGAGGCTGCAGAAAAGCCATGTTTCTTTGGAAAAGGGATTTTAAATCTAACTCCCATCAACAAATCCAGCTCCTGAAGTATAAAATCGACCACCTCACCCATCAAGTCTCTTTTGATATGGATGAATACCAGGCACTTAAATAGGAGTTCTATATGGCTTATAAGGAAGAAGAAGTATTCTGAAAACAAATGAGCAAAACTACATGGCTCCAATCTGTGGATCGCAATACAAAATACTTCCATGCTTTCACAAAACAGAGGCGCCATTGGAATAAGATACACTTTCTCATTGATGAGAAACCGGTCAAAAAGCCATTCATGAGAAAGATTTGGCAAAGGTATCAATCCGTCACTATACCTCAAATCAACTGGATGAGTCTTCCATTTTGAATTCCTTCTTGCTCCAAGATCTAGAGCGCAAAGTCTCAGAAGAGCAAAATAAATTCTTATTAGCCCTAATTTCTGAGGAAGAGATCAGAAGTTTAGTCTTCAGCCTAGGAGCAGATAAAACTGCTGGTTTTAATGGGTTAGATGGAGTTTTTTCAGCACCACTGACTTATTATCAAGAAAGACATATGTGACATGGTCAGAAATTTTTTTGAAGAAGGGATTCTAAACACAAGGATTAATGCGACTTTGATTTGTCTGCTACCAAAAAAGAAACTAGTTGAAAGTCTGAGTAACTACAGGCAAATAAGATTATGAAATTTTGCATATAAAATCATTTCCAAAGTCCTCTCTTCACGGCTCAAAGAGATCTTTCCCTACATCATCTCCGATCATCAAACAACTTTTGTTAAAGGTCACTTAATCTCTGACGACATCCTTATCATACAAAAAGTTATGCATGCTCTGAGAACCAAAAGCTGCTCTCAAAGGAATTTTTAGCATTAATGATTAACATGACCAAAGCATTTGATAGGCTGGAGTGACCTTTCTTAGAAATGGCTTTGAAAAGTTTGGGGTTTGCTGAGCGATGGGTACAAAGGGTAATGACATGTATCTCCACAGTCACTTTCAAAGTGCTAATCAATGGTCAACCCTCTGGTAGCGTGTCTCCAACTAGAGGAATCAGACAAGGTGGCCCTCTATCACCCTTCTTTTTCATTATTTGTGCAGAAGTGCTAGCTAATGGGTTCAGAAAAGCAGAAGAAAAACAGCTTTTAACTGGAGTATCAGTGGCAACAGGAGCTCCCCCAATCTCTCACTTATTATTTGCCTATGATAATCTCTTCTTCTGTAAAGCTGAGAAAACCGAGCTCTTTCAAGTCAAAAAGATTCTGCATGAATATTTTCTCACCTCAGGTCAGAAAGTAAATTTCACCAAATCATCCATTACCTTTGGTGCTGCTGTCAAAGAACCCATCAAGTAAGTAATGAAGCAAATCATTGAAATAACCTCAGAAGGTGGAAAGAGAATCTACGTAGGACTGCCGAAAACTTTCATTGCATCAAAGCGAGCAACCCTGCAATACATAGTAGAAAGAGTAGCTTCAACAGTCAACTCTTGGAAGTCCAACTTTCTATCTCAAGGAGGGAAGGAAGTGCTAATAACGGCTGTGGTTTTAGCACTCCCTACATATTCAATGTCATGCTTCTTACTTCTAAAAGTGCTCTACAAAAATATCATCCGCATCTCAATAGATTCTGGTAGAGAAATGGAGCAACTGATAAAGGCCTTCATTGGCAAAATTAGAGTATGCTGTGTAGACCTAAAGATAAAGGTGGTATTAGTTTTAGGGACTTGGAGGGGTTCAACCTGGCCTTACTTGGAAAACAGCTATGGAGACTTTCTACTGCCCCTCATTCTCTACTGGCAATGATCTTCCAAAGCAGATATTTTCCAAAATCCACCGCACTCAAAGCTAAATTAGGTAGCAGACCATCATTTGCTTGGAGGAGCATCATGGCTGCTCAAGCTCTTATGCAAAAAGAAATGAGAAAAGAGTTTGGTGATGGTCAGTTTATTGATATTCTGAATGATCCTTGGATTGTTGACTCCTTTCCCAGACTTCCTATCCTGAGACCAAACATTGAGCCATCTTCTATTGCCCTGAACATTTTGACTGATCCTCTATCCGATGAATGACGCCTATTTGCATTTAACTCTGCCTTCTCCCCCAAGGAAGTGTGTTTTATCACTCAGATTAAATCTGGTAGCAGCAAACCAGCTCTCCCATTCTCTTAGATTCATATCCCTGATGGCAAGTTCACAGTTAAATCAGCATATCAACTCTGGGAAGTGGCGCTTAAACATTCTGAGCAGACTCCTGAGGTTCAAGGCCCATCAATGACACCTATCTTCCAGGAGCTGTGGAAAACCAAAACAAGCCCTAAAATTCGCCACTTCTTCTGGAGATGTCTCAAAAATAGCTTAGCTGTGGGCTCAAATATGATGAAGAAAAAACTCCAGAAATCAAACCTATGTCCAAGATGTGGCCAAGCTGAAGAAAATGTCAATCATCTCTTATTCTCATACCCTTATGCAAGGGTTGTATGGGCACTAACTCCTGCAACACCATTATTTTATCCCTATCCAAGTGAATCTATTGAGGTAAATTTGGCTAAATGCCTTTTTTAACATAGGGATAGAAGATCAGGAACATAGGAAGAGAGTTTTCTTTTGGTCCTGGATCCTCTGGAAACTCTGGAAATCCAGAAATGATCTTATCTTCAATAACCTTACAATTGATACGGATCATCTCGTGAAGACAGTCTTGGAAGAGGCTTCGGAATGGACCAAAAGTTAGCCAATTGCAGCTGCAACTGGTTCAAGATCTTCCCCGAGAAGCAGTAAATAGAAGCCTCCCCCCTTGTTTTTTAAAGTGTAATATTGATTCGTCCTGGAGCAGGTCTGACTGGACTTGTGGTATGGGATGGATTTTGAGAAATGAAACAGGCAAAGTCTTATGAATTGGAGCTAAAAGCTATCTAAAGTTATCAACTCCTCTTGTATCCGCAACATGGGTTTCACCAATGTGCAGTTTGAAAGTGATAACCAGTCCTTGATATCAGCCATTACAAGACCTCCTGACTGGCCTGCTCTCTCAGCCTATACTGCTGAGGTTATCAAGTTCCAGCATTCTCATAACTTCTCTTTTCATTTTTACTCTAGAACTGACAATGCTTGTACCGATGCAATCGCTAAAACTATCAAGCTTTGCCTTTTGTATTTCGCGGTGTTAGAACAACATTATACTACTTGGTTGCTTCCTCTTGTGGAAACCGATAAACCTTCATTGGTTACCATGTAATTGCCTTCTATTGACATTTGGCTTTATATATGAAAGTGAAGTTGAGTTAAAAAAAAAAAATCGTTGTTTCGTTCACGTTCGTCAATTTTTCGTCACGTCATCCCGTGTCCACGTAAACTATTGAAATTTGTCCTATCCGTGTGGGTCTCTGCTTTGGCCCAAATCCTCGAGCATAACCCACAAAGTCCATAATGGTTAGGTAGACACGTTGGCGTTATCTTCTCGCCTATTGTTCTTCTCTATGTGTAAGTTCATAAATGTCATCCTTTTTTATTCAATAACCGGGTGATTCTGAGTCAAGCACATACTAACTTCAGAATTTATAGTTAAGCCGAGTATATTCACCAATTAATGTATGCATAATAGCTAGATATGATTGAAATTGCATTGAAAATATTTAAACTCTACTATTTTCAACTTACGTAATGAATTGGTTCACTTTTTATTTTCTGTAAACAGAATCAATTTTTTGTGATCATTGGCATTTGAGGCTATTTCTTTACAAGAATGCGTGTAAACCGAATATTTCAACTATATATATATATTTGTTAATAACTATTTATTTTTGTTTAGGCTTTTTTTTTTTTTTTTTTTATTTCTTATTTTTTAATGGTTGTAAAAGTAATAATGTTTTTTAAAAAAGAAAATAAAAAATAAAAAAAAAAAAAAAAAACGAAAAAGATATGCTCATAATACATTTGGAAAAGGCACTAAAATTGGAATGAACTTTAGTTTTGGTTTTGTCATCTTCTTCGGCATTAAAGCTAATAAAATAATAATGAAAAAGACATGATAATTGGTGGATGGGGTTACTGGGTAAGTGGCAGATAACTAGTCGCCAAAGCTATCTCAAGATGAGAAAAAGAAATTGTTAAAAATGTTGTCCCGTAATCATCGTTTGTTTACTAACTTTTTTTTCTTTTTCAAAGTTATATATATCCTAATAGTCAGTGATTATGATGATCATCTTCGTTTGTCAACAATTTAAAATGATTTGTGATTACATTATTAGTCGCTCCATAGGATTGTTGGAAAATAATTACAGTTTGCTTTTGATTATTTTGAAGTATATGTATAAAACATTTACTATGCACATTACATACATTTTTTTTGGGTTAATGCTTATTACATACGTTGCTGCTAAGTTAAGATTCATCCCTTATTGGTAGAACTTCGATCTTGTAATAAGAAAAACAATACATGGACCGACGTCGAGAGTGCCCCGAGATGAACTCAGTTCAAAATCTAATCAATCGTTATATGCCACGTGGACAATAAGGATGGAAAGGAATTCAATTTTGTATGGGTTTTAATTCCGATCCTAGTACTTTACTAATTACTATACTAACACAATGCAATGTATTATGCAACTTGAGGTCCAATCCAACGATTATATATTCGGTCCATTCGTAGGTCACATGTTTGGTTTCAATTATATTATTAATTACAATATACTATAGATGATTTTTGTCACAATGTTGTAGTCCATGATGTACATCATGATAGTTTTGTAGGAAAGTATGGTGGAGAGCACGTATACGGCTAACTTTTTTTTTTTTTGGGTCAACGTATACGACTAACTAATCTTTAGAAACTCTGAATGTCACAAATTTAAGCAATTAAGTAGTATCGAAAAATATTTTATCGCAGTTTAGGAGTTTCGACCACTATAGTTATGTTCTCGATTTTCAACTCTCAGATAATTCAAACTGTAAAACTTGCTATTATAATATAGTGTAAAACTTGCTTTTGTAAAACTTGTTATGATAGGGGCATTTTTACTATTATAATAAAACTTGCTGATATGTCGTGCATCATGTTATAAACATGGAGTCAAATCATTTTCAAGTGTAACTTATATTAGGTACAGCCCCGCTCAACAGTACGTATGGGCCATATTCAAACTTAGAATATATATATATATATATATATAACTTATAATTAGATTTTTAAATAGTTGATTTTAGACCCGATCCTGATTAGCATAGAACTCAATTCCCTAGTACGATCTCTACATGCGATAAACATACTTACGGTAAATCAAAAGAAATTATGATTTAAAAAAATTGGATCCCAAAAAAAAAAAAAAAAAAAAGTAATTGAACCTTCAAGGGTTGATATGAGAAATTTGATATTTTTTTCAATATTAGGAAAAAAACGTAACTCGAGGTATTTTAATACCTATGTGTGTGGTAGGATAGATTGGGGGAAACCTCCACGTGGACCAAGTACCGATGCTTCCGACCGTCTCCACGTGGTACAACAGCTCAGCTTCTGCTCTGACATTTTGACCGCACGTGACTTTTGCTCCGTGCACGTGTGGATCGAGCAGACTGTGCGATTGCATCGCCACGTCATGAGTCGTCCGATTGCGCCGGTCATGTAAATATGAACGGCTCTGATTGAGACTACTTGGTTGCGTGAGGCACATGCATCCACGTTAAAGACTGCTTCAAAGGTGCTAACATAAGTACTAATCAGTAATCATACATCTTTACAATTTCTCTTTTTCGTCCCAAGATCCACATTTCATTTATACAAGTTAGATAGACACAAACCTCATGTGAAAAGGTCATTTGCCCAAGGCTACAATAAAATGAAAAATTATTAGGCCACATATTTTGTCAAAATTTAGGCTTATGCATCTAGTTCAATAATTTATGTGTTTAAGCTCTTTGTTTAAAAAATGCATGACATTAAGATTTTTATATTAACAAGATTCTTATATTGTATGATCAAGTATGGAGAGTGAAGGCTTTCCTAAAATCAAACATTTTATTTGGAGAGTCCTATCTCGCAACTTGGTAGTCAATCTCAATCTAAAGCAAAAAAGATTGACAAGAACATCAGTTTGCTAAAGGTGTGAAGATCATGACGAATCAGTTAATCACTGTTTGTCCCAGTGTCACTACGCAAGACTGATACGGGCTCTATCTCAAACTGCTTCTATCTTCCCTCACAAATCAAGTGACTCACTCTATTCAAATATGTTTCAATGCATGTGCATAGATGAATCATGAAATTAAATTTCAAGGAAAGAGTGAGATCATAGCCTTGGCTATTATGGCTCATCTGAAAATCTTGGAATGACATTATGTTCTCTCGAAAATTTATAGATCCAATGGAAGTGGTTGCCAGAGCTAATGAGAATTATCAAGTTTGGTTCAGCAGCCAAACCACTCATTCTCCTACACATCTCCAAACGACATCAAACCAACTTCGAGTTAAGAAGTGGCAACCACCCCTATTAGATACGCTCTAGTGTAATGTGGGTGTTTCTTGGCATAAAGATCAACATGTATGCAGGGTAAGTTGGATATTGAGAGACCATAGAGGACAAGTGATAAGATCGATCAGACTCTTCGAAAACAGTTATGTCCAGCTCAGTTACGAAATCTCGTCAGCAGCCAGATCGATCGATCGAATCTTCAGCTCCAGGAAAGAAACCTGTATCCGCGAGTCTTCCTCCATATGTTCCAAAGATTCCATATCCATGTGCAGTTAAGCCTCTTCCATTCAAGCTTCTATCAAAGCTTGCAGATCTGGGGAAGTTTGTGGTCCCCTGTTCTATTAATGGTGTGGCTTTTGAGGATTATTTGTGTGATTCGGGTTATACATTGAACATCATGTCTATGGACATCGCATGACGTTTGAGAATTGAGGATATTCATCCTTCTAACATGACTTTCAAGTTTGCTGATGCAACAATTTCATCATCACGAGGATGCATCTGTGACCTCCAGGTACGAATTGACAAATGCTTGATGCCTTGTGATTTTCAGGTAGTTGCAATGAGTGACGGAGCCTACATGCCTCTGATCCTGGGAAGACCGTTCCTCGCCATAGCAGGAGCACTTGTTGACTTGTCTAATAAGCGAGTGTGTCTTTCAGCAGTTGACAAAGGTGTCTTTTATAATGATGTACCGTCAGAGATTAACAAGGAGAGTGGATCTTTTGTAGCTATTGAGGAGAACAAGTTGAATATCACATAACATTTCAAGTGTGCGGGATAGCCTAAAGGATCTCGTGTCACTTTAACACCTCTCAGACGTGTAAATGACACTATTGAGTACAGAGTGAAAAGCAAAGGTATGTTTAAACCTTTTTTTTAGGTGAAAGCAATCATCACCCCAGAACTCAAAGCTAAAGGTCAAGCAGCAATTGACGAGATGATGGGAAAGGTCCTCTGTCTTAGACCACACCCACTCCACCCTGATCCTCCTGAGGATCCATTACATCATGCCTAAACAACACTCATGTCAAGCTAATGACTTTAAACAAGCGTTTGGTTGGACGCAACCCATTGGTACGTCTCTTTCTTTTTGTTTTTTTTAGTTTTCTGAAAATCTACTTTTAAATTTCAGGTGAAACAAAAACAAAGCATCATCATTTTCTTAAATGAACTTATCCATAAGGTCCTGGTAAGTCCTTAATCCATTATTTTCGGTTCATTTTCTCTATGCGTGCTCTCTTCATGATTATTTCTACACTGAGATGATGTGAATTAAGTCTGGGGGAGGGTACTTCGTATGATTAATGTTGTTTCTCTGTTTTGTTTCTCTGTTTCTTGAGTCGTTTGTTTTTGTGTTTTTATTGCGTCAGTTTTGCTATTGTTGCAATCTTTTTCCCTGAAAAGGTTTTTAATGAGACATCAGTTGGGTCAGTTTGAGTCGTTTTATTGAGTCAAAATCTGTTGAAACTATGAACTTTTCTTGGAACTAACCTCATTTTACTGACCCTTGATGAACCATTACCATAACAGTTGATTGCAGTTCTTACTAGGTAGAATGTTATAGGTAGATCAATCAAACTGAGAAGATTTAAATTTTTGGGGTTTTTGAGAAATCCAGCGTTGACTCCGCACCAAACGAACTTTAACTTCTCATCTTGGGGCTTGGTATACATCGAACACGACTCTTTTCAAGATAAGCAATCTCTCTCTGTGTAATGATATTAAGATCTTAGTTTATGAACAACAGCTTGAGTTCCTTTAAAAGAACTATAACGGCAAGCCTCACATACGCGTCTCCTCACAAGGAACACGATAGTGAGTTCACACACGCGTCTCCTCACAAGGAACACGATAGTGATTAGCTCAGATTCTTGAGTCCAAGATAAGGTTGTTCAAGAGTGATTTCACATACGCGTCTCCTCACAAGGAACACGATAGTGACTAACTCTAGTTCATCAATTGCTCTAAATGCTATAAAAAAAGGGAGAGAGAGATATAAGAGAGATGTTGTATATGCTTGAAAGGGAAATAGTCCACGTGTTTTTTGATCGATACTCCCTTGATGAGACCAAACGCCTAATAAATTACAAGGATCAACAATGGAGATTTCAGATTTCTCTAAGGAGTTTAAGTTGAATCAGGTAGATTGCTAAGCTTATGATTTATACTGACGTGTTTTCTAATTTTGGCTTTGTGGTATGTGGATTCAAAAGTGTTGGTTGATAAGGCGTTTTGAGATATGGTGAGTTTCTGTTTTAAAACCTCGACCCTTTTCTCTGTAGTTTGCTTGAGGACAAGCAAAAGACTAAGTCTGGGGGAGTTGATATATCTCGGTTTTGATTATTTTTAACCATCTTTTTCATAGGATTATCTGTGTTTTTTTCTTGTTTTAGAGTCTTTTATGAAGTCTTTACAGGTTTTAAGTTGAATTGGAAGAAAATTTGGAATTCTAGGACGAAAACACGGTTTTGGAGATGCAGGATCGTGCATAAGGGTCAGAAGTTTGTCATTCGTTAAATACCTTTCCTATGTTGGACTTCAATGAATTTTGGACATAAGATACCTATTTGAGTTAGCTTTCATTTGGGACTGGTTTCATGTCTTATCATCATTGTTTCAAAAGTTATGCCCGTTTTACTAAAGCCAGGTCAATCTGGTCAGCAGCTAAAGCAGATGCAGAGTGAGATCTCAAATTAATCGATCCACTTTTGCGTTCAATTTTTAGATCGACCACGACACTCAAGATCGACCGATCCGCATCCAGATCGACCTGTGCAAACACAAATCGACCAATCCAACCCAAAAACGAGAAAATACAAAAAGAAAACTTCCTGATTTGCCCTAGATTGTCTTTATCTCTTTAGGGTTCGACCAAAACATGTTTAGAACTACAAATAAAGGTTTTTAAGCCATTGTTTAGGCTATGCTTTTATCTCTATTCTATTTTTACATTCTATAACTTTTTCTCTGCAATTTTTGAATTTCTGTAAGCTTTGGGAGAAGAATCTCTGACTCTACCTCTTGAAAAGATTTTTGAATCCTTTTGATTTCTTATTCTATGATTATGAGTTTTTATTCATCTTTTTCTGCTTTCTCTGTATCCATGTCTGAGTAGATACATAGTTAGGTTTTATGGTTTTCAAATAAATTTCATGAATCACTGAATTAGACATAGATATGAATTTATTTATTGATATCTTCACCTATTGTTGTGTTCATTGCTTAGATTAAATTGATCACTTAGGCTCTGATTTAGGGTTTAACCTATTTTTTAAAAGCTTATAGGTTGCTTGATAGAACATTAGATGATCGAATTGTCCTTAGCCAACGAAAGCTAATGTTAAGGCAATTCGTGAACAGATTGAACCTGCTTGTTATAATGCTTGTCTAGAATTCTAAGGTCAAACGATAGTTTAGAATTTTAGATTGTTAGACAAAGTAATTGGTGCAACAACAGTGGATTGATTATACAATTTTTTTTAAGTTCGAGATTGGTGTTTAATTCATTCCCTGAATAATTGTCTGATTCTTGATTTGTGATTTCCTGCGAATTTTTCTGAAACTAGTGCCTTTTAATTCTTGAATTACAACCGTTCGTTTTATTCTCTTGTTTACTCTACAACCAATCTTTTTATTTTATCTTAGCTTCTCAATCATTTTTTGTAGTATGTACTGTAGCAATTGATTATCGTGGATTAGATCTTTAAATACTACAACGTGCTAGGATATTTGCATATACCCGAGTGAAAGCTCTAACTATCAACAAATGGCTTACTTCGGAGCCAAATGCTATCCCTAGATGGCGTCACCGTTGGAAGCAGATTATATGGAAGGTCCTTATCTTTTATCTTTGCTAATCGTATTTGTAATGATTCAGCGGATGTTATATCCAGAGTGGTATTGGATAACTCTATTTATTTTGTGACATTGGACTCGTTTGTACTGAATTAGTTACTCATTTTTGTAGAAACTGATAGACTATAATGGCTTTTATGAACGAAAGTTTGTGGGTTTGATGAAAAAAAATAAGAGATATTTTGAGTGATTTTACTATCATCATTACTATAAAAGGAGTTGGTTAAAAAACTTAATAATTTGAATTTGGTGAATTATTTTACTAAAAAAAAATCAAGTAATTTTCTTAAAATATTAAAAGTTTCTACATTATCGATTTTTATTATCATTGTTTTGTACGCTTTAAGATAATATTATATTCTAAAAAAAAATCATAACAAAGGCCACATTATTTATAATTAAGCTTCCACTGATTTAAGCACGACACTGAACAAATAGCTAATATCTTAACAGTTTTTCAAATTCATCATTGGTCCAGAATAATATCATTAATTTGTGTAGACAAAATGTTTTAGATCTATGGAAGTATATATATTTAGAATTCGAAAACTTCTGTTTTCACTCCTCTCAAAACCATCATTTACATAGTTTTCTCTCTTTGTTTTCTAATTTTCAATTTACAAATTAGACTTTCCATGTTAATCTTAACAGTTCTCAATAGTTCGATTTCTCTCCTCAACATTTTGTTTTTTTATTTGGTCCAATCTTCAGTTAGCCTTCATCAATTTTCTTCGAATTATCATACCAAAAAAAAAAAATTCTCCGAATTAAGGTTGCGGAATGGGGTTCGAGGTATATTAAAAGCTCTATGATATCTACAAACTCATTTCAATACCTATTGTTTGTTCGTTTGCATATTCTATAGCTTCCACATATGAATCCTTCTGTGTAAACGTACTGTAAAGTAATAATAACTAACATGCTTCCATCATCGAATAATTTAACGTGTGCAGAGAAATACTTTTAGTCTTTTAGATATGCACATATGTATATTTACTTATTTAGCTCACACACACATTAGACAACTATGAGTTGGTTGTAAAATACAATTTTTATACACTAAAGGTTCATTTAGTTTACTAAGAAAAAGATTTAGTTAATTATTCGTTCTTATCAACTAAGTCAGAAATTATTCTTAGTTATGTCCGCCCCCCTTCTAGTACAGTAAAAGACTAAAAGTGGATAAATAACATTACCTAATAAACAAGTGGGGAACTTTGGTAAGAATTTCAATTTCTTTAATATATAGCTTGGCACCACCAAGATCGAGTAGTAGGCTAGTGCCTAGTAGCATAGAGGAGGGAATATGCGTGCAAATTAATATATATATATATAATATGCTGTTAATTAATTAACTAAGTTACGGTTAAACAATTAGAAGTATTCTGAAACGTTGAAAGCAATTATGCATAGCAATAGCAATACATTTATCTTTAAATAACTTAGAATATATGAGACCAAAATCTTTTGAAACCAAAATTATTTTTGAATAACCAGAATTTTCGGTACATGCATACGTTTCACCGCAGTTAGATTCTTTTTTTTTTCCACAAAACCACGATCTACTTAACCAAATAAAAGATTCAAATTAATTATTACACATAACGCAAAAAGGCCACGAAATCAATGTTTACTGCAATTGGATTCATCGCTCAACATTTTAGATTCGCTTCCATTTTACATTTATTACATCATTGTGCAAAAAAAAAAAATGATGTATTAACTTTTTTATATTATAATTTCCGACAATTAAATTTCAGCATGTTTCTTCAATCCTCTATTCACATTATCTTTGGCTTTTAAATTAGAAAACTTTTTTCTTAATTTCCTTTTTAAAAAAATTTAACTCTTAAAGTTTTCCTTTATTTTCTCCAGTTTGAAGCTATAAGCCAAAAAAGGAAACGAATATATCCAGAGAAGAAAACTCGAAGCCTTAGTGTATAAATATAGTATTTCAAATATATTATTAATATGCAATTATGCGTATATAATATATTAATATACCACTATGCGTTTTAGATATTTTTAAAAAAAAATGTGAAAGGAATGATTTTTAGCTAAAGTTTCGGTGTGTCTATCGAATTTAACTCTTCTTTTTTTTGTGCTTTCATCGTTCAAGAAAAGTATTGCAGAGTACTCACTCTCAGTCTCAGCACATGAATTAATTTGAAGCTTCTCTAAATTTCTATTCACATCACTTAATACGACACCGTCTCGGGTGAAGAATCTCTTCTCTTGCCCTAAAGCGAGTTAGGGTTTAACATACAACCATAACCTTTTGATTTGTGTCTCTTTGCTCTGTTTTTGTCGGCTTGTGTAACCGATCAACTCAAGCTATTGGCTCCTCACCCCCTGAAATTTGACTTCTCCAATGGATCTCAAAGCTTCTCTTATATGAATCCTATCTCCACCTTCACAATATCTTTATATATGAGCCACAAGAACAAGACCCAGTAGATGCGGCGGCGATGGACGGTGGTTACGATCAAACGGGAGGAGCTTCTAGATACTTTCACAACCTCTTCAGACCTGAGCTTCATCACCAACTTCAACCTCAGCCTCAGCTTCAGCCTCTGCCTCAACCTCAGCCTCAGTCTCAGCCTCAGTCTCAGCCTCAGCAGCAATCAGACGATGAATCTGACTCCAACAAGGATCCGGGTTCTGACCCGGTTACCTCGGGTTCAACTCCTGGGAAACGACCACGTGGACGTCCTCCTGGATCTAAGAACAAGCCGAAGCCACCGGTGATAGTGACAAGAGATAGCCCCAACGTGCTTAGATCTCATGTTCTTGAAGTCTCATCTGGAGCCGACATAGTTGAGAGCGTTACCACTTACGCTCGCCGGAGAGGGAGAGGTGTCTCCGTTCTCAGTGGTAACGGCACAGTAGCTAACGTCAGTCTCCGTCAGCCAGCAGCAGCAACGGCTCATGGGACTAATGGTGGAGCCGGAGGTGTTGTGGCTTTACATGGAAGGTTTGAGATACTTTCCCTCACCGGTACGGTGTTGCCGCCACCTGCTCCCCCGGGATCCGGTGGTCTTTCTATCTTTCTTGCCGGCGCACAAGGTCAGGTGGTCGGAGGAAACGTGGTGGCTCCGCTTGTGGCTTCGGGTCCAGTGATACTAATGGCTGCATCGTTCTCTAATGCAACATTCGAAAGGCTTCCGCTTGAGGATGAAGGAGGAGAAGGCGGAGGAGGAGAAGTTGGAGAGGGAGGAGGAGGAGGTGGTCCACCGCAGGCCACGTCAGCATCACCACCGTCTGGAGCTGGTCAAGGACAGTTAAGAGGTAACATGAGTGGTTATGATCAGTTTGCCGGTGATCCTCATTTGCTAGGTTGGGGAGCCGCAGCCGCTCCAAGACCACCTTTTTAGAATTGAAAATTATGTCCGTAACATAGCTGTAACCAAATTTTATTTTTCATAATTAAAAAAAAAAATGTCATTTTATGATAACAACTTCTTAATTAATTGAAGTTCGTTTGGTATTAAATTTAGTCGAACATATATGAAATGTTTGAATTCGTCCTCAGATATACTTCTCCATCTGCATTTTCTTTTTCTTTTTTTTTTAATCACTAGGGTTTCGTGCTGTACCCTATATATTATTTGTTATATGCTTGACTTCACAATAAATAATGTTCTTAGAAGCCGATTTCATCATGTCACTTAGTTACCTTCGTAATTTGATAACAATAAAGTGATTGAGTATGTGATATGGTATGTCTAATCCCCTTTTTGGGGGTAGGTATGGAAGGTTAAACACTTAATCTATGTTACTATGTATATCAACCAACAAATCAAACATCTGGTTCCTTTTTCATTCATTTATACCATACATGAAATCCTCAAGATTTTATGATATGGAAATCCTCAAGATTGAATATCCTGTTTATGCATGGAATCTCATTTGATGATTCATGTTTTAACCAAGTGATTTCTACTTTGTTCTTCGATGAGATCGACATGAATCTTTCTTCGATTCTTTCAATGAATCACGGAAATAACGCTTTAGAAGTTAAAAAAAGAGTAAATAACGCTTTAGAAATTTATGAATTTGTTCTAAAGATACCGGTTACAGCGAAAATAACATACTATCTTTTTGTCGATTCTTAGAAAAAAAATTTCCACCCGTTACAACGATATAATCATACTTTTTCGACGGTTACAATGACTGATTAATGGCGTAAACACGAGAATATTACATGTCCAGCCAAAACCAAGACATGAAAAACATTTGGCTCAAAGTTTCATCAGTTTCCCTTTAATTACAAGATTAGGAAACTCTACAACAACATAGCCAAGTGGGGTTTTGAGTACCAAGACCAAAATGTGTGAAAATGAGGAATGCATCAAGTCCCTAGGGAAGATATGTATGGATAATTTGAAAACATATAATTTATATATAAAAAATTCAAGTGAAAGGAAAAGCTTGTACGTGACCAATGCATGTCCAAAAGAAATTTGAGGTGAAATATCTCCAATGAGCTGCTAAGAGAAAACGGGTGACAAAATTTTTGTTTTAAATATATAAAAATTTGAGATATTTCAGGTTTACTTCTTGTTATAAGATGAGAATGAGAGGTGGTTTAAAAACCTCTTTTTTTTTTGTTTGTTATATATTTGACTATTTAGGGCTTGAACCATGTAAAGAGAATAAATGGTAATGTACTTTGGGACTTTTAGATACATGCGTTAAGACTTTAACTTTTTGAAGATTTCCATGTGGTCATGTCATGTGCCTTACATGCAATTGAGCAACAATTGGGTTAATTAAGATATCTTGTTCATTCTGTGCTTTCTAGTACGCTGATGATAAGTAAACGTTAATGCAAAGGTATGCCTAATATGAATCATGATTGGATAGATATAATCATATATATAGATTTTGTTAGAGGGAAAACTAAAAGAAAATGTTGTTCTTAGATATCGACACTACGTTAGGCCATAAAGCTTGAAACAAAATGTGACTTGAACGATCATGGTTTGAATTCTTCTATAACAATTTTAATTATGGTTGGTTATTGTAAACGTATAAAAAAAACATATTTTAACATAAATTCTAGAGATTAGTCTGGATTTTGATTTAGAATCTCGTGGTTATATAAATAAATAAATAAGTTGAAACAAAGGTTGTATGATGAAATCATTTGTTATTGAATATTATAAGATAATGTTTTGTTAATTATTATTACCATAATTTATATCTGAAATCAATATATCAAAAACGGCCTCATGATACACAAAAAATTACATTAAAATTTACAATTGCAAAAATATCCATAAATTATAAATCGTGCTAAATGTAAGTATTTATTAATATGTGTAATGTTGATTGCAGTAATGTTTTAAAATTTGTACATCAATATACTTATATACATGTGCATAGGTCATTTATTATTGAATAATGTATTTATCAATATCTGTAGTAAATAAATAGATTTCTTATTTCTTTCTTCCATAAACAAGAAGTAAACGAAAGAAAAGAAAGAAATGAGGGACGGTAAACTCAAAGCCCAAACAAACTCCCAGCCCATTAAACTTCAGTACTCTACTTTAAACCTAATCAAATATATTGATCAAATGATCGATGCAAAACTTAAAATGAAATGTTGCAAGTTTTCTTCATGTAAAAACTGAAACTGAAATAAAAAGAGAAACAAATCAAAACTTGCAATTTTAAAAAAATATATGTATGATCAGCTTATCCTGTAAAAACAACAAGGAATTTGAAAATCATAACCTTCCTAAATCCATACCACACTGTTATTGTTAGTTGCATATCCTTAATTAAGTACGTATCAGGAGCATCAATGGAACATCAATGTTCGTTTCTCTACTTTATAATCTTCAGAACTCAAGTTACAGTCAAACTATCACATTTGCTAACGTTTTTAGTACTGATACAAACGAATTCCTAAAAGAACCAAAGAGGTCGTCGAATTCACCAAAGAAACATCTAAAGAACGAGCTCACTTGAGATGAGACTGGTCATTGCTCAAATGGGACTCGCACAAACAGTCGACCGTGCAGGCTCACAACCGCTGACGTGTGCAGAGGATCGATTCTTGCTGGAAAGTTCACAACCTTACCAAAACCAAAATCAAAATCAAATGAAGACGATCCTTCAGTTAGTAAACATGGCTCTGTTTGGACTGTGTTAGAATCTAACCTTTTTGAAGGGTGCGATTCCCCAAGGATTGTCCAGCTGCTCAGGTTGGCCTGCTATAACTAGCCGCCCTGCAGGATCTGATTGAACGCGGACCTGAAAGAAGAAAGTAAGTTTTGTTGAGTAACTAAATTCCGTGTGCAAAGATTATTAGCATGTTCATTACAGCTAACCTTCCAAACATATCTACTGCTCACATCTATATCGTAGGAAACAGCATATATAAACTGCTTTGGTACCTAACAACCTCGGCGAAGACTCTTTGCACTAAAAAGAAATCTCTTTGTGCATGCCAGTGATGAAACGCTGATCAAAGAAGATTAAGAGATTGAATTCCAAGGAGAAAAGCTCACCTCTTCGCGAAGAAGTCCAGGTACCAGGGCAAATATCTCAAAGCAGTCTTTCTGCAAATAAAGACAACAAAACAAATTTGGTAAGATTTCGGTTCAGAACAAAGAGCCAGATTGCAGTTACTTCCCTTTCTTCCGGCAGTCTTTATTTTGACATTTTTTCTCATGCCTCTAGTTTCAAGAGTTGGGTGAATATTACATTACATGAGAGGGGAGTGGCAGAGGTACTCACAGTTTCTCTGACATTTATCTTCACCCAGTCTGCTGGGGGTCCAACATCTATAACCTCGGCGGTTGACCTATAAACCATACTATTAATCTTTTGCTTTGATTAGACATAAAAAATGAAAAGACAGGTCACAAAATTCTCTGTATTCATTTAATCTCCTGCGCTATATCTGGAATGGTAGTTCTTACAACTACCACCCAGAGAACAGTGCTTGTGATCCACCAAAGACCAAAGACTTGACGATGAAACAGGGTTTTCACAATGGATAAGACTGTATGTAATTGCACATGGTAAAGAAATCTTGCATAAGAGACACAAAAATACAGGAGATGATTAGCTTTCGTAACTGTTTGTCTGATTCATGTGAAAAAACGTCCATGCCAGTTGGTGTTTTTTGTTTCTGCACACCTGAAAAGAACAATTAAACACGGTGGCATTAGGTAATCATTTTGTAGATCATGGAGAACAATAGCCACTCCTTAGGAATATTACCAATATTTTTGAGGTTCTTTTGCTTTGGGGTTGAATTCAAGCCTTTATCCTGAAAAGAAACGTACAAACAGCATCATGTTAAATGGCAAGTTGTGCATGGTGATTGGTGAATCATGAAGCGTGGTAAGGTCTAACTAGAAACCTTAACAATAGGCTCAGTAACCTCCCCGGATCCAAGAAGGCGCTGAGAATGCCAACCTTGCATAGCACGAGCTGCAGCATCTCTTCGTGCTCTGCCTGACCCTGAACCTTGATGGCTACTTGCCTACATAAAGTGCCCTTATATCAATAAGAGAAAGGGGAGGTATATAAAATTTAAATTTCTGTTTTTTGGAGCTTAAAATTGGTAATTATCTGGGTTGTGTACATATTATTTCTTATGCTTCCCATTTGACACAAAAACGGTACAGCTTAATTCGATCAGATTGCAGAGAGTAGTATTCAACATGTTTATCTGATATTACGCATGCCCGAAATTCCCCTTTGCATTAAATCATTCTTAAAAAGAACTGCAGAGATTTCACTTCATCTAAAACAGCATTGTTACCTATCCTTAAATTGACCTCCTCTCAAAGTTTTCACCTACCCAAAAGCATAAAAATTACACAAATTCACAGAAATTCTAACCTCCTTTTCAAGGCCTGAAGACGGAAGAAAAGCTGAACCAGGAAGGTTAAGCTCACCATTTTGCCTTAAATGCTTCTCATACTCCAAAAGTGCCTGCAATTGGAAAGTAAGAATACAAATAATGAAGTTTCTACATCTTGATAAGATAGAAATCAACCAGAGTCAATGTTCCAAAGGAGAACTGTTAGAAGGCTAGCTAGTCTCAGACACACTCCCGAAAAACGAGCACAAGGAGATTGTATGAACTGAACAGAACTGAACAAGTGCAAACTCGTTAATATCGATGCATATTCGGTACTTAGAAAAAAAATGAAATTCACCTTTTCATAGAAAATGCGGAATGTCCAGGAGACTGTAGTGCATGTTCTGAATGACAATGAAACAAAAGAATGTGGAAAGTCAATTCTATACAAAAAAAACGGAAATGGTTGAGGAGTTTGAGGACAAAACCCGCCATACTTCGGAGGATGGAAGGATTCTCCAACTTGCCGCCATAGCTTAGATGTAGTGACCTGTGTAAGAAAATGAAAATCACAGGAGTTTTGAATACGACCACAGACATAGAGTTTCACTCAACTAGAGCTAGATTTGGGTATAAACTTCCAAACAAAGCAGATGACACTTAGCAAGTTCAGTTGCCAAAACACAGACCTAACATAATTAACACATAACTGCATTGACTTTAATTCTTCCCGGAAGCAATCACCTTCTCCTTCATTAGCTAAAAACCAAATTTTCTAGCTTATTATAGTTCTTGTGTTATCCACAACCCAAAACATATAAATCTCATGACTCGTATGTAATAATCTAGAAGATTTTTAACCTACTAAATGGGGAGAGGACGGAGAAGATCTTAGTAAACATAAATCTTTCAAAGTTCGAAAGTAGATAATTACCACATCGTAGCCACCTAACTTGATGACGGCTCTCCATAGCCTACATTGCAAAGTAAAACATGCAGACGTCAAACAAGGAATAACCAGAAATATGGAATTTCCCAAGAATTAAAGCAACACTTTCCAGCAACTCACTTGAGACAATTTAAGGGCTGTCCATAAAACTTAGGGGCTTTAAATTCCAGGAAATTCTCCTTGTGGAAGGCCTCCACTTCTTTAATAAACGCCTCTTGATCCTCTGGTTTCCCTGCTTCATCAACTTCCCTGGCCTGTAGAAAAACGTAAACTTGTAATGAAACAGCCACTGATGACCACAAATATCTTATCCCTTAGATAACAAAAAAATGATATTCAACGCTTAATGCAGATGCAAGCAGGCTCATTGTCTCAAATGTGACAGAAACGTGCTCTCATTACCTCAGAATCACTTAGCAACCATGTCTTCCACTTCTTAACACTTTCATCAGCAACATGAGGGCTCGACGGTTCCCCCTTGAGAGGAGTTGATTCCCCGAGTTTTGTCTCCTCTTGACCGCCTTCATTCGTAATCTTGATTTCAGACTGATCAACATCACCATTCTTGCCATCAACAATGTTCTGACCAGCTACCTCTTCATTATCCTCAGTTTGATTAGTAACGGGAGCATCAGATAAATGAACATCACTTTCCAAAGTATGAGTCTTATCCTCAGGAACAGGGGACTTGGGTTTTTCAATGGAGTTTTGGTCCTTCTCTGGTTCTGAAGGCTCCTTCTCCTCTACGCCTTTAGTATCAACAGGAGTAGCATCAGCACCAGAAGGCAAATCTTGCTCTTGCATTTCCGTGTCCGCCATCAAAAAGCTTCTTCTCTAGGATATTGAATCACAACAAGAACGACGCATACAAAATTCGTGTAAATAACTAAATACGATCAATCAAGAATTCATAAATAATTCGAAAATCGATAATTCCCGAGAGAATGCAAGAAGCATGTAATCGAGAATTGGAACGGAACAAAAGCTCTGAGTCATACTCTCTCACTGATTCGTTCTCTCGCTCTGATTCAAAGAGATAAAGAGATGACGACAAAAGGATTCGAAAGCAGTGCTAAGAGTAGCATAACTAATTAAACGGTTACCGGTTCCGCAGCGAAGACGACGCCGGAAGAAGACGCCGGTGACGGTGGAGTAGGGCTAGGGTTAGTTAGTAGCCGGAGAAATTGAAGGACGCCGGCGGAGAAAAAGGAGCGAGAAAGGCGCAGATCAAATATTAAGGATTGCGTTTTTAAAAGATTAAACTGATAATTGAACACAAAAGAATCAATTCATTAAAAAACAAAAATAAATGCTTTTTCGCGTAATGGGTTATTAATTATTAACGATTAAAGGTATTTTATTAGGAAATGATGTTTCAGAAAATTGGACCTTCACGGCTCATGTAAATAATTAGCCCATTACTTTCAAATATGGGCTTAACATTTAAGGTCTATTATGAAAAAATTCTAGGTACAACAAAACAAAAAGAAAGACAATTTATGTCTTAAATATCTTTGGTTAGATTAGCACAAATTAACGTAGGTTGCTTTACCATTATGATGATGATGTTTTCACTAGTACTTCTCAAAGTGCCAAATAATTGAAAACTTAATGAATTGATGTGGATCCAAAGGACTATTATGGGCATTTTTTTTTCAAAGTAAAATGTTACAAAACAGAAGCTTTTTGTCCAAAATTTATCGAATTAGAGACCACTTTTTTAATTGGTCTTTGATGACCTACATCTCCAAAACTAGTAGAAATCAGAATTTTGAATATATGTCACGTGTATTAAACTGAGTCGACCATTTCGATTTGAGTATCTTTGTCTTTTGAGACACGTCATTATTATCGTCAGGTTTCTCTGGATGTGTTTCACATGGTCTTGGGATTTAGTAGAATTGTCTCCTATCATTATATTAAATTTTTGGTTTGCAGACAACATGTTAGTTGATATATAAATGCAGTACTGTTTTTGTCAAAGTGTTATTAAAGGGTTGATGCATTCAGGAATTGTCCGAATTATTAGAAGTAATCTTTTTTGGGTTGGTATATTTGAAGTAACCATGAAAGCAACTTACGTTTATTTCTTGTGGATATAATATAGGACATTTCTAATTATTCGACTGTTTCGAAAGCAGCTAACATTTATTTCTTGCATTGAATTTTATGGTTGTACTTGTACACATCATTTTCCGTTGTCCTTAACATTCAATTCATTGGCACGCAACTACTTAGGCCCCCACACTGTTATATATTCTCTTTCAAATAGTTTTTTTCTTTCGAATTTCTTACGTTGGATATGAAACTATCAGGTTTCACTTAAATGTATTTCTTCCATAATGTGAAATTCACATTTATAATAGTTCTTTGGGTAATGACTGATTCACTTATATAATATATATGAATATGCTCTTTTGTTTTGTGTTTATTTTTTTCTTCACATTAAGTGTCATTGTTGTCAACTTGCTTCTAGGTAGATAATCCCAATTCCCACCTCCATTTTAGGATTTCTAATTCGATGTAAGAATTTCTTTTTTTCAGTCTATCTCACTTTATGATCGGCAGCAAACTTATTATATCTTTTATATATAAGTGTCTTCACATCGGATTTGAGATTTTGATGTAATATGTCTAATTTAGTATCGACAAACACCACCTACGAACATGTTTATGACCTTCCACATTAGGTTAAAAATGCATACTGAATTTTACAAAATAAACATTAGAAAAATATTTACGAAAACATTTCGCCAGAAGATATAGATTACCAAAAACAAACACTATTGTTCTTTGGTCTTTACCATTCATTCGATGAACACTTTGCGATAAGTCCACATCTTCGGCAAGAAACACAAATAAACATGGGCATCTTCTCCTCGCTTTTTTCTATTCTCCTCTTCCCTTCTCCTAATCTTTTATAATGTTCGTTCTCTCATTTTTTTCCATTGTAACTTTTGTATTGATCACATTTTTGAGTTTTAATATTAACCACTTAAAACCCAAAAAAAAAAAAAAAACATGGGCACGTTTCGTAGTCGATGTGACGAAAGGTATGACGACGGTTACGATAAAATTTGTCTATCTCAGATAAAGCCTGACGTACATGAATGTATAAACGATAATATACGAAACAAACAAAGACCCGCTTTTATTAAAAAGAAAAAAAAAAAGAGCTGCTTGGTTTGAGTTATCCAAAATCCAGAATATACACGAACGTCTGTATATAACTAATATAATTTTAAAAAAGTTTAAAAATCAAATGAAAGAAATTTACGAGCTAGTTATCATAAGCTGTCAAAGTTAGAATTCAGAAAGGAGCTAAGCCAAGGAATCTATGATACGTTAATGTGTTTCTTACGGAACTAAAAAAAAGAAGTAAAAGTCTGACCCGGATCATGCGGACACCAAGTTGTATATACAATACAATTACATTAAATTTAAATAAAAATTCCGTAGAAAGAAAATATGAAATTCTCATCCCATTAGCCATAGAATAATTTATTTACCTTTTTAATTAATAACAAAAATAAAAATAAATTAGTTTTTTGGTATTAAAAAAAAAACATTTGTTTGTTTTTGGATGGACAAGAATTTAAATTGAGTTAGGGTAGAGAGAGGCGACCATGCAAGTGTCTCCAACGAATTTGCAACGCTCTTCTATTTCATAGAGAGAGAGAGAGAGAGAGAGAGAGAGAGAGAGAGAGAGAGAGTTCCGATTTTTCTGGATTCTACGGCGGATTATCACTGTCGTGTATAGCTTTATCACCGGCGATAATCTCTGTCTCTCTCTTCCTTTACAACGGTAATTCGATTTCTCCGATGCTCTGTTTTCGTCGTCAGTTCTTGGAATCATATATATATATGATTTATGTTTTCAGATTATTATAGCTTTGGAAGAATATAAACAGTTGGAAGTTAAAGATGATGAAGCTTATGGATCTGTTCATAACTTCATCTAAACCAGTTGTGGAGATTCTGTTGATAACTTCGGTTGGATTTTATTTGGCTCTCGACGGTGTCAATCTTCTTGGTCAAGATGCTCGTAAACATTTGAACAACGTCCGTTGTATATATAAATTTCGATCCCTTCTTATATAGTAACAAGTCTGACTTTAATTTCCATGTTGTATGTAGATTGTCTTCTATGTGTTTAGTCCTTCGCTTATTGGAAGCCGTTTAGCTGATAGTGTTACATATGAAAGCTTGGTGAAAATGTATGTGTCAATATTGAGATTTCCATTATGAGTCAGTCCGATATATCTGGTTACTTATAATGGAAAATTGATGATTTGCTGTAGGTGGTTTATGCCGGTTAATGTTCTGTTCACATTCATCATTGGTTCTTTATTGGGCTGGATTGTTATTGTCATCACTAAGCCGCCACCGCATCTTCGTGGTCTCATTGTTGGTTGTTGTGCTGCTGGTAAAAACATATTGCATGATATATTTGTCTGATTTCAACATCTGTTGCTCATGAATGTGAATATGTGATATAATAAATGGAATTTTAATGAAACCCAAAACAGGGAATTTGGGGAATATGCCACTTATCATTATCCCAGCCGTTTGTAAGGAAAAAGGTGGTCCCTTTGGAGATCCTGAGAGTTGTCAGAAATATGGAATGGGTTATGTAGCTCTCTCCATGGCTGTAAGTTCTCTGTCTCTCTTTCTTCAAGATTTTTTTATCAGTGTGTATCATGACACTACTTGGTAATGTATCAGATGGGAGCGGTTTACATATGGACTTACGTGTACAATCTTATGCGTGTGCTATCCAACTCTCCTATTGAAATCCCACACTCTGTTGAATCCAACTACGACAGCTGCAAAGTCCCACTAATTTCTTCCAAGGAAGAAGAAGACAACCATAAGGTTTCATCTTCACTCAATAACTTTTCATCAGCAGTATGAGAATGATCCTTTTGGCAATGATTGTGCATGTGTGTGTGACAGGTTGGGAGGTTCGAAAGAGTCAAGCGAAGATTGGTTTCACTGTCAGAGAAAGTCAACCTTCGGACAATATTTGCTCCATCAACTATTGCTGCGGTTTGCGTTTCAGAGACTCTTTTTTATGCATTCTAGATATCACTCCCACTAGTGTAATCTTTCTACCTTTTCTTCTTCTGTTGTCAGATGATCGCGCTTGTGATCGGGCTCATTACTCCTTTAAGGAAGCTAATAATCGGCACGGAAGCTCCTCTGCAGGTGCTTCAAGACTCAGTAACTCTTCTGGGGTAATTGTAGAATAAGACACAGTACTCAAAAATGATTCATCTCTTAGGAAAACTCACTCACTCGAAAGCTTCTTATGTGTCTTGTTTCTTTTGACTGAAGAGATGGGGCCGTTCCTGCTATGACCATGATTATTGGAGGAAACCTACTCAAAGGTATAAACAGTTCAGGAATGAAAAAGTCCACCATTATCGGCGTCTTGGTTGCACGTTATATTTTGTTGCCTATGTGCGGTGTTTTCATCGTAAGAGGAGCATATAAGTTGGATTTAGTTACCTCAGAACCTTTGTACCAATTCGTTCTGCTTCTTCAGTATGCTGTTCCACCAGCAATGAATATAGGTTCGTTGCTACAAACCAACTCTTTAAGGTATACATCATCGGTGGTTTAAGCTGATTTAATCACTTACTTTGCAGGTACAATTACACAATTATTCGGAACTGGGGAGAGTGAATGCTCAGTGATTATGCTCTGGACTTACTCTTTGGCTTCGATTTCACTCACTGTTTGGCCAACATTTTTCATGTGGCTTGTGGCTTAGACCCCCCACACTCGATCATGTTACATGAATTGTTTTTGTACCATTTATTCGAGAATTGTTCTTGAACTTCCAGATGATTGGACCATGTATCATAGAGAATATATATAAATATTAGAAAGAAACAATAATCAGAGGTGATATTATGTATAAATTCTTAAAACGAAAAAGCCGTTGATACAACGTTGGAAATAGAAAAAAACAATCAGAGGTTATCACAATGCTAAAGAGAAGGATGATTCCAAGAGGGGGAAGCAGCACACTAGAGATATGCTTAAAAGAAGCAAAACAAGAAAAACATAAAACTGGGAAAGATACTAACTGAACATTCAAATCCTCAGAGAGAGGACTTTTCTAGCAGATCATCAAAGTAAGGATGCTCCATAGCCATCTTTGCTGAGATTCGTTTCGCTGGCTCGTACTGCAGCATTTTCTGTTCCAGGAAGACAAATAACGCAATTAGTTCGTCTGTTGAGTGTGTTTTGATAGCTAATTAAAGAACTTTGGACTTACAGATAGAAGATCAAGTCCAGCCTTGTCGAGGTTTGGAACAGATGAGGAGAGACTCGACGGTTTCCACTGTGGGTATTCATGCCAGTTCTTGAGTGAGCTAACTCCTGGCCACATTTTTTCATTGGGTGTACCGAACAACCTGAGTTTTACCAGGATGAGCGACAAAATGAAAATAGGTTTTCTTATGTTTCATGTAGGAGGGTTAAGAATCGGGACGAAGACTTACTTGAAAATATGGAGGAGCTGTTGGAGCTCAGAATCTCCCTGAAAGATTGCTTGGTTGGTCACAAGTTCAGCTGTAAATGGTGAAGAAACAATGTTATTTGTTGTTGTTTAGTAACTCAACATGATATTGCAGTGACTAGTGAAAATAACGAGGCTAGAAGAGAATATATACCAAATATGCAGCCAACAGACCACATATCCACAGCTGTAGAGTAATGGGTGGCCCCAAGAAGAACCTCTGGAGCTCTATACCATAGAGTTAATATCTGTTGCAATGGACAACCGGTTAAAAAGGAGAATTTCTTGCTTTATACAATACATACATTGAGATCAGACAACTTGGGACCGGATGTAAGCATTAGACAATAAAAACAGTGATTTATTTTGTTTCATCAACATAGATTACCTCATGGGTATACTTCTTCATTGGCAGAGTGAAGGCTCTGGCTAAACCAAGATCTGCTATTTTCAGCCTCATTGTCTTCGGATCCATCAAGAGATTGTGAGGCTTGAGATCTCTGTTATGATACCAGGAGAAGTAGTAAGAACGGAGATCTCTCTTGCGAGTTATTTGCTCAAATCATTCTAACTTGAAAGTTGAAACAAGGGAAAACCAGAGAACAATTCACCTGTGCAATATCCCGTGGCCATGGCAGAAAGCCATTCCTTTGCATAGTTGGTACATCAAGCTCTGCGAATAATATCAAAATGTTGTATTTGGTTTAATTGACTGAGAGAAAGAGGGATGACAGAAACAAAACAAGAAGCTCTAGTGGTTAAAACCTTGACAGTTTGGGGTGGAATGTTCTTGCCAGTGCTACGGAAACTTCTGATGAATTTCTTGACATCAGTGTCCATGTATTCAAAAACCAGGTACAGTACAGTTTTGCCTTCTTTGCTTAGTCCTTGCTTAACGTCCATCAACCTGAAGAAGATGAAAATCAAGTCTCCGTAGAAGCAATAGATACTTGATTTGTAATCGAGATGCAATGGTTGATACAAGGTGTTTACGGTCATGAACCTGATTAACCTAATGGACATCATACTCTAGGAAAAATCTGTCAACAATTCCACAGATCTAAATCATATAACAGTTAATAAACTCTTCAAACTGATTCTTACGAACTGAAATTGAGATCTATCTAATCTGGAAAACAAGCGAAAAAGTGAGAGAATCGACTATACAAACCCTAACGCAAATCAAAAGAGAAACGATCGATTAAATTGGGGAGATTTCAAGCAATAAGCGGTAAAACCCTAACCTAACGATGTGGGGATCGCGAGCGAGCATGCGCAAGATGGAGATCTCGCGGAGAGTGGTGGAAGGAACGCCTTCTTCGTCTTCATGGAGACGGGTCTTCTTGAGAGCGACGATTTTTCCGGTAGCTTTCTCTCTGGCTCTGTAGACTTTCCCGTAAGTCCCTTCCCCAACTTTCTCAAGCTTCTCGAAAGCGTCCATGGCGGAAACAGCTATAACTCCCTCGTCCATCTCTCTCTCTCTCTCTCTAAAATTCTTCTTCTTCGGCTCTCTCTGTCTCTCAATTGGTTCTTATTAGGAAAGTGAAATGACGGAGAAACAAGTATAGATCGGTTATAATAATTAAATGAGATTGAAAATTTGAAATTATAAGATTCCTTTTTCCTGAGCTTTCCACAACGGATATATTTTCGAAATTCAAACTGGAGCGGTCTTTTGATAAACGCTTTTTTTTTTTTTTTTTTAATCAATTTGTGTCCACTTGTCAATCATACGTAGGTAGTTTGATTTGGTCGTAAAGAAGTCTGAAGTGTAGTATTTGTGTAACGCTTCATATACAGAGAGTATGTTCGAGAAGGTCACAAGAGATTAATACACTCACACAGACTTCTGCATTAAAAATGCATTACCCAAATCCTTGACTTTGATTATTCTTTTCCTAAACTCAACCTTGAACAATAGAGTTACGTCAGTCAGAAGACGACTTCGATATAGAAAGAGAGAGAGAGGTAATGAAGTTTATGATTAAGTGAACACCAAAAAAGTAAAATTAAAAAGTTGGGAGATATAATAAAAATCTTTAAGCAAATTGCTGACCGCTGGTAGAAGAATATGAGATTGTAGAGAGAACATCAGTCACCGACGCCATAACACTCAATGCCGCTTTCAAAACATCTTGAGAGCAACCCGGTTTCACTAATGTCCTCACCTGATCAAGATACTCTTGCAGCTTCTTGATTCTCCCCATGTAATCTTGGTCTTCTACACACAGACTTACTGCCTTTGCATCTGCTCCTGGACCATCATACTGGACTGGTCCTGGGTTTCTGTACATATCTTCCATCAAGAATTTCTGAGCGTTTTGTCTCAATAGCCTGCAAATCATTTGATAAATCAATGAACCCATCACTTCACCTCATTCATTCTTTGTTGTAAATGGGTTAATGAAGAACAAAAACTTACTCATATGCTTTGCCTTTCAAGTCCACTGCAGCTGGATGAATTACAGGTCTACCAATTGAAGTAGAACCAGAATTTTGGGACCAACGCTTAACGGTCATCATTGCCTAATGTCAAACACAGAGAGAGAGAGACTAGGGTCAGTAAACTGACACTTGAAGTCAGAAAGAACGAACATATACTAAGCAAACTTCAGTCTTAAAAACAAATGAGACAACACTCAACTGTAATAGGTGCAGCCCCGCATTTCCATTTGTTTACAGGACTCTTCAGGTTAGTCACTGTTGCCATGTAACCATTCAAACCAGCTGCAAGGATGTGGTAACATATATGCCCAAGAATCTGCATCAAAGTTAGTTATAATCAATGGTGTGAATATCCATATTATTAAAGTCGCAATAGCATTGTAGTGCTGTTGGCAATTACATACATAGGCATAGTCACAATCGAATTTTGATGGAAGAGATCCACGAGCTTGGTAACCAAAAAAGTGGCAGATAGCGTTGAATTTCTTCCCTTTGTATGTCCCTTCTTTCTGTCATTTTCAAAAATTAGTGTTAGAGGCAAGAATGATTGCACATCCCATGAACCACTTGAATATCCGGCAAGGTAGTTTGAAAAAAGAATATCGGTAATTTTGATTGTGATTAGTGACAATTATGTGCAGCGTACCAAGCGCTTGTTCATTTCAGTCTCCACGAGATAAGCTAGAAGTTTCTCTGTCTCAATCTAGGAAAGAAAACAAATGGAGCAATTAGGATCCAAAAATTTATAGCACAACAGGCTCCATCATTTTCATTCTTCTTACCTGGGATAGCTGAGCAGAATCATCAGACTCGGGATGGAGAAGTAGCTGCAGCAACAGAGAAGACAATTTCATAAGTATTCATACTCGATTAGATGTGAGGAAAACAAAGAAAAGTCCCATCCCAAAGAATTATAACCTGTTTCTTAATGAATGGAGGCAAAAACTCAAACAAAGCAGATGACCAAGGTGACAGCTGAGTTGAAATGTTATGAGCATGCACACCTTCCTTCAACAGTCCATGAATTTCCTGCATCGCACAACACCAACAACATGTAAATACTTACTATGTTTTAGTACTCAAGAAACCAGAAAAATAGCTTTTCAAATAGATAGCAATGCTTGCCGGTGCTGAATTACCTTCAACAGAGCATAGAGTTCAGGAATACTCTCAACGAGCCCTTCAGGAATTAAAATGACTCCATGATTTTTGTCTGGTACAAATAAACGGTTTATCACTAAAGTTAGCGAACAAGCAAAATATATCACTGCCAACATAATAGCATCACTTGTTTTAATTATGAGACCTTGTTCTGCTCTAGCTTGGACAGCATCACAGATTTGTTTTGTGATGTCAAATATTGTGAGCTTAGATGCTGTAACCTCCTCACCCAGTATCACCTGCGACAATCGCATCACACGCAAATGAGAATCTAGAGACAGCATTGCCAACAACGTCAATTGTATATGTTTAAAAATTGCAAGAATACCATGTTTGGATGAGACTGAAGTGTACACTCAAGGGCAACATGTGAATGCTTCCGACCCATGAGACGGACAAAGTAATAATACTGGCAATACAGAGGAAATTTTCTTGTTTTAGTGAAAACTTGATAAGAACCCAACTTCGCAACTATTACACCATAATGAATTCCACATTATTAACCAAAAAAATTATATCGATATGAATAGAAATTCATTAAGATGTAGTTAGACTGAAACAGTTCAATGATTATGATTGTTCTAGCACACTCTTTCTAAAACATAATAACGACCGGAAAGAATTAACATATACCTTCTCTGCTGAAAGGGCATCCGTGCAGATGTTGCTAATGAGCTGAGAATTCACCTGTACACGGTAAAGTAACATTAGCCTAAATAAAGAGTAAAAGATAAAAGACTGCCAAGGGCAATGAAAGAATGGCTATAATACCTACAAACTAAAAAAAAAAGACCTAAATTTCAAAGTTACCTTGCATGTAGTATCAAAACCAACGTTTGCTTCCACAAACTGATTCTTTAGATCTCCATTAATAGTGACCGGAACACCAACTACCTGAAACATATTGGTAATTTCTGCTGTTAACGAATTCTTCAATTATGAGGTGCAACTGTCACTATATTATTTCATGAATACAAGATCAGACAACGAAAGAGAAGAACTGGGGATAAGCTAGGACCTTTGTTGGGCATTTTGCTTCAGCAAAAAATTCAGCAAGATGAGCGGCATCTGTGTTTGATGTTACACCTAACCAATATAAATTATTGATTTAGAAAATACTGTGATGAACTTCAACAATATGATTTACACAATTTGAAGTACATTATATACTATCATAACGACACCCAAAAAAGAAGAAAACTATGTACCTCCAATGATAACAAGGCCATCCAATTTCAAATCCTTGCAAGCTTTTAGTGCAGCATTAACCTGCTCGGTTGTTCTAATCTGATCCTTGGTTCTTCCAAGCAAATCAAAGCCACCTAATACAACATTCGTATAAATACCATCAGTCAGAAAGCAATAAAGATAAAATCCAGAATTATCTTAACAACGTCGTTATCAAACAACCAACCTTGGTTTTTGTAGGTTTGGAGGACATCATCAGTGATCTCCAGGGTCTTTTGGGCAAATAGACCTTCAGAACCACCTGTTGACAGGTTACCAAAGTTTCTGATTAATGAGCAGGCACACATCAATATGGAAGAAAGATGTGACTTTATAGCAAATAATGAAGTTACAGAACAAGAAAACCAATGAACGGATAAAAACATGCTTTACCCAAAAATCCAAGCAAAGTGTTCTTCGCATTGTGCACTTTGAGAGCCTCGTAAAGACCCCAAACTACATTGTGCCCGCCAGGAGCCTGCCTTCCAGAAAACACAATTCCGACCCTACAATAGAAAAAAACTAGCTCAAACCAACAACATAGCCACAGAGCAAGAATTACAGAGAACAAAATATGCAGATGCAAGCACACCTCTTGGCTGGATGGTCAGTAATGATCTGAGCATCAGGAACTTTAGCAGTTGCTCTGAGGAAGTGAGCCAAAGGCTGGCCTAAAGTATGCGGGAAAGCACGGGCAATGATATGGGCATCAGCGGCCTTTGTCACAGTGGTTCCATCTCCAAGTTCTACACGGACAGTAGTTCCCTGTAATGTAAATCAAATCAAGAACAAAATCAACTACGATTGAAAGACATAATAAAAACACTAATCCAGAAAATCACATTCAATCACTACAAGCCTCAGTGTTATTACTCCATCTAGGTAGTTCACTTGAATGGCAATTCTACCTACCACACTAAACTGAAATATTAAATCAAACCGTAAACGCAAACTGACAAGTATAAGGGGATCCAAAACCCTAGATCACGTTCATAACAACGGCGTAAACAGATCTGCATGAACGGAACCAACATTGCAAGTTCCTCGAGTAGAAAACCACAATAACCAAGTCGAAGGATTTAAAATATACACGAAGTAACGAAATTGTAAGAAAACGAAACAACGAAACAGATGATTTCAATGAAGAACATAGAGATCCAATCATTAAAGACAGTAGCAACAGTGAACGAGAGAAGGAAGCAAGAGATCTAAGGAGGAGAAGAAGAAGAAGAAGAACCTGGAGACAAGGTGGAAGCTCGGGGTGGTATTGAGATCGGAGTTGTTGAAGAGGAGAGAGTTCTCTGGGGATTCCGAAATCTGAATCCATGGGAGATAACTTTTTAGGTTTTTTGTGAGAAATTAGGTTGGTGAGAGTGTCAGTGAGAATCGGAGAATTCTAGAGAAAGTTTTATCTTTGGCCCGTCAAAAGTATTTATATAGTGTGCGCCGTGAGGGGACTTGGCGATACGATCAACCAAACAGCCAAATTTTGGTCTTTATTTTTTCAGCTACAGTCCACGCTTTTTTGAGTTTTTCAGTAAGCCCTTGTTTTCCTAGTTATTACGAGATTACCACTGGACAGAAATACCTCTGGCGTACGTTTTCGGTTTGTTAAACGCACTTTTTAAAAAGTTTTTTTTATTAATGTCCGAATTGTCTTATATGGTTTGTATTCAATTTCTTACAAGTTTTTCTTTTTGACCGGCAAACGTACAATCGTAAGTGTATGTAATTTAGGTTTGGTTTTGAGTTAAGGTTTATAGGTTCTGGTTTAGTTTGAGTTGACAAATCCCACATAAGTGAGACCAAACTTCAAATTTTAAGAAAAAGAATAAATGCATAATGATGCCAAAATATAGGTGAAGGGTAAATAAGGAAATAGCGAGAAACAAATAAATTAAAATAAAAAGGAAACATTGGAGTATATAGCATTCGATAGGGGAATATGCTTAGATGGTAATATTGTAATTACAAGAAAGGAATAAAGGCAAACATACAAGGAAACGACTCTCTCATTCCCTCCTGCCCAAGTATTGCCTGAAAAACTAGCCATAGAAATATATATATCTATTGTATACCAATGTACATTATTTAAGATATTAGGCACATGGTTTCTAAAAAAAAATTGAATATTTGCTTTTTATTTTAACCTGATTTGGGCATTTAAGGCTTCTTATTTACTTGGCCGACAAATGAAAATAAAAAATCTCATTATTTTAAGACATCTAGTAACTGAATTTCATCTGTCATGATCGATGGTATTTGGTACTCAAATTATATGTAACAGGTACTTAAATACATAAAAAAAAAAACATTAACATGGCAATAGAAAGATAACACAAGCTTATTATTATTGGTATATGCTCATATAAGCCAAGTGTGATAAGACCTCATACGATGGGAGTATAAAACTAAAACATAACACCATGATATAACAACGACACCCTCAAGTTGGTGAACACCTAAAACAACAAAAGGAGTAGGTAAAAGGGGCCAGCTTTTGCCTTGTGCTAATCTCAACTACCTTACGAGAAAAAAAGGAAAAAAAGGAAAAAAAAGTCAAATGTTTGATGAGTGTAGCTTGGATAATGCCACAATAATAAAAGAAATAGAAGAGAAAATTCGCGAAATGACGTGGCAAATAGAACAATAATGATTGGAGGGCCTATTTGTAATTTCAATAATCCATAGTCAACAGGCCCAAATAAATACCTGGAGTTATGGGAAAGATGAAGAGAAACGAAATTCACAGAGATGATGTCCGCGACGGCGAGCCACGTAAGAGTGCTGCTTCCGCTACACCAGCAGCGACCGTCGATCTCAACTGGATCGGAGATTTTTCGACTGAGTCAAACAGAACCGAGGCGATTGAGGCTGATGATTGCAACGACGGCGACTGCGAAGTACAAGGGGACGAAGATGAGGGAGGAGAAGCTATCAGATATGATAGAGGAGAAAGTGAAAGAAGCGAAGAAGGTTTGCGAGGCGGAGGAGAGATCGGAGGAGTGTAGAGTCGCGTGGGACGAAGTTGAAGAGGTGAGTCAAGCCAGATCAGATCTGAGGATCAAATTAAAGCTACTGAACCTGGATCCTCTCGAGAGTTTCTGCCAAGAGAATCCCGAGATCGACGAGTGTCGAATCTACGAAGATTAAAAGATTAGAATTTGGTGTTTTTTAATGATTGTATTAATCTAATAACAGAGAGGACTTGAAGTTAGAACAGACTGGTTCTGATTAGTAAAGTCTCAATCTCAATCCATCCATTGAAAAAAAATTAAAAAAAACCCCACCGATCGTTTTGGAAGAAACGGCGCCGTTTATTGTTTATGGATCTAACGACTTGGCCTGTTAATTTGATTAATTGGGCCGAGACCGGGTTTTTGAAAGAAGTGGCTAATGATCAAGACACGTGGACCGATCCGTAACGTTGAAAATTTGGTCTTACTATTATAGTTAATGAATCATTTTGAGACCGCTTCTTTCTTCTTCTTCACATCCACTAATTCAGTGAAACAAACAGCCAATTCAAGATTTCAATCTGAGGCAAAACCATGACGACTATGTTTCAAGAGAAGCTGTCACTTTCCTCAAATTTTTCGTCATTTCATTCTCTTTCGAGAATAGTCGCGTCCAAGCCTGGTAGTAGAATCGCCGTGACAAGGTCCCGTTCGATTTGCAGAGCGTCGTGGCAAGAGGTTTTGTTCAATTTATCTTCTCATTTGTTTTATCCTCGATTTTTTTGTTTAACTTTTTCTGCTGTTTTTAGCTGGCCGGAGTGTTGGTTTTCTCGGCGATACCGTTCACGGCGGTTAAAGCAATCGCTAATAGCTCTTTGGGAGAATCTCTGCGGCGGAGATTGGAAGAGAAAAAGATGGAAGCCGTAGAGAATTCTTCAAGATTCAAAGCTAAAGCTCAGAAGGCTAGAAACGACAGGTAAATTACTATCTGTTATATCTAACCATTATTTTGACTGATAAAATATTTAGTTTCCTCAAACTTTCTATGTCATCATCATATAGTAAGACTGGGATCATGATTAACTGAAAACGCAAGTAATTATGAAAACTGATAAGTAATAACCATGAATATTCATATGTATAATTGTATTTTGTTTAATATTGAGAAATATAATTAACTGACCAGTATGACTTATCAGGGTAACTTCCGAGTGTCTAGGAGATCTCCTCTCCGAAGCACACAACAACTTTATTTGTCACTTAGATAATCAATTATTGTACGGGTCCTCAAGCACTTTGTATCGAAATTGAATTAAGACTTCGACATAGTGAAGTATGTGAAGGCAATGTTTGATGTGACGGTAGATAAATTCAGTCTTCCGGGGCAACCATGATTTGATAGAATGCATATGAAAGTGCTATTTTACTGTAACAACATGGGTCATACAATTCCTTGGTTTGTTCCTGCAAGTGTGCAGCAAGTGGTATGGAGAAGAACGTCCCCGTTGGTTTGGTCCAATCCCATATGATTATCCTCCATACCTTACAGGAGAACTTCCAGGGGATTATGGATTCGACGTTGCAGGACTTGGCAAGGATCGTTTGACCTTTGATAAGTACTTCAAGTGAGTCTTCTCCTTTCAATTTCTAACCTTGTTCTGTATTGTTTAGAACTTCCAAGCTTTCATGATCCATCTTGCTAACTGTGATTGTTTCTCATGCTTGTTTGTTTGTTCTTTCTATCAATTCATGTGAGAAACATTATGAAATACACTGAAGTCGATCATATTTTTGGTAAATAGTAGTTTAGTTGTACCGCTTGTTTTGCAGCTTTGAAATACTTCATGCTCGTTGGGCCATGCTTGCAGCGTTGGGTGCTCTAATCCCAGAAGTATTTGATCTCACGGGAGCTTTCCATTTCGCTGAACCCGTATGGTGGCGAGTCGGTTATTCGAAGCTTCAGGTTTTATTCGTTACTTAGCTCTCTATTTTCAAACAACTTTCACCATCTACTATCAAATTACTAGTCGGTAGCATGATCGTGTAAGCTTTCATTTTTACCAGGGAGAGACGTTAGACTACCTCGGCATTCCAGGGTTTCACGTAGCTGGAAGCCAAGGTGTCATTGTAATTGCCATTTGCCAAGCACTCTTGATGGTAATACCTTGAAGACATCAAAATACACTCTTACTTCATCTCATTCATTTCTCTTAACAAAAACCTTTATCCGTATACAGGTAGGACCGGAATATGCAAGATATTGTGGCATAGAGGCCTTAGAGCCACTGGGAATATACTTGCCAGGGGACATAAACTATCCAGGAGGGACGCTTTTTGATCCCTTGAACCTCTCCAAGGACCCGGTAGCTTTTGAAGATCTTAAGGTGAAAGAGATTAAAAACGGGAGACTAGCTATGGTCGCGTGGCTTGGATTCTATGCACAGGCTGCTTTCACTGGAAAAGGTCCAGTACAAAATCTTGTTGAGCATGTCTCTGATCCATTACATAACAATCTGATTGCCATGCTTCAGACATGAAGAGACTATGTACATATGTAAAAAAAGCAATGCGTGAATATCTTTAATACCATATGTTACTTAGCACATGGGATTCATTGTCTTAAGAGTAATAATTCTAAATTGTATTCACACTGTTTCGCTATATCCTATAGTATGATTATAACCAACATCTTTCTTTTCCTTTCTACTCAGTGTATATTGAATACTTAATTGGCAACTAAAAGAATTTGAAATAAGAACAATCAATATATTATGTGTGGTGTGTGTTTTCGCAAGACTTTTATGTCCTATATATATTACAAAATAGCTACATTTATCCATTCAATACGAACGAAAAACGACGATATACGTGTTTCGGTTTTTGTGGATGTGAAACGAGTGATCACTACTTCACTAGTGTAGTGGGATATTTTCCCCCTCTTTTATAATTGAATCGCATCGTTTTCACTTGTTATAACTATATACACGTTTTTTTATATATCTCCTATATATTAATCGAAAATCATTTTAATAAAATAACCTTATATTTACATAAAATATTACATCACTGTCATGCTTACGTGTCGTCGCCAAATTGATTCTAAGAAAATATATTTTATAGGACATTAATTATTAGACTAATTACATAATATGTCATTAGATTATTCATATATAAATTATCTTTATTTTAAGATTATAATCTTACCTAAATTAGTTTTTTTATATTTATGGAAAATCGAATAAATAAATATTCCATAAAATTATAGCTGATTTATTGTTTCCTAAATTTGATTAAATCGAGTAAGTAAATATTTCATAAATTTATAACTGATTTTATTGTTTTCTAAATTTGGTTTTAAAATTTTTTTTTAAAAAATATATTGTTTTAACTAAATAATTAATTATTTATACAATAATATACTATTAAAATATTTAGAAATGTTTATTTAATTTATTAATTTTTTCAAAAATATTATAAACATTTTATCCCGCGTATAATGCCAGAATTACCTAGTATTTTTTTGTTTGTCGACATTTGTTTAAAACTTAAAACGGCTTGAAAATCTAAACCGGAGGCACCGAGTTTACATAACTCACCTCCTGCGATAATACTCGTGCACTTACCGCTAAGTTATCCGCTTGTACATTAAAACGACGTGGTATATATGATACCGTGAATGCTGCAAAACCATCCTTGAGCTTTTTGTAGTCGTCTAAATACATCTCGAACGCTAGCCAATCTCCTGGAACATGCACCATCTTCACTAGTTCCGAGCAATCTGTATGAAAATTAACTTCAAATCTTCGACGGGCGAACAAGCATTTCATTGCGCAAAGTAGTGCCGTTAGCTCCGCATGTAGTGCTGATAAAGTCTTGTATGTGTTTATGAACCCCATTAGGACGTCTTGAGTGTTGTTTTGCGTGCAAATCCATCCCAAACGTGATAGGGGATCGAAATCCTTCCATGATCCATCAATAAAACAATTAATGCCTACAATCGACAACTGTTTCGTAGCCCTATCTTGAGAATCGTTACCCTCGGAGGTTACGTGAGCCCCACTCCAAACCTCCGCTTCGCTTTCGGCCAATCGTAAAGTATTTCTGGGATCAAAATCCTCACTCCTAAACACCATGCTATTTCTAGCTTTCCAAATGAACCAAATAATCCACGGAAAACTGTTTTCCAAATTTTCTGGCGCATGAAAATGAAAGAGGTAGTCCAAATTAGTAAAGAGAGAGGGTGTTGGAAAAATTCCTGGACCGGATGGTATAATAGATAGGGCCCAAGTTTGAAAAACTGGTGGACACTCGAATAAGGTGTGATTGACTGTCTACATCTGCTCCACATCTAGCACAATGAATATCACCCTTGATACCTCTTGAAATTAAGTTAGACATTACCGGGAGACATCCTGATAATACTTGCCATATAAAGTGTTTTATCTTACGGGGACAGTTAAGATTCTAGCAATTCGCTTGTAAGGGGTGAATATTTGGGTCATTTTTTATTACTCAATTGTCCTCTGAGATAAATTCTCTCATCACCGCATACCCCGATTTCACCGTATATTTACCGGATTTGGTAAAATGCCAACCTAGTCTATCCTCTTTGTAGAAACTGCTAACTGACAGACTCAGGATAATAGAAACATCAGAAAGTTCCACAATGGCCTTGAGTAAAGACATATTCCAAGATTATGTTGATTGGTCAACCAGATGGTTAACTTTGAAGGAGGAAAAATAATTTATTTCCTTACATGTTGCTGCTCTCGGGCATTGGACAGGGATCCATGGATCATTCCATACTGAAATCGAATGTCCTGAACCTACCCTTTTAATGAACCCTCTTTCTACCTAGTATATATATTAATATGTATGATGTCTTATTAAAAGGAAGATATCGTCTACTGTACTTTCTACGGGTTTTTCTTCTCAAACCCTATACTTTGCTTTAATTATCTTTAGTCTCCCATAGTTTGTCAATCTGTTTGTATAGCCCATTATTTTGTTATTTTAAATATATTGATTATGGTCACTGTCTAAACTCTAATGCCTTTATTGATTTATGAATTCGTATAAGATTTGGAAATCATCATTGATTTTGAAATAAAAGATATGAATTTTGAAATAATATGATTTATAAATGGATTTGAGTCCTTCAATTTTTCACTTTTAAATCTATTTAAAATTTAATTTGGATTTTGAAATTCAAAAATAAATCATTAAACGTATGGGAAGCGATCAACTTTTTTTTTTTTGGGGCTGGCTTTGTTTAATAGAAGGCCCATCTGTTTTCATTAAGCCCATAGATAAATGTCTGTATTATAGTTTGGTGACTTGCTTGATTTCTAATTGTTTCTTGTCCATGCTGATTTTGCTCATCGGTTCTATTGGTGGTCTTCTGGAGATCTCCCTGGTTCGATCTCTTGCTGATCTTGTCCGAGTTCGGCTTCACCCGGTTGGAGGTTTTGTTTCGCTCCTTGTCTTTACACTAAAGATCTGATCGAAGTCTAGTTAGTTCTATGGCTTCTATCGAGGCGTCCCAAAGTCATGGTTTTGACATCGCCGCTTCCGGAAGAAGTGTGGAAATTTACACTGTTTAGTCTTTTTATTATTTGCAGGAATAAAAGCTTATGAGCTAGTCGTTGGGTGGGCTCTTATTGTCATTTGCGGTTTTGCTTTGAACTTTAGTGGACATCTGTTGTACTCGTACATAATGAGTAATGACCACGTCAATGAACCAATAAAGAAATATCAACTATTGTGTACGATTATACTCAATTTTTATCGTCCGATAATATATATTTAATTCTTTTTACATGTCCTAATTTCTTATGTCATTTCCACTGTATATGAGTAGACTGGCGATATTTTTCTTTTCAGTATTTCAATCCTACATTATATATACGGATAATCGGATTCCTATTTTTTGGTTCTTTGCTGAAGGTTTCTAGAAATTTAATTAGCGGATCAATGCAAATATGCAAAATACCGTAGATGTGTTCCGTCGGTGAATTTTGAAATATATTTGGATGTGGTGTTTGAGAAATCTCAGATATTGGGAGATACGTTAACCAACATCTGACTTCTCACGTGACTCGAGGGGGATCATCAGCAAGTGACCAGATAACTTTATTTGTTTATATGTATATATGCTTATGCACTCCAACTTCGCTTAACATGAAAATATTCCATAGCATATGCAAATATACCATGAGGACCTCAAAATAATTATCATTTAACTCTATTTTTCTTTTTTATAATCGTTTAGCCATGATTATTGGGAAAGCATCGTCCGTCTAGATTGTTTAGCGGCTAGCAAACGATTAACAACATTATATATCAATACTTTCATGGTTCAAATTTCAATTCTTAACTGAGAGCTTAGCTCCAATCTGATACACATGTTCGATCTATGGTTATGTACCAGCATGTGAAATTGAAATCGTTTGATTATCTTTATCTTCTTTATTACCAAGAAGTTTCGGACCAGATAACCAAAACATGATTAAACTAGTTTTCTTCTCCATAGCTGATGTTTGAACTCGAAACGCTCAAAACATTTTCGTTTAGATAACCAGAGGTTTATCGCTCGGTGAAGCTATCAACTCTAGTTTAATTGCTAGTGTAGTTCGTGTAGCTATGATTTTTAATTTGATTTGTTCCGATTTCATTTTACTTATGCTATTTTTTAAGACTAATTGACTGCTTGGCTATTTGTAGCAATCATAATTAATCCAGATAATTAATTGAATAGTTTCTTGACTTGAAAAATATATTTATGCATGTCGATGTAAACAAAAACAGTTTGTCCTCCTCAAGTATAGGTTCCAAATATATTGTGTCGGCCGACAAACTAAATACGCTCGTTAGCTAACACAAAAGTTATATTATAACGAAATTATTAGGGTTTCAAACTATTAACGAGAGTAATCAATTGATGTGAAAAGAACTATTATAGGAAACAAAAACAGAACTTCTCCACGTTACGTAATCAGACACTAAAACCCCCAAGAATAACTTCAATTTTTTAAAATATATAGATCGGAATCGAAAGCAACCAACCATATTATTTTGAAAAATATTCATAATCGTTCGGTCGTTCTAAACCAATTAATCATGAAAAGCTTCTTTTGGCATTACCAAACGTGACATATTCCATCGACCATTAATAAAACTGATTGAGATTTTTGTTGGTTTTATGATCGTTGTTATTATTATCAACTAGCCCATTATTAACGTGCACGTTCTTCGATCAAGGCTTCCAATACTTCCAATCAAATTTCGGAATTTACGGTGACAATATCTCCACATATAGGAAAAGCAGTAGCAGAATACAGGAAACGATTTTGTGTACGCGTCAATAGCGGTTGACGAAAAAAAAATAACGTTGGATTTACACCATGTCTCATGTCTAGTTATTGGAAACTTGGAAAGTGCATGTTTTTTGGTAGATTCTGGAGGCTTCAACTTGATACAGATGGTGTTGTCACTCGTGATCTCAAATGTTCGTATGTTGTATAGATAACTAATTACGTATGTTATAGACGATAGATCGTTATCTATAATATATTAAGATGCTACAATAAATATGATAAATGGTGGATATATCTAAAAATGTTTTTTTTCTTCTTCCTAAAATCACGGTTTCAGCAAAACAATGATTGATTTATCTTGTGATAACCACTTATCAGAATGAGTATATTTTCACACACAAACGAATAAATATTTATGAATTTGTTTTCTTTATTGAATACAGTAAGATATTGGTAAGAAATTTTTACAAAAGCTTAATACATGTTTAATATTTATTTTGATAGTACTAACTTGTGACAATGCTTTTCGTACAAATAATATTTTCAATTTCATCGTGAATGTAAACAAAAAGGTTGAAAAGAGAATAAAAAAGAGTTTTAAAAAAAATTGAGAAAAGGAGAAAAGAGAGATGTAGTACAAGAAATGAAAGTGAGGGTAAGTACAAAGATCTACGAATGGTGTCAGTATTATTCACCCAATCAAATTGACATCTACTGTCCGTACCAATTACAGCTGTTTCCCCTTCAAACTTTTCCCCACTTTTAAAAATCTATTACAAGTACATATATATTAATTACATTCACACACACACACAATCTTATGCATCTTCCATCAAAAGTACATACAGAGGATCGAAGCGTTTCTGATAAATACGGAAAATAAAACTGATACGAGAAAAAAGGATTTACGAATTTTATGTATGGCTATAAAGATAGTAAAAGAATTAAGCGACTATTCCTGTTCGGATGTGTCACGCGCCGTAAGCTACTTGTTGCATGCGCGTAGAGACAGACTAACTCACGCGACATAAATCCGTACATGAGAGATCTCTTTGTCTAAATTCATACAAGGACCTGTTTAGTAAAATAAAAGGGTAATTATGTCTTTCTAATATCGACAGGTTTTTGGGTGGAAGGAACACAGTTTGGTGTTTAGGCCCTTTTTACCTTCCGTTGTGACGCCGACTTCCCCCAAACGCGGACGCGCTTTTCGATTTATGGTTTTTTTTTTTTTGAATGGCTTTTTTTGATTTATGGTTATAGTGTGTTTAGTAGGCTTAAATCTAGAAGTGGAAACTCCCAATTTATAACTTCATTATACAGCGTGATTCGCGTTACTAAATAAATATATTACTGTGACTTTGTTTTAATTCTTTTGACATTTCGTTTACTTATAATTTGTCCATATCAAAAATAGACACATTTTCGGGTCCACAAAACTTTTTTTTTTTGGTGTGTGTGTACAATCTCTTTCTTCAATATTGTTTTAGGTTTCTACCAAGTTGATAAGTGCACATTGTTGAACTATATAATCTTAGTACAACTCTATAAATTATTATTACTTTATAGTTCATTTATTTATAAGAAAACAAAGCATTTTGTTTTGTTCATTTTAAATATTGCTGAACTCTTTTTTTTTCTACACGTAAAAGCGAAATTGAATACTTGGGTGGAATTTTTCTCCTCTTTTTTTTTTGTCTTTCCAATTTTGATTAAAGTGGGAACATATGATAGTCAATAGTGAATACTCAATAGGTTGTATTCCTTGTATTGAAATGAAGCTGAGGTCTCTGGAAATAAATATATTATTTATTTATCAGTGACGTATCAACTATTGACGAATAGAGATTAATGTTATCCTTTACAAAAAAAAAAATAATAAAGAAAGAGAGACTAACAAAATGCTTATCCTCAGTGTTTGATAGGAAAATTGAGAATTCAAAAGGTGAATACAACAACCAAAATGTAGAGAGATAATAATACGAATTTGTATTATTCGAAATTTTCATATATTATTGTTTTTTTTATTTTCTCTGTAAATGAAGTATCTTGGATCCTTCATCTTTTTCTCTCAGATGGAAGGACGTAAAATTACAGAAAAGACCCTCAATCGTTTCAAATTTACAGTTTGTGCCACCGCCGAACAAAATAAGAAAAAAGTTTCGTAAAAGGTAAGGAGTTGGAAAACAATAGAACAAGGAAAGGCTCAAAAAAGAAAGAAGAGGAACCCCAAAGAGAAAGAACACAAATTGAGAGGGAATACAAGGAAGAGAGAAGAATAGAGAAAAAAGCCCTCGATTCAGGATCGATTTTTCAGGTCGGAAATTTCGGAATAGCCAAGATTTGATTTTGGAAGTTGGCTCAAATCTGAACAAAGTCTCTGGTTTTTTTAGATTCGATTTTTTTTTTTTTTTTTTTTTTTTTTTTTTTTTTTTTTTTTTTTTTTTTTTTTTTTTTTTTTTTTTTTTTTTTATGCTTTAAGATTGGATTCCAAAATCGGAATTCGTGTAAACTAGTTCGATTTATCAGAGTTATGCTCCGGTACAGAGTCGGTTCGTTTTCCCCCTTTTTCAAATTTACGAAATTTATGTTCATCTGATCTCTCTATCTCTCTCTCTCTTCTATTTTCGGATAAAAGAGATCCCTTTTTCAAATCTCTTAATTTCGTGTGTTGAATTTTGTAGTTTGTGAAAGGTGAAGAAAAAAGAGTCGAGTTCAAGAGAGAGAGAGACAGTAAAAATGGATGAGGTAGGTCCTCAAGTCGCTGCTCCGATTTCAGTTCACCATCCCATGGGGAAAAAACGCGATCTTTATCATCAGCCACACTGGCTTGTGCCATCTCAGCAACCGAGGAATGATTGGAATCCCAAGATGTGGGAGTGGGATAGTCAGAGATTTGAAGCTAAACAAGTAGAGGCAGAGTCTCTCCGGCTTGGTAACAATAACAACGGTGGTTTGAGTTACGAGGGAGAAGAAAGAGGGCTTGATTTGAATCTAGCCAGTAGTTTTAACGCTGTGGAAGACACGCCGGTGGTTATAACCAGACCTAACAAGAAGGTTAGGTCGGGATCTCCGGGAAGTGGCGGCGGCGGAGGAAATTACCCTAAGTGTCAGGTTGATAATTGTAAGGAAGATCTATCTATTGCTAAGGATTATCATAGAAGACATAAAGTCTGTGAGGTTCATAGCAAAGCTACCAAAGCTCTTGTTGGGAAACAGATGCAGAGGTTTTGCCAACAGTGTAGCAGGTGAAAGAACCTGACTTTTTGTTCGTAATCAATTCGTTTTTAGCTAGTTATGATTGGGTTCTTAAAGATTGGAACTTTTTGGTTATTAGGTTTCATCTGCTTTCTGAGTTTGATGAGGGAAAGAGAAGTTGTAGGCGTAGATTGGCTGGCCATAACAGGCGAAGGAGGAAAACGCAGCCCGAAGAGATTATCTCTCGGGCTGTAGCTCCGGGGAATCGTGATAATACTTCCAATAACGCTAATATGGATGTTATGGCTTTGTTAACAGCTTTAGCTTGTGCACAAGGTACTTAGGTTCTGCATCATTCTCTCTCTGTGGTTATTCTGTTTTAGATAATTCATGTTTTAAAACAAAGTCTGTTCTGTGTTCTGCAGGTAGGAATGAAGCTAGACCTAACGGGTCTCCGGGAGTGCCTCAAAGAGAGCAACTTCTTCAGATACTTAACAAGATCAATGCTTTACCGTTACCTATGGATCTTGTCTCAAAGTTGAACAATATTGGAATTTTAGCCAGAAAAAATCCAGATCAACCTTCCGCGATGAACCCTCAAAATGGTTTGAATGGAGCTTCTTCTCCATCTACCATGGACTTACTTGCTGTTCTCTCAGCAACTTTAGGCTCATCTGCACCCGAGGCTATAGCTTTGTTATCTCAAGGAGGGTTTGGTAACAAAGACAGCGATGAAAAGACTAAGTTAACTTCTTCTGATCACGGTGCTACAACCAATTTAGAAAAGAGAACTTTGGAGTTTCCTTCTTTTGGGGGAGGAGAGAGGACAAGTAGCAGTAACCAGTCTCCTTCTCAGGATTCAGATTCACGCGGTCAGGACACTAGATCTAGCTTATCTCTACAACTATTCACCTCTTCACCAGAAGATGAGAGTCGACCAACAGTTGCATCTTCAACAAAGTATTATTCTTCAGCCAGCAGTAACCCTGTTGAGGATAGATCGCCATCATCATCTCCGGTCATGCAGGAGTTATTCCCGCTGCAGACTTCTCCTGAAAGCAGGAGGTCTAACAATTACAAAAACACTAGTCCCAGTCCTAGTACCAGTTGTTTGCCCCTAGAGCTCTTTGGCGCATCGATCAGGGGAGCCGCTGCAAAGCCCAATTTTAATGTTTCCAGGCATCAATCTGGTTATGCCTCATCTGGTTCGGATTATTCTCCTCCCAGCTTAAACTTTGATTCTCAGGTATGCAGCAAATCATATTCCCTTCGTAAACTAAATCAAGTTCTTAGCAAAGCAGGTCTAAAGCCATTTTTATGGTTTTACAAACAGGACCGCACAGGAAAGATAGTTTTCAAACTACTTGGAAAAGATCCTAGTCAGCTCCCTGGGACATTGCGAACTGAGGTGATTACTTCTGGGGCATTTCTAACCTTCTTAAAATGCAAAAAAATTATTAAGTCCTAACAGTTGGCAATTCTTAATTTCAGATCTATAGCTGGCTTTCTAGCATTCCATCCGAAATGGAGAGTTATATCAGGCCTGGTTGTGTTATTTTATCAGTCTATGTGGCAATGTCAGCTTCTGCTTGGGAACAAGTGGGTGAATTTACTGAATGGTTGAATGATTGGTTAACACTATTCGAATTTGCTCTAAGCATCCTAAGGAGCTGATGGGTTTTATGTTTTATGTTCAGCTTGAGGAAAACTTGCTGCAACGGGTTAGTTCTTTGGTTCAAGATTCAGATTTTTGGAGTAACACAAGATTTTTGATCAATACAGGCAGACAGATTGCGTCATACAAACATGGTGAGTGCTCATAACTTGATACTTCTTTGTCTGTTGGTTTGCATGGTCTGCAAGATAATAACTTAGTCATTTCTATGCAATATATTTCAGGTAGAATTCGTCTGAGCAAATCTTGGAGAACTTTGAATTCACCAGAGCTGATCACGGTGTCACCGTTGGCTGTTGTAGCCGGTGAAGAAACAGCTTTGACAGTAAGGGGTAGAAACTTGACTAATGACGAAATGAGGTAAACAATTTTTGTAGGGATTTAGCTATTTTTCGCATCTTTCTGTCTTTTTTCCTCTAAGCTTTATGGTCATGCTGCAGTTTTCGTTGCGCGCATATGGGTAACTACGCGTCAATGGAGGTAACTGGAACAGAACATAGGAGAACGAAATTTGATGAGTTGAACGTACGTAATTTCAAAGTCCAGAGTGCAAGCCCTGTTTCTCTAGGACGCTGTTTCATTGAGGTAAGGACTTTGAAATAACCAAATTTTTAGTTTCTTAGCAAGTCCTGGTTTTTGGAAGATGTTAGTTTTACAGTTCTTATTATGTCAAAACAGGTGGAGAATGGATTCAGAGGTGACAGTTTCCCTTTGATAATAGCCAATGCTAGGATTTGCAAAGAGTTGAATCGCCTTGAAGACGAGTTTCATACGAAAGACGTGATAGAAGAACAAACACACAACTTAGATCGTCCGAGATCAAGAGAAGAAGTTCTTTGCTTCTTGAATGAGCTCGGTTGGCTATTTCAGAGGAAATGGACACCCAATATTCATGGAGAATCCGACTTTTCTCTTTCCCGCTTCAAATTTTTGCTCGTATGCTCTGTTGAAAGAGATTACTATTCTCTCATAAGAACTCTCCTGAATCTGATGGTAGAGAGAAATTTGGGAGAAGACGGTCTGATGAACAAGGAGTCCTTAGATATGCTGGCTGAGATTCAGCTATTGAATCGCGCTGTCAAAAGGAGAAACACAAAAATGGCTGAAACGCTTATTCATTATTCTGTTAATCCCTCTACTAAAAACTTCATCTTCTTACCTAATATCGCCGGACCTGGTGATATCACACCTTTGCATTTGGCTGCTTCCACATCTGGTTCTGATGATATGATTGATGTCTTGACTAATGATCCACAGGAGGTACAATTTCAATATTTAGAACCCATTTCTTTAACCTCTTGTTTTTTTTTTTTTTTTCACTAAACCGAGTTTTTACGTTGTTTCAGATTGGATTATCTTGCTGGAATTCCCTAGTCGATGCAACCGGGCAGACTCCATTTAGCTATGCTGCAATGAGAAACAACCACAGTTACAACACCTTGGTGGCTCGTAAACTTGCAGATAAAAGAAACGGTCAAATATCTCTGAACATTGAAAATAGCATCGATCAGATTGGTCTGAGTAAGAGACTAAGCTCAGAGCTCAAGAGATCTTGCAACACATGTGCAAGTGTCGCTCTAAAGTATCAGAAGAAGGTTTCCGGTTCACATCGTTTGTTCCCAACACCGATCATCCACTCGATGCTTGCTGTTGCGACAGTCTGTGTTTGCGTCTGCGTGTTCATGCATGCTTTTCCTATCGTCAGACAAGGCTCTCACTTCAGTTGGGGAGGTCTTGATTATGGCTCAATCTAAGGTTTGTATAAATAAGTGTTGTTAATCCTTTTGGTATAAAAAAAAAAAAAAAAAAAAAGAAGAAAAAAAGTGGTGAAGGATCCTGAGACCAAGAGGGAAAGTGAGAAAAGCCAAAGACATGTGGAATTTGGACATAGCAGAGATGAGATCAATACTCACTGGTCTTTTATGAGCCAGAGAGTAAAGAGAAGAAACAGGTTCCGGTAAGAGCAGACACAGCTTCAACACCCGAGTTTTTCTACTTTGGCTAATTATGTTTTATTCTTGAATCTGTTAATTTCCTTCTGCTTAATTACAGTTTTTAGTTGCTTCTCTCTTAACAACACAGAAGCTGTGGTTATTTACTGAATATGTTTTCTTTTGGGGGTCATTGTATCTAGTTGAAGATTGTTGTAAACTTGTAATGTAATACATTTTCTTAATGCTATGTAAGAGTAGTAGTATTAGCCACTTGGTCAACATTTTTAAAAGACGTGTTAAAAAGTGGATTAAAAGTGAAGATGATTCTTCACAAATGAACCACAACGATCACGTGAGTCACATGCTATTGACTATTGTTTAGGTCGGTCAACAGTGCGTTACCCCATCTTCACCTTCTTCCCACAACTGTCTTAAAGTTTCTTTCATTTTAACTTTTCCAATACAAACGAAACCAAACAAACCAATCGCTTCTTGTGTGGTTGAAAAAGATAAGAACGCAGATAAAAAGACGATTAGTCAACGTTTCTCCCAACATTTTGATTTTTGAACAATGAGTGGTTATGTGTAATTTTCTATAGATAGCTACTAACTGATTACGTGGATCACACTACATATGTTTTTTTTTTCAGTCTCTTTCTCGAGTAATACATTACATATGTTGATGATTTACACATTGTCATTTCTGCAATATACTACAGTTTTGACCTTTTTTAATTGCCCGGAAAATAAATTAAAAACTTAAAACATATGAAGTAGAACAAATGAAAAAGACTGGATAAGTTACTTGAAAATGTCTCCCGAAGGCTTGCTACTTTCAATTTCACTAGTCTATTAGATATAGATGTAGAAGATAGCGAACTAATAGAAGACAGAGAATTGTATTGCATAATTCTTAGGGTACGGACTAGAACACTACGTATATTTTTCGAGTTATTACTCGTAGTTTCGACATTTCACGCAATCTCGATTTGATTGCATAATTTTTGTGTTCATCTATTGAAACAGATCTTTTTATCTTTATTCATTCATTACCAGCCTCCACTTAGATTATAAGAACTCTTTATTCAAATAGATTTAACTGTGATAATAGTAGATTATTTTCTTTTGTCAACTGATCATAGTAGATAATAATAAAACTACTCGCGCTGGTAAATATCTATTAAAAAGCTAATATAAGAAATGCAATTATGTTGACAAAAAAAAGGAAAGAAATGCAATTATATATATATATATATATGTCAGTCGACATATGTGATAAGCTTCAAACACTGTGAGCCTATAAGAAATCATAGGTGAATAGTTTCACACACACGTAAGCCGTACAGCTAATATAGATTCGGGACAAAACCTCTTAGTTGACTTTGACCGTAAAATCTAACAGTTTAGATTACGGTATATCACACACAAGACACAACAGGTCAAATTCTCATTTGTCCTTAAAAACGCAAATGTTATTCTCATTGGCTCCTCATGGTGTAAATTATTATTTTAAAAGCAAAACTGATTTGAGTTCCATCACTAAAAACAAATAAAAATTTGATCCCCTGGAACTAGTAAGCACTTTCACCAAAAGCATTTCACTAGATGACAAGAACTCTTTATTATATTTGTTAATATTAATATTAGCTTTTGATCACGTGACACGACGCTTACTGACCTTACGATTATAAGAGGCCGCATATGTACGGTCTAGGATTTGTCATGTGTAACAAGAAAAGGACAAAAGCGTTTGCCACGTTACATAGGAAAAGATTGTCCTCTTAATCAAACGGCTCAGACCAGAATCTACACCAATCCCCCAATTCGGTTCTGTCTCCTCTCGTGTCCGTCGATCCCTCTGGCTCTTCACTTCTAGCCACGTGTTTTTAGTCTACCATATTTTAAGGTATAATATAATTATAATTTTTTTTTTTTAATAGTATCCACACTCAGTTTCTCTCGTATGGCCGTATCCTACCAATAGTTTGTGCCCGATGTGTTTTTTTTTTGTCATTTTATTGTTATTAATATTACAAAAGAAACATACATTTTGAGATATAATAAACGTCGGCGGAAAACAAAGATATTTTCAGAAATATAATTCGGAAAAGATAATCAAAGCCCCAAAACAAAAAGAAACACACACGAAGATATAAACTGTAAAAACGGAAACGGAGAGCCTAACAAAAGGCTCATAAACTCTAAAACTGTAAATCTTTCCAAGTGAACTCCCATCAAACCAAGTTCGTTAGCTATGTTATATGTGTATTTATCACAAATATAGTGAACGTGACGAATATATATTAATACAATCAAAATTTGGTAGAAAAAATATCTTCCTACGTTTGGGAGTGGTGTAGGACCGAATACTATAGTCGGCTAATTTGATATTTGTCGCGGTCCTCGCGGACAACGAAATAAAATGATTTATCATCATTTGTGAGCAATGATTCAGAATTTTCAATAATACTACTTTTTAAGTTCCTTTACTTCTGGGGTCTCGAGAGACCCACACATGTGCACAAAATATACGTGTGTCTCTCATGGACTTAAAAGCAAAATTAGACACATATTTGGCCAAAAAAAAAGTACTTATTTTATTTTTATTTTTTAAACAATTTTAAAAAGGGGATATTAAATGATTTTCATGTGAATTCTAAAACTGAAAAATATCGTGACCGACTTCAAAAACAAGAAAAACCTCAATTTCTGTTTTTCAGCTGTTTGCCGCCGCTTCCTCCACTAAATCAAAACTTCTCTTCTTAGTCTTTTCAATCTAAGTCAGTTCTTATTCACTCTTCAAGCTTGCTATTGAAAACCACAATAACATATCACAAGAAACTCATGGTAATTGAATGATTCTTCTTCTTACTCTCTATTTTTTCCTCAAAAAGTTTCTCTGCAGATTCTTATATTTACCCTTTGAATTTGGTGTCAAAATCTTCCAGGGACCGATGATGAGAGCAGAAGAAGATAACTACAATCTGAGTCCTCCACCATGGCTAATCCCTATGCTAAGAGCAAACTACTTTGTCCCCTGTTCGATCCACGCCGCTTCCAACAAGAGCGAATGCAACATGTTCTGTCTTGACTGCACTTCCAATGCCTTTTGCTCTTACTGTTTGCTCAATCACAAAAACCATCGTGTCCTTCAGGTTCTTTCATCAACTTCAAATCATTTTTTGTCTTTCCCTTCCCACCAATTCACAGAACGGAGTTAAGAAAAAGGGATTTTTTATTATTTGCAGATACGGAGATCATCGTACCACAACGTGGTGAGGGTGAACGAGATTCAGAAGTACATAGACATCTCTTGTGTTCAGACATATATAATCAACAGCGCAAGGATCGTGTTCTTGAACGAGCGACCTCAGCCAAGAATCGGCAAAGGCGTCACCAATACTTGTGAAATCTGTTGCAGAAGCCTTCTTGATTCTTTCCGTTTCTGCTCCCTCGGTTGCAAAGTAACTCTCTCTTTTTCTCTGTTTTCTCCAATTTCAATGAGGTTCCTCTGTTTTTGTTGTAATGACCATAGTGCCCTTTATTTGGTGATTTCAGCTTGGAGGGATGAAGCGAGGAGGGAATGATCCAAGTCTAACCTTCTCTTTGAAAGGGAAGCATGCAAGGGAGTACGAAGGTGGATGGGAATCTGATGAGGCGACCACACCAACTAAAATACGGAAGACGTGTGCTTTCAACCGTCTGATGAGTGGTCTCTCCATCTCCACCGTTAAGTGTGATTACTTGTCAGGAGATCAACGGTCTTCGAGCTCCGGTGATGAGAGCAGTTTTAATCTTTCTCCGGGGACGCCGCCGATATATAATCACCGGAATTCAAGCAGACGGAAGGGAGTCCCACACCGTGCTCCGTTCTGAAGTTAACTTAAGAGTAACTAACTATATATAAAATTAGAAAATGCGGTCATTATATGGTAAATGGTTACTACTTTATACTTGGTATTGTTTTTAACCTTTTGAAGCTAGGAATATATGACGTATATTATCATGTTTTTTTTTTAATTTTATAATTATAGATACTAGGTTATATACTCATAAAGGATTGAAATATGCTTTTCATGTAGTTTTTTGCTGTAAATATACGTTTGGAAGGATATATATATGGTTCGTGGTATGTTGCTTGTAGCCTTGTATCGTTTACGGTGTATTATCGTCAAAGTAAAATAACAAATATACATTGTGTGCATTATGACGAGTTTGTCTTTCAACTAGGATTATAAACCAAAATTTTGACTAATTGATTATGATTTGCATTAGTTTGTGTATACAAAATTACAGTATATTCATAGAATTTCATTAATTCTTTCAATTATCATTTTCAGTAATTTGTTGATTTTGGATTAAATATTCCTTTCTCTCGATATGGATAAAAAACAACAAACTATAAATAGTCAACAGATATAAATATTCTTCTTGGTCAATTATAATATACTATAAATATTTGTATTGATCTTCTATAAAATATTATTATTTAGCTTCTGTCAATTCTCATACTATAAGGGATTAGAATCATGGCTTTCTTTTGTAATCATCAGTTTGTAACAGTTTTGTATTTTATGTGTTGGTGTCATCATTCTTAGCTTTTTCAGATGCTGCATCGGAAGAACCAACCGGGAGAGGTAAACGGTTGTTACCTTTACAAAAAAAACTGTGATGATCGCTAATGTAGTAAGAAACAGAGAAGTTTTGAATTTACATTGCAAGTCTTCAGAAGATGACTTAGGATTGCAACATATCCGTTTCTTTGATGTTTGGTCTTTCAAATTTAGGGTAAATTGGAAAGGCACTACAAAATTTCATTGCCATATAACGTGGAAGGGAGGTGGTGATTTTTGTAATCGGAGAGACAACTGTGATTTTTGTAAGTGGCAGGTGCTAGGAGATGGTGGAAAGGAAAAACCTATAATCCGTACAAGATGGTGGAAAGGATACGAACGTGGAAGGGATGACTTTTACGATTGGGACAAATAACTTCAAAACGAAGAAATCATATTACTATTATATGTAATTTAGTGGTTTACGTTATTTAAGTTATTGGATCATTATCTAAATTTAAATATGGTATAAAAATGTGAAAGTTGTTGAAAAAATGTATAATTAACAATGGCCAATGATATGCCAACAAAAACAACAAATCATTTTCAAAAATTAATTTATATAAAATTTATTTAAAATGTGTTAGTTAGACATCAAATAATAATAAATTTTAACATTTAAACTTAAAAAACTTTTCAAAACAAAATGTTAGCGAGAGACAAGATAGTCAAGTATATTAGAATATAGAAATATATATAAAAATATTCAAGATAATATCAAATGTATAATGATATACTTGGAGGCTACTCTTGTACTTGTATAAGAATTGACTTATCAATAGAATTTTCCACAGAATTTCATAATTTTACATGAACAAAACCTAGCCATACTCGCAAATCCTTTAATTCGGCCACTAGTTTCGATCCAAATCTCTGCACGTCTTCCTTTTTTCTAGCTGCCGCTAGGCTTCATTTCCTCTTTTCTTTGCTCTTCTTATCACCTTGCTTCTTCGACACAGTACTATGATAAACACGGTGACCGTCATTTTTTTTTTCTAACGATAAAGCTTTTAGATCGGTCAGATTCAGACTTACATACCAATTCAACTTGATCTCAATAAGATGAATTATGATGTATGGCGTGAGTTTTTTTAAATTTAAATTTATTTTTAGTATGTTGTCGACAAATATATCTCTATCAATTTATATGTGGTCAATGAGAATGAATGAGACGAAGATTTTTCGTCTTGTATCCTTTGAATCCAACTAACTAAATATAAACAAAAATATAATAAAATGTGGATCAAGATATGTTATTTAATAGTAGCTAGTTTAGTAGATTGTATTAGTATTGTTATAACACTTTAAAAAAAAGTGTTTTGTGTCACTTATTTTATATATTTGCATTAGTTATAATTGATGCAAATAAATTTTATGGAAGTGATGATAACAACTATTTTGCATTAGTTAATATAAATAACGCTAATATTTGCTACAGTTATAATAAGTGATGAGTTGTAAAAATAATTGATGCTAAAGTTAGTGTAAGTTTAACTAAGTGAGTCTAATAATTGTGTGATCTATAAAAATTGATATTAATGTTTTCAATGACTGATGCTAAAATTTGAATTAAAATTAAAAATAACATTTTAGTTTCTAACAATATTATATCCTCCGTTCATATTTTTTGCAATATATTTAGAATGACAATTTATAATTTTTCATTATTAAGTAACTTAGATATTTAGAACAATAAGTCTGAATATTATTATATAAAGAGAGTTAAGGATCCTCTTCCTTTCTAAAGGCGATGTGGGACAAAGGCTTTTTTTTTTTTTTTTTTGGCAAGTGACAAGCAAACATTGCTTTATAATATTCTTTTACTATTATTACATATATACGTAGAACAAATAAAAAACGATAATAATATGCTGTAAAAAAACGATAATAATACAATTATCTTATAAATAGATATTTCATTCTTTCTGAGTTTTAAGTACAGTTTTATATTTAATCTTTTAACAATTTCTCCATTTGTTTTTAATTATGTTTTTTATTTTCTTCAAAAAAATAATATATAAAACACAGGAATCAAATTTTATATAAATATATATATATATATATTAATTTTTACGGATCAGTTAGTTTTATCCAATCGATGTATAAATAGTTATATTAATTTTTATAATTGATAATAAATAACATAATTAGTTTTGAAAAAATCGTATAATTTTGATTAGCATAATTTTTTATTAATGTAGATTTTGTATTATTTTTCTAAGTGATGTTAATAAAAATTAGTAAATACATCGATTATTTAATTGATGTAAATTCATGATTTTGCATCAGTATTTTAAAATTGATGCAAACAAATAAATTTGTATCAATTTTAATGAATCAATGTTAAACAAATCAATTATAACATCAATTATTGTAATTGATGTGAAATAATATATATTGTATCAGTTAGTAATAAATTATTTAAATTAGTATCATTTTTTGACACAGTTTAATTGATGCAACACCCCCATTTTTTGTAGTGTAATTCAATCATGTATTATATTATTAACAAAAATATAAAATACATAAATTCTGTTGACCATATTTACAACCAACTAAATAATAAATATAAAATAGATTTCAAGATAACTCAAAAAAACATTGGTGATAAGCTTGATGCTAAATGGAAAGAACTCATTTTTGATATTATACATATGATTTGATAAATGTGTTGGATTTTATATATTGTTTATTTAATATATATATTTTCTAGATAATAAGAAATTGGTATAGCCTTCAATATGGAAAGATATTGTTTTGATATTATATATATATAATTTCCTAAAATTTTCCATTATCTTTTTCGGTAATTACTTGATTTTTGAATTGAATTTGTATCTCTTTATCTGGATATGAATAAGAAACACACAAACTATATATATCCAACATGTAACAATATACTATAAATATATTTTTGGGGAATAAAGTATAACATACTATAAAAACCTGCATTGACTTTCTATAAATAATAAAAATAAAGACTATAAATATTTTAATTTAGCTTTTATCAAATCTCATAATATAGAAGATTCAAAACCATGGCTTTTTCCTGTAAACCTCATTACATAAAATTGATTATTTACAGTTTTGTTCTTTATGTATCGGTGTCATCATTGTTAGCTTTCTCAGATGCTACATTAGAAGAACCAATCATGAAAGCAAGACGACAGTTGTTACCTTTTGAGAAAAAAACTGTGAAGATCATTAATTTGGTAAGAAATAGTGAAATTTTGAATGTACATTGCAGTTCCTCAGAGGATGATTTGGGGTTGCAACATATCAGTTTCACTCGTTCTTGGTCTTTCAAATTTAAGGTAAATTGGAAAAGCACAACGAAATTTCGTTGCCATATTACGTGGAAGGGAGGTGGTGATCATTGGTTTACTATATTTAAAGATCGGAGAGACCACTGTGATCTTTGTATCTGGCGAGTTTTGGGAGATGGTGGAAAAGAAAAACCTATGATTCGTACTAGATGGTGGAAAGGTGAACAAATTGAATATGAAGGCTTTTTCGATTGGGACAAATAAATTAATAACAAATAAAACATGAAGTACTATGCTACCTTATAATAGAACGAATAAAAACTAGTATGTAATTCGACTAAGGTTTGTAATTTAGTGGTTTATGTTATTATTGTTGTCGTATCATAATCTAAATTTAAATATGGTGTCGAATCAAATATGTGTAATTTGTTGGAAAAAGACAAAAATTCTATAATACGGAGTATACATCAACTATTTAATACAGTATTTCGTATTATTTTTAAAATACATAAACGAATATTTATTTTCATTATAATTCACAAAATTTTAAATTGTACTCATCACTCTCGACTTAAATAAATGTAACTTCCATTAATTTTTTGCATTATTTAATAAAATTGTAAATATATAAATAACAAAATATGGAAAATTTCAACATTCCAGAAATTTTCAAAATATAAATACTTTTACTTTTATTGAAAAATAAATAATTTGGAGACAATTATATAAAATATATAAATCAGAGGTTGCATCATGATGGAAAATGCTTATTTAATTCCTCAAGTTAATGCGATTAATTCCCAGTTATGGTATACACACATTAATTTCTCAATTTGCTGTTGACTTAACAAATTTAGGCTTTTAAAAAGTCAACATTAGATCTCATAAATAGACTCATAACGTTGAATAAATTCATGCATTAATTTGTTAAGTCAACAACTATTTGGAAATTAATATACATATGCAAAATTTGGAAAATAAACCGATCAATTACAAAAACCTCAGGTGTAAAATAATTTTTGTTTTGAGTATGACAATAAATGGGAGTTCGTTTCATATTTGAGTGACAAATTAATTTTTATTTCTTTTCTAAACGATAATATGCTCATTTGATGGTTCTGATCAAGACAATACAATTTTAAGTGTTGTACAATATATGATCTTCACTAGACAATAAGCTTAAACAACATAATCATTTAAATAATAAAACCACATTTTTAACTCTATAACTACACGATAAAACCACATTTTTAATCTTATACAATTAAATATATTTTTCAATAATAAAGATTATTGTTATATTTTCAAAGTACGTATATACATTATTTTATTTATATTAACTTCACAAGTAATAACTAATTAATATTTTCGTGATATATATAGTTATTATTTTATCTATATAGTTATTTGTTTCATACGATTGTTGGTGTTAAGTAATAAAGTGGAAATAAAGTCGAAAAACATGATAGATCACTTGATGTTATTATATAACTATCGGAGCTATTTCAACAAAAATATGACATACAAAAAAGTTTATTTTATTTCTGAGTTTTTGCAATAGACAAATCTATTTCCCAATTCTCGCATGCGTAAATTAATTTCTCAACTTGATGTTAACAAATTAATGCCTTATTTAAGTCAACGTTATGAGGCATAACGTTGATTTTTAAAATCCCATATATATTATTTGGAAAGTACATTTATAAAATAAACATTATAAAGTGTATATATTTACATCACTTTGCCATTACATCAAAGAACAAATTTTAATTTCTCATTAAGAGTATTTTAGTCATTAGTTATTATGTGATCATTTAATTATTATATAAAAAATAGGTAATTAGTATATTAAAAAATCAGTTGTTGGTTTTAAAAATCGGAACTAACTTAAAAAAAATATTTATGTGGAACTAAGTTTAAAAATATTAACTTAAAATATATTTATCTTTAAAATATAATCATATTTTAATATTTAAGTTATATTTATCTTTAAAATATAACTTTCAAATCAGAACTAACAAAATCAGTAATTATTATGTTAACTTAATAATAAATAATAATAATAATTACGAGATAACTCACTTGATAATAATATTTGTTTCAAATATTGAAATTATTTACGAGATAATTTACTTGATAATTATTGTTTCTTTAAACAAAAACAAAAAATAAATATTTTCCAATATATTCCAAAAATAAAAATTTCCTTATTTTAATTAAATCACAAATGCAAAAAATTCGGTAACCATATTTTAATTAAATCATAAATGCAAAAAAAATCGGTAACCATAAAGTTACAGAATTTGTTAATATTCCATAATTTTCGGATGTGTTAATCGTTATATGATTTCATATATGTTATTATTCTATAAACTATTCGTATTATTTGTTATTATTCCAAAAACTATTTCTTATTATTCAAAAATATGAATTCCATTTTTTAATATTAATCATAAATGCACAAAATTTGGTAACCATGAAGTTGAAGAATTTGTTAATATACCATAATTATAGGGATACCATAGATTATCTATTAAAAATACATAAAATAATTCTTTTTGTAGAATTAGTTTCGGAAGGTTACCGAATGCTGATAATATCCTAATATTTAACATATCTAAAATTTTTGATAATTATTCCTATATCCAAAGAATTTGGATGTTTTAATCGGTATTTTATTTCTAATTTGTTATTATTCCGATAACTATTCATTATTATTTTTTATTATTCCAAAATCTGTTTTTTATTATTCCAAAATATCGGAAAGGTATTATCCTGAATGGAATTCAATTTGTAGATTTCACACTATTTCGATTTGAATTGATAATTATTGTTTCTTTAAACATAAAATAAAAAAATATTATCCACTTTTTCCGTAATTCTGTTCTTTTTCCAAAATACCTCAAAAGTATATACCTAACATAACTTCAAAATCGGGATAGATTTTAGTCATTAATTATTTTTTTATATTAATATTAATTATGTTTTTTGATTTTACAAAAAAATTAGATTTGTTAATATTCTGAAAAAAATCAGATTTGTTAATAATCGGATATTGTGTTTAACAAAAAAATCAGATTTGTTAATATTTCAAAAAGAATTTGTTATTATTCCAAAAAATTTGGATTTGTAGATAATCGGATATTGTGGTTGACAAAAAATTTGGATTTGTTAGTATTTCAAAGAATCGGGTTTTGGAATGAATATTCCAAATTTATATCCATCACCTAATATGAAATCCTAAATCGCTTTATTGTAAACTCCTATAAATATTAGATTAAGTTTTGCAGAGCAGAGAAATAACAGCCTCTTATTGTCCACATATCGTCATGGTGTCTAATTTATATTTGTATTTGGATGTTCAACTTTTTTCTGGTGCATCAACCCGAATTTATATATATTTTAATGTTTTTAAATTTAGTTTTATTGTTTTAAACATTATTTGCACCTTTATAACCGTGCATATTATTAAACATAATTTATTAAGTTGTGTTATTTTTTATTTCAGCGAAAATACAAAAGTGTGGTTTGTTTAATTTGTTTATATGTTTTGATTTTTCAATTTAGTGATTTATGGATATTTTTTGGGTGATTGTTTTTACTTTTTTGTTTTTGTGGTTATATAGATGATTTTAAGACTATTAAACAAGGATTCGATTTTTCCTTTAAAAATATCGATTCATCGTATATATATATTTTAATGTTTTAAAATTTGGTTTTATTCTATTAAATATTATTTTCACTTTTATAAGTGTCGATTTTGCAAGACGTATCTCGAGTAAAATCCACGTATTTTTTAAATCATAATTGTTTTAGATATATGAATTTAATTGAATTATTTATTTATATCGTTTATTCTTTAGTTTTTTTTAAAAAAAATTGCAACATATATCTCTTTATAATTATTTGGAGAGTACATTTATAAAAAAAATTACAACGATCTTGCTTTCATGTAACCATGATATAAAAAGGAAAAAAAATTCGGTTTAATTAATTTAAGAAGGAATCAATTTGTGCTATTGCACGGGACAAATTCTAGTCTACTTTTAAGTCAACAACTTGTTGAGGAATTAATATGTGTCCACGATAATTAGGGAATTTAACTGTTAATTATAACAGCTTGAAGAATTAAATGAATATTTTCTCTGCCATCATGAAGTACTGGAACATTCACTGTTGCCGACATCATCATAAGTCAGTGAAATCTCCCCTCATACATCTTCTTATAGATGCACTCTCCAGGTGTAATTCTGTCATGTTTTCTCTGCTTCTAAAACATGGGAACAACTCTTATATCGCCGTAATAAACAAAGATTGGATCAAAATCGTTTGTTTACAAAGGGAGTTCCACGGTTCTCTCTTATCACTTGGTTGGCAGTTTTAAATCATCTCTCTACAGGTTCTAGGATCTGTACTTGGAGATATACTTAAGAATGCCTCTTTTGTAGCCAACTCGACGAGACGCGCGTGATCATTTTTTTTTTTTGCGTGCCCTTATACGTTTACGATCTTACTCGACATCAGCAGAGATCTGCTAGGCATGCCAACTGATCCAGACTTGGCGGACATTCTTTTTCGTCTTACTATTCATAGGTATGACGTTGTCACTTTTATCCTTTTTCAACTAGCAAGACTCCGCCTCGACTTAGACACCTACTTCAGTGATGGTTTCAGGCTCATGATGAACATCGATAACAACTCTGCCCTTTACACAATTCTTTTCTTCTTTTTTTTTTTCATTCCAAGCTTGTAAATGGATTTCGTATATTTGATAAATAAATTTCACATTTCATCGGAGGAAAAAAAAAAAAACAATGTCATAACCATAAGAATGTTTGTTTTATGGAATGGAACGCAACGTTGTAAGCCCACTAACGATAACAAAATTAATCATCTACTTTATAGCCCAATATAAGCCTTTTTTGGATCGCCAAATGATCTCTATAATTGGTTCAATTAAGACTTTAAACAGATACATATAACTAAGAGGAAGAGTAAGTCCTTGCGCACACGAGTCACGACCACGTTATATAATATAAGATAAACCAGAAATTAGGAAATTTTCTGGCAAGGAACAAGGCAAACGTGCAAGTAGGTTTTATCTAAACAAAACGGCTTAGGTACTATTTTGGTAGCTATATAATAATTTATGGGATCTTAGTACATTTATATGGCTATTAAAAAATCCCATCTTTCCGGATTAACATGTGAACATCGTCATGACCAATAGGATAAACATTTCGTGAACAAATTTAATTAATTTTTTTTTTTGTTCCTATCATACCAACATAAACTAATATAATTTTGCAATAGGATATTATTATACTCTATTTCATTATTTTGAGCCGTACAAGAGATTTAAAACTTGGCAACGTGATTGCGCGACTGGTCTGACAATGCGCACGCCGGCACACGTATAAAACATATACTTAATTTGTTAACATTTTATACTTAAATTATTCACGTCTGTATAAATCGTTTATCTATCTATTTTTCGAACAACCTTGAAACGGAAGCAACGGAGTAAATTTATATAACTTCTTAGTTGATGATTGACTATTAGACTTACGCCAATTGCCAAGTTGGAAAACTCTACAACAAAGCGTGTTTTAACGGAATTCTCTGAAGTTACACTCGTTCCTTTTGTAATTAAATGACAAATTACGCGTTCAGCAAGCTGCAATTACCAAGATTTAAAAATATCTTCAGTAAAGGACAAAAGATTTTAATGTATTTACTATCATTATGACTTTCATGAACATACAAACCACCGGAAGTCTCATCTCCAATCAATTATACTAGATTCTGGCAATTGCGATAGTCCAACAATATATATACTGCATAACAAACCAGAGGCAGTTCTATTTTAGAAAAAAAAAAAAAAAAAAAAAACTCGGAGAAGAATCTATTTCCGATCCTAGATAAAACCACGATTTACAACTTTTTCAGCCAATATATAATTTAAATCGTTTTGATAATCCTATTATGTGAATATTTATCTTATTTCACATCATGTTTAACTTGACAAAATATCATAACTTTTTAATGAAAAGTTTTATATATGTGTAATTTCAATGTATAAAGTATGTAGTTCTTGAAATTTCTATTCATCTTTGAATAATTTCAACATCATGAAGGTTTTTAGTATTAAAAAAATCATGAAGGTCTAACTCATGACATCAATAAATAAAATAGCTCATAGCCTTATACGAATGAAATTGTATGTGGTATTTGAACGCTATAAAATATGATAAAACGAATAGCTTGTACATTCATGCATATAAAATACTATAGCGTCGTTGTGTGATCGTTTGTATTCAAACTTTCGGATTGGGTAATACAGATTCGGGTATTTGTTATTCGGAAATGGGAGTATTAAATATAAATGTACTTAGTACGCACTATTGGCTACCAAGTCAACGGTTGAACACGTGAATCCTTCCTGCATTTTGCATGGCCTGCGACCTGTTCGACTTTACTCAGTTCAATGTAATAATTAAATGCTGACGGTGTTCCCTAGTATTCATTCAGCTTCGGACTTCATTAATACCAATTAAAGCCTCGGACTTTTTATTTTGGTGATAACTGTGAAACTATAATTAAGATGCAATAATAAAGTTCATAAATCTATTCAAATTTGTTATTTTATCTAATTTCGAGAAGCATATTTAAGATACAGATGTCAACGTAAATAATCTTATCCAAACACACGTAGTTGCACATTATATATTGTAATGACAGCGAAGTGACAGCAAAACTATGTTTACAGTAATGATTACTCCATAATTAAGGTTATAAAACCCATTAAAATCCAGATTTTTTCCACCGGATTTCGACTCCATGTAATTGCATATTTGCATTTGTTGAAAAAACAAAAATTATAAAACCCATTAAATTTATTACTAAAAATGATCATAAATTTTAACTGGATAAATTATATATATATACAAGGCAGCATGAGTAAAGTGATAGTTCTTGAAAAAAGAATGGATAAAGTAAATTGCAGTTGAGTTATATTCCGTGGATGGTCTTAGAACCATAATTATACATGGCCTAAGATGATTGATTAAGTTCTAACTGGCAGTAAAATTATAAATATGTTTCGCACATTTTTGTTTTCATGTTAAATTTATTAAATAATAAACAGTATAGTAAAATACCAACATGTTTTGTTACAGCATTTTGTTGTGGTAAAGTGAAAATAAGATGAAAGTTCAAAACTGAATGAACCGAACTAAAGCATAAGATGAAGAGTTAAGACAACATATAGGGGAAAAGTTAAATAGTTAATCATGGTCGAATGTGGAAACAATAGGCGAGCATATCGTCGTATTAGCTAGTGGTCCTTTATCATGGTCTTTTAATTATGTAGTACGTACTTAAAATGTACTGTATATTTTTTAGAAAATATCATTATGAGGGCCACTGTATATTTTTGGTAAATATCATTACGAGGGTCACTTGGAAACACACATCATTGAATATAGCATTTATTTATTCATAAAGTTATTGATTTGATCATTTGCGTTTTTTTTTCTTGTACCACTAATTCATGCATGGTGAGAGTCAAATACAAGTTGCTGTGGTCTTCCACATTAAAAAAAGGAAAAAAAGGTTGCTGCGTTTCCTTATTCCCCACGCGTATTTATTTATTGTTTTATTTTGGTCTCCTTATCGCTAATTTTGAGTCACGTGTTACGGCTGAGAGCTGCGACGCCACGTCATTGCTGACATATCTTCATTCGTACGGGATATGGAATCTGTTAAATTTCCCAAAACCTTTGTTGCCTAAACTGCGAATTAATCATTAGTTTATCATTATAATTCACCAAATATTTGAAGTCAAAAACAACCTCGTTAAAAAAATAATTTCCAGATACACGAAAATGGACGTACGGTCAACCTAATGTATAACTACATATACAATGAATGGAAAGATTTATTTTGACGATTGCGTATCTTCTAGTTGGGGGAAGTTGCCAATTTAATAGACTTTTAGGTCAATTTTACATAGTAGATGGATAAGAAAGGCTATCTATATAAACGCACATCTACGTATAATACAACTACACAAATACATTCACACTATACAATACAATCATCTAAAATCACCATATTGTATTCACACGTTTTACTCTGGGTGTGTGATACTTTTATCAACTACATATAGTTACCAAAACAGAATTTATCAACCAAATACCACTAGATGATCATTTTGAGTTTGGACTAGTTGATTGGAAAATTACTTAACTAAATTATGTTTTGTTTCATCAACATGCAAATGCGTATTTAAATTCGGATAGTAACATAAAAACACTAAAAGAAACCATTTGACTAAAAATTTTGGTCAATTTGAATTAGTATTTAGTAGTTACTACTAGTAGATTTTGTTACCAATTTGAAATTGAGTTTTTATACGTTAGTCAAATATTTATTGACTTTTAAAAAGAAGTTTCATGGATTTTTGGGATAGAGATAGTGACCGTACCACCATTCAATTCATATCCTAAAACATGAATATTTAATGTGGCCTTGTAAAACAAGACTGACTAGTACACAAGAGTCAACTCAACAAAGCTAAGCGTACGCGTCAGCTCCCGGTTTGAAACGTAAAACACAAACCGTAATTGGTTTTCCGTTTTTTTGTCCCTCTTGTAACGTCCGGTTAAGTCAAATGATGACGTCAGCACTTTTTGTCTATTTATATCTCATATCTGTAACCAACTCTGTTTGTTTATCACGCGTCCTCTCTTCTTCTCTCTATCAATTACTCTCTCTCTCTCTGCAACAATCAGAATTCAAATATTATTTTTGGAGTTTTAATTACCAGAAGAATAAAAAAACTCAAAAATGGGTCTTTGTGTATCTGTTGATCGAAACGAGTACGATTCTTCTCCGACGACGGCTAAAATCGTGACGATTAACGGCGATCTCCGTGAATACGATGTACCGGTGTTAGCATCTCAGGTTCTGGAATCTGAATCGACGTCTTCATCTTCATCTTCGATTCGATCATCTTCTTCTTCTTATTTTCTATGTAATTCCGATTCTCTCTACTACGACGATTTCATACCGGCGATTGAATCTGATGAGATTCTTCAAGCGGATCAAATCTATTTCGTTCTTCCCATCTCTAAACGACAGTACCGTCTCTCTGCGTCGGACATGGCGGCTCTCGCCGTGAAAGCTAGCCTCGCGATTGAGAAAGCAGCGGGGAAGAAAAATCGCCGGCGTAAGAGCGGAAGGATCTCGCCGGTCGTGACGTTTAATCAGCCTAACGCCGTTAACAGAATTGGAGCCGGCGAAACGATGGAAAAGGGAAAGTTACAGAATAAAACGACGCCGTTTCAAGCTACGAACAGTTATTCCCGGTCTGGTTCGGTTCGGAAATTGAAAAGATATACGTCTGGGAGAGCTAAATTGGCGGTTCGATCGTTTAGACTGAGACTCTCTACTATATACGAAGGCTCCGTCCACGTTTAGATAACATTACACCAAAAAAAAAAAAACCAATATATATGGAATACTAAAATTTTATTTTTTTGTTGTTTTTATAAATGATTGTGTAATAATGTTACATATGAAAACACAGTAAATTACAGCTTTTGTGATATATTAATTTCCCATTTTTGCCTTGTCATGATATGTTTATTTATGTACCATTGCTTATTTATGATTGTGTAATAATGTTACATATGAAAACACAGTAAATTACAGCTTTTGTGATATATTAATTTCCCAGTGTTGCTACTTGCGAGTTTTATGAGATTTGTTTTATATGCACATGCACGTACTTTAGGATAAACTGTTAGTGTTCACTATATTCGAATGATATGAAATGTTTTTTTTTTTAACTACATATGAAATGGTTTAAATTTAGTAAATACCCATTTATGTTGACCAAAAAAAATATATACCCATTTTGGGAAACATGATTATAGTATATACAAATCCTTGTAAATTCCACAAATGGAATTTTCGCATAAAAAGTTAAAAGTAACTATGACTTGGAGAGAAAGTTTGGTATTCCAATGGAAGAGACAAACATAATGGAAGATTTGGCTTCGCAGCCAATGGGATTAATTAATGTTTAAAATCGATTTAAGCTTCAGACTTTTTGTTGTTTTTAGTCTTTACACTTTTGATGTGAGATGGTGATGTATTCAACTACTAACAAAAGCCTTTTCATTACTATTCACTTGAGGAAAGTCGATATTTTAATCCGGTTAGTTCAACCAATTAGTTACAATAATATTATTCAGTGCTACTAAAAGGAGTTTGAATCATGTTTGGTTCGAGATAAAGACATGAAGCAGAAATATGATCTAAAACATCAAAATTGGTTGAAAACACATATATGGTTTCGTCTGAAGCTTTCAACGTTTTAAAGCATACAAAAAATAAATATGAAAATGCTATGATTAAGTTTTTTTTCAATATTACTACTATTTATTTGTTGCAAAGTTTGTGATAGTTAGTAATTACTCACCTGCCATATGATGCATGTTGTGACAGTAACAAAAGAACAATTACTTATACACTTACTGACTATACTTTGCTAGTACCAAAAAAAAAAAAAAATTTAAAAATCATTTAATCTGGGATATATACTGTAAGATTTAAAATAAGAAATAATCGACTAATCTGTGATCGTACATAAGAAAATGTACATCGTCCCTCCTTATAAAAGCAACTTAAAAATCGAGATACAAATCCTTGCTCAACTAGACATAGTAATCTACAACGAAAATTTTCCTTCGGGGCGTTGATAGCCAAAATAGGGCTATTGAAAAGTCTCGTGGTGTATTAATCTAATTAATTTTTGTTTTTCGTTTTTTTTGAAATTTGTTTTCCGAATTTGTGTGAACCCTAAGATTCGATTTTATCTATTGGACAAAAAAAAAATCGAAATCTGTCGGCTAGTCCTCCGTTATGACCGGCAAGCCTCCGACAATGACAGGTGTATCTGGCGGCGACAACATCAACTAAATTATCTTCTTATTTTTTGTAATTAATCATATCACCAACTTATGTACAAGACTCCAAAAGAAAATATACTTAAATTTTCCCTATTTGGTGCCGTTGCCTTTTACTATATTATATGCATACGTGTGCTTTGCCGGAGGATAAAAAATGTCATGCGAAGTATAACTTAATTTGTGGATATCCCTCTACATATATGAAATGTTTATTTTATCTATATATTTTCCAAAGATTAATTATGGAATTAATTAGTTAGCTATTAAAATTTACGCTAAAACATGTTGATCATGTCGAAATAAAATTACGAACATCACAAAAATAAAAGATATCTCCTTCTATCTAGAACTAAGGTTCCCTGACAAAATTTGGACGCTAGGCAACTGTTAGATCTTGTCTATCTTTAATCTGAGTCCATTAGTATGAATGCAGAATATATAAATTGACTTATTTTAATCATCGGTGTTTTCATTTATGAAAATAACAGGTCTATATCCCCGCGTCAGAACGGACCGTCGATTCGTTGTTGAACTATCACATTAACATTCTTAATCCTATTGGCTAAAATTCAAAATTATGACGTGTATGCACACCCTGGTCACTTTTTTTCTGAATGTGTTCAATATATCAGTATGAAATAAATTTGTTTGATGAAAAACAAGAGTATGACGCAGATTAAAGACAAATGGGTACCGTAGACTGACTTCGATCTTGTCACGGTATTTCATTTACTTTTTTATTTACTCAATGCATGTACGGTATATATTGATTATCTGTTCTATAACAGACTAAAACATGTAAATCCGGATATATGTTAAGATTTATGGAATTTTTAACTTAAAACTGATTGATAGTGAATAATTTGTTTATATATGTTTACTTTACATATATGAGATCTTAACACTTTTCCTAAGACGATTGTTTCTATCAGTTTATTTCGACCCGAATTTTATTATAGAACCGACATTAAATCTACGGATAAACAAATTGGACTATAATACTATGTTAAGTTTCATGGATTTTTAACGTCAAAATAATTAGCAATGACTAAATTAACGAATGTCCCTTATATATTAATCTGAGATCCGGACATGATATTTATATATGACATCAACATTAACGTTAATGAAAACTATCGAGTTTACATGTCCCGATCAAATATGAAACAGAGAAATATAAAGATTCCAAAGAGAAGGTTTTGAGGCTTTTTTCAGTCAGTGCCTCGGTAACCAAACATTTTCTACATGTTAATCATACATTTTCAATTATTTCAAAAAAAAAAAAAACATTTTCAAGCATTCATTGAATGATTATTTTCATTACAGTCAGCCTAATAGTAAATTGGTTATTTTTGAATTTTTGACACAAAATAAACGTGGATTTGACTTTTAGATAGTTTCTTGTTCATACACCACATAGAGTCGGGCGATAGATGAAAGAGTAACTGGGAATCGTAGCTTAGTTTGATACATTTCGTGAACTCTTGCATTGCATAAGAATAGTACACTGAGGTTTTTATCAGCCCATTAAAGTAGCTTCTTGACCCATTTAATAAAGGCCCATTCTCGATAAGTTATTAGAGATCTCACAAACATCAAGAATTAGGGGAAAAGTTGGGCATGGGACCCGTTACCCGCCTAATCCACTCTGTACTCGACCGTATCCACTTCGTATCAAGTCAAGTATAAGGTAAATATGTTTTTAAAATACTTGCAAGTAACGGGACAAATCCAAATCCGAAATTTTTTTCCACTACTTGCCCTGTTTTTACCGGTTACCCGCCTTGAAACCCATTACCCGCCCCGTTACTCGTTATCCGTAACAAAAATACTTGTTACCCGCAGCAAAAATATCCGTTACCCATAAATAATACTTGTTTCCCGCAAAATAATATTCGTTATCCGCAAAATATACCTGTACCCGCCAAAAAAATACTCGTTACCCACATAAAATAACCGTTACTCGCAAAATTACCTGTTATCCGCGAGTCCAAGTAGCAGGGCAAATACCTCGCAAGTAATGAATTTTAGGGCGGATACTCGTTTTGGACGGGTCCAAGTACGGTTCTAAATTTCTATTACTTGAGCGGAGCGGATCAAGTACCAAGTAGTAAAAAAAAAAGGATACCCGCCCCATGCCCATGGTTAGAAAAATGTGTTTTTATTGAATTTCGACAAAGTTTCAAAGATTATAATAATTTGGAAAAAGATGTTTTTTTTATTGAATTTCGACAAAGTTTCAAAGATTTTAAGAATTTCTAATTTGTAGAGAGTACAAGTTAGATTTTGCTAAGAATAAAGATTAAAGCTTAGATCTTTATGTGCCAAGTTGCGGATCATTTTCTTCGAAAGAAGACTCTTTATTTATATCGAAGAGAAGGTCGGTTTCGTGAAATTAATTATTTCTTTATTTTTCGAGCGGATATCCTCTATTTTTTCTTATTTCAAATCTCTTCCTTATCTCCTAGATTTAGTCAGATCTTTTTCTTTTTCTTCGTAGGTCGGTGCCGAGCTCATCAGACTTATTATCTTCACGGGCCAATCTATACTTATTTTAGGATATTCTCGATGTAAAATGCGCTAATTGAAAGGTGGGCAGCCCATCCCCAACACTCTGGTTGTTCTTGTACTCTCTCTAGTCTCTAAGCTGCAGCGATGCGTACACGGATTGAAAAACTCAGGCGAAGAAAAAGCAACTTTCTGAGAGAGTCGGTTTATTTACAAGTGAAGGTTATTTTCTTATAAACTATTTTTAAAATATATATAGCTATAGAAGAGAATTGTTCGAGTCGTCTACGACTTAAACACGTATATATACTACCATATCGGAACCAACATCATGATACATAACAGCAACACAAATATGAACCACTAAAGTTAAAACTCTTGTATATAATTTAAACTTCTTTTCATTGTTTTGCTTTTTATACTATCATTTCGTTGATTGTTATAAGATTTCATATATCATGATTTACCCGTAAATTAGGCTTTAATGTCTTGTCTTCCTGGTTAGTCATTTTTCAAATTTTAATTATGGAAAAAGGAAATGTATAGTCCCCACTACAGCACATAATACTGACTATTCGTGGCACTATAACGGTATAAAGTATTTGAAGTCAATCATCTCAACAGTATGCATGCTTCTACGGCCTTCTCACGCTTAATACCATCATTGCCATGTTATTTTTTATGTGTACTCACTATTACTAAATCATCTTTTTGTTAATGCCTAAAAAAATAAACTAAGAAAGCAAAACATATTTTTTTGGGGTAATTCATTTATATAGTAGCTGTTGAGAAGGTTTCCCAAAAGAAGTATATAGAACATATAGATCGATATGACTTACAACCATAATAAGTAACCCAGCTATAAGAATGTAATCGTTGTTTCCCTTATTATACAATTTCAAAATGACAATTGAGTAACGCTATGATCGTGTGTATACAAATCTACTACAAAAAATTATCGTATATTAAGTCTTTTGAAAGAGTCAATAATGAAAGACAAAGAAATTAAACTCAAACCTTTACGTTGTTTTGATTTCTTATACATATTAGCAGACAGCAGCATAAAACACGGTTTTCCATATATGTAACACTTTAGTATGTAAGAAGTAAAACACACACACACACACACACACACACACACACACACACACACACACACACACACAAAAAAGACAGTTCAGGATAACACAAACGCATCGATTGGGTTCTTCACTACAAGTGGACCCATTTCTTGTTCGCCCAACCAATTACATCAGTTCCCTCTATTCCCTTCTCCTTATCAACATCATTTACTATTTTCATAATTTTGGATCCCTGTTTCGCAATTACATGAAACGTAATACTAAATTCAGGTTAGTTTACCACCATTTGGTGAACACACTAATTAAGGAAGAATCAATCACTTGAAAACAGAGAAGACGAAAGTACACGCATGTATAAATGTGGTTTATCCATTACATAGAAAATAACAACAAAAACAAAATAATAACTTAATACTATACATTAAAACGAAAAACGAAAAACAAAAACATCCCCTCCACTTACACCTCACACCTATACATATACCATCAAACTTACTCTCGTTCTCTTCTCACTTACACGATTACAAAGAAAATAAAAAATAAGAACGATGGTAGATTTGGGAAAACAAAGAAGTCACCTACAAATCATTGATTCTCCGACGAACGTTGACTGTGCCCGTGAAGTCAGACTCCGACGAACCCTCCGTGCACTCATCGAATGCGTAATCCCATATTGTTGCACGTACCAACCTCCTCCCTCCGACCAAAACGACACCGTTTCTGTGTCTTCCGACCAAACCGGCGTCGTAGTCACCGGCACTTTCTTTGGTCACCGCCGTGGTCACGTCAGCTTCTGCCTCGAAGACGACACTCGTCCCTCCTCTCCACCTCTCCTTCTCCTCGAGCTAGCTGTTCCCACGGCGGCTCTCGCTCGGGAGATGGAAGGAGGATTTCTCCGAATCGCTCTCCGGAGCAAGAGTAACCGCCGGTCTAGTATCTTTAACGTTCCGGTTTGGTCTATGTATTGCAACGGCAGGAAAGTTGGATTTGCGGTGAGGAGAGAAACGAACGAAAACGACGTCAATTTTCTCCGGCTGATGCAATCTATCTCCGTAGGCGCAGGGGTGATTCCGAACAGTGAGACGTTGTATTTGAGAGCGAAGTTTGAGCGAGTCACCGGGTCGAGTGACTCGGAATCGTTTCATATGGTAAACCAAGGGGGTGGTTATGGACAGGAGCTTAGCATTTTCCTTTCGAGATCTTGAAAGTTGTGAGTAGGAAAAATCTAGTTATGATCGATGTTAATCTTAATGTTCGTTTTTGTGTATGTATTGTATAACTTTTGGTTGTTACACCTGTGAACTGACAAGGTTTTTACGAACATTATAATTATAAAATTTTGTGTGGTATATGGGTAGGGATGTTAATTTGGGTAAACCCACCCTATTTAAACATCTAATCCAATATAATATGGGCACTCGGAGAAAATATACTGAATAGTCACAATGATATATGCATTATTAAATAACAATCTTATACGCAGTAAAATAAAAACTAAGCTCTGCGTACATATGGAAGCCGATATATGGTTTAAACTAAAAATAACATATTACTAGCTACAATCTTATGTAGTTTTACGTAAGTAACATATAACTTGTCATTTTTTAAAAAGAAGTAATTTCAAATTTTCAGTATTAGATACGTAGAAAATATACACGAATGAAATTGCAGAATAAATTACCTAAAAAAAGTTAATCTACGAATGAAATAGCGGAATAGAATACCTAACAAAAAAGTTAATCATATATATTTTAATTTTATAGTGAAAATAGCAGAATTACTAAACTAAGCATATATCCTGCCATGCCACAAATCTATTAAATAGTAAAATATGGGGTATGGCCTAATAACTCTACCAATTACCGTTTGGTTAACTAGACTGATCACCTTGACTTTGAATCTTTGATAACGAGATACATCATGATCAATAATAATGCAATGGTGTGTCCCTGCTTTGACTCCTCTCCTGCCAATTTGCATTTGTAATTTCTTCAAAACTGAGTAATCCTCATGGGCCACCGGCGCGTGGACAGTACGCACGTGCATTGGAGGAGTCTGATCAAGGGGACAACTGAAAGCAATGTGCAGACCAAACAGCAATTATCGAACAATCTAGCTTAGCTCCGGTGCCGAACCAGCACCGTTCCTTCTCCTCCTCCACCTTCCCGTAATATTAGGGATTTTGCTCTTTGCACCTTATTCTCAAATTCATTAATTCCATCTGTTACTCTCTTTGAAACAAAAATGACACTATATATATATATATATATATATGAAAATTCTGAAACCCATATGATATATGGACGTATAGTAGTACACTATGCAGCCAAAACTTATGGAAAGTCTTGATATGATAAGAGAAATGACGATGACGAACTAACACCGAAATGATTTTTATACTAGATTAAAACATATTACATACTAACACCAATAACATTTTACAAAATAATTAATTAAATAGCAAATAACAATTTTTAAAATATTACTTTCGGGTGCCGGGTTATTAGTCTAGTTAAATTTATATATGAAGATAAAAAATACGAACACGCTCATTATTTAGCCATTACGGAACTCATTTAACGGTTATATATGTAACCAAATGGATTGCGGTTTCGATATTCCGGTTTTTAAATATTATATATATACTACACACACACACACATTACACTAAATTGAATTATTTTTCACATACACACACACGGCTTGGGTAACCCACGTCTCATAAAATGACAAAAGTATGCAGGGATCGTGACATCCAGCAAGGGATCTGAGACTCTGATCGTCTGATTGATATGTTTTTATGCCCCCTCTATATATGTTTCTCTCATGATTTTCCTTCTTCTTCTCAAATCTCAATTATAGGTACTGTTTATATATTAATTTAACAACTTTTATATACTTTTATGAAAGCAAGAAAGAAATACCAAAAAATATAAAATGATGAGAAGATATGAAATCGCAAACGAGGTTAATTACGTTTAAACAAAACTCATTGACATAATGGCTCCACCACATATCTCCTCTTAGTATGGTTTCACGTGCACACTTTACCCCACGGGTCTCTCATTATTTCTATAAATACAATTGCTCGTGATTCGTATTGAGATCATTCCAAAAAGATATCAGAATAAACTATGTATTTTTTAAATTTGTTATGGTGTTTGTTGATCTTCTGTTGATCTAAAATTTTACCACGATGTATTTATGTGTCATTTTTATTTTAGAAATATTTGATTGTATACCTTACAATCAAACACAGGTAAAGACAAGGAATGCTACCACATAAGCGATGATGGCAGTTGGTTATGACTGGCACTAAAAATCCATTCCTGCAAATTGGGCAGTTGTTTTTTTGGTCATCGAGCATTGTTGCTGAAAGTTACTTCGTTCTACCTTTTCCGTCCGTCCGTCGTTATGCTTCCGTACGTATGCAGAGAAAAAGAGAAAAAACTGTTTTTTAATTTTATTAAAATTTCACAATCTTTGGACAGGTATTTCTATCTTGGCCATTATTTCTATCCAGGCCGAAAACCTATTAGTTGCAAAGTATCTTCTTCTTCGCTAAATCCTAAGATCACTTTTTCATCTTCCTTTTCATCTTCTTTATCGATTTTTTTCATCGCCATCAAGGCTCTGCGATCAGGATGTCTTCCTTCATTTCCTCTGCAGGTATTTACATTATGGATACATTAAAACTAATTAATCAAATTATTATATAACATATATTCAAACATAAGTAGAGACAAGGAACACTACCACAAAAACGATGATGGTTGTTGGTTATGACTGACACTGAGAATCTGTTCCTGCAAATTGAGCAGTTGTTGTCTTGGTCGTCGGCCATTGTTGCTGAAAATTACTTCGTTACCTCCTCTGTTTGCCCGTCATTATGCTTCCGTACGTACACAAAGAGAAAGAGAAAGAATCGTTCTTCAATGTTATTAAAATTTCACAATCTTTGGGCTGGTATTTCTATCTTTGTCGTTATTTCTATCTAAGCTGAAAACCTATTAGCTGCAAAGTATCTTCTTCTTCGCTAAACCCTAAGATCCCTTTTTCATTTTCTTCACCTTCTTTATCGATTTTCTTCTTCGCCATCGAGGCTCTGTGACCAGGACGTCTTCCTTCATTTCCTCTGCAAGCAGTTACATTATGGATACATTAAAACTATTTAATCAAATGATCATATAACAGACATTCAAACACAAGTAGAGACAAGGAACACTACCACAAAAGCGATGATGGTAGTTGGTTATGACTGACACTGAGAATTCGTTCCTGCATATTAGGCAATTGTTGTCTTGGTTGTCGGCCATTGTTGTTGAAAGTTACTTCGTTCTTCCTTCTCCGTCCGTCCGTCGTTATGCTTCCGTACGAACGCAGAGAAAAAGAAAAAGAACTGTTCTTCAATTTTATTAAAATTTCACAATCTTTGGGCTGGTATTTCTATCTAGGTCGTTATTTATATCTTGGCCAAAAATCTATTAGTTGCAAAATATCTTATTCTTCGCTAAACCGTAAGATCACTTTTTCATCTTCTTTTTCATTTTTTTTTGACCTTTTCATCTTTTTCACCGTCGAGGCTCTGCTACCAGGATGTCTTCCTTCATTTCCTCTGCAGGTAGTTACATTATGGATACATTAAAACTAATTAATCAAATTATTATATAACAGACGTTCAAACACAAGTAGAGACAAGAAACACTACCACAAAAGTGATGATGGCAGTTGGTTATGACTGGCATTGAGAATCCATTCCTGCAAATTGGACAGTTGTTGTCTTGGTCGTCGGCCATTGTTGCTGAAAGTTGCTTCGTTCTACTTCCTCCGTCTGTCCGTCGTTATGCTTCCGTACGTACGCAGAGAGAAAGAGAAAAAACCGTTCTTCAATTTTATTAAAATTTCATAATCTTTGGGCTGATATTTCTATATAGGCCGTTATTTCTATCCATGCCGAAAATCTATTAATTGTAAAGTATCTTCTTCTTCGCTAAACCCTAAGATCACTTTTTCATCTTCTTCACCTTCTTTATCGATTTTCTTCTTCGCCATCAAGGCTCTGTGACCAGGATGTCTTCCTTCATTTCCTCTGCAGGTAGTTACATTATGGATACATTAAAACTAATTAATCAAATTATTATATAATAGACATTCAAACACAAGTAGAGACAAGGAACACTACCACAAAAACGATGATGGCAGTTGGTTATGAATGGCACTGAGAATTCGTTCTTGCAAATTGGGCAGTTGTTGTCTTGGTCGTCGACCATTGTTGCTGAAAGTTGCTTCGTTCTACCTCCTCCGTCCGTCCGTCGTTATGTTTCCGTACGTACGCAGAGAGAAAAGGAAAAAATTGTTCTTCAATTTTATTAAAATTTCACAATCTTTGGACAGGTATATCTATCTATGTCGTTATTTCTATCTAAACCGAAAACCTATTAGTTACAAAGTATTTTCTTCTAAGCTAAATCCTTAGATCACTTTTTCATCTTCTTCACCTTTTTTTATCGATTTCTTCTTCATCGATGAGGCTATGTGACCAGGATGTTTTCCATCATTTTCTCGGTAGGCAGTTACATTATGGATACATCGCAAGGCAAGTTCTGAAATTTACGTTTTTTTCTAGTAAGAGATTATTAAAAGGGATTTGGATTCGATTTCTGGTCCAGGTATGGGCTACTTTGATAGGAATGAAATTAGTCAAATCAATGTCAAATATATTTCGGGACTGGAATTACAGTTTACATCAGAGTATCTTCAGATGTATAGCCTCGACTCTATCGAATCTACTACTTACAATAAGAAGGTACTCAGAATAGACAAATTTGTGCGAATGTATTTCCCCTTGTTTGATTGAGCAATCTCTTCATTTTCTGTTCTATGGCTACTTTTAGTAATAGACTAATTTTAGTCGTAGATTATTAAAAGGATTAATTTGATTAATTAGTTTTAATTATATAATAAAAGTTATCTCAATTTTGGGTTGGTTTATTAAATATTTTGGATAATGATTGATTTTCTATCAATTACAAATTTTAAATATATATAATTCAAAAATAACTTTTCGATTTTTTTTATTTAGTCAATATTTTCGAGAATATATATACATTTTCGAGAATATATATATATATTTAGATACACTATATTTATTTTAAAACTAATTACGAATATAAATTAAATATTATAACCAAAAATAATTATCTCGATTTAAAAAAAAAAATCAACAATTCGACATTCGACAATTTAAAATGTTAATTAACCAAAATATAAGTCCAATATAGAAGAAAACTAAGTCGACAAAGCTAAAATATAAATCGATATTTCAAAAAGCAATTTTATTAATAAGGTAACATAAAATGAAATAAGTCTACTAAAAATAAACAAGTCTGTGAAAAAAATTAAGAATCATCAAACAAAGAAAAAAAATCAACAGTTTAAAAAAGAAAAAAAATCAACAGTTTAAAAAATCAATAAACCAAATATAGCCAACTGTTTTAAAATAAGTCGATAGAGAATAGATTTAGTCGACGAAAATAATATATAAGTTGACCGTTCAAAAATTGAACTTATTAATAAGTCAACATAGAATGAAGTAGTCTACCATGCACAAACAAGTTGATACAAGACCCAATTGGATAATGGGCTGATCTATGGTTAAACAGCTGGGCCCATTTGTGATGAAATACAGATATCGATTTTTTTTGTTTTCCGGTTGTGGAACCCCAGCCTGTGATCGGTGATTAGAAAAAAAACTTTAGTTAATAAACAATTATTATTAGTGATTTTTTTCCATTTGTTAGAGAATCATTATGCTTCCACACGTGCATGCTATACCAGAATTTACATAATGATAATTTGAACAACCTGACAGAAAAAGAAAGATTATTTAAATAACTGACTTGTTATGTTTTGTTTATTACAAAAAAAAATATTGATTTAGAAATCTGGTGGAATGGCACTAAATTTGAGATAGCACGTGTCACATCGAACTATTGCGATCATGCAAGAATACATTATGCGCCGGTATTAACGCTGTTACATATATGCAGATAGTAGGCTGAAACTGTTCATATAATGTTATTCGTGAGATGATTTGAATCAGAATTTATGAAACTGGTTCAATTCTTTTGTTGTCAATGCGAGGCAATTCGCTACATAAAATCCATCCGGCAAACGGTTAAGATATTTTATGAGTTTTATAGACCGATCTCCTAAAAATTGCGGTTTAAAAGTAGTAACTCTAATTTGTCATGCTCACGGAGTTTGCAAGCTGATCCGCAAACTCTTCAAATTCAATGTTTTTGATCAGTTCTTTATCAAAGTACTAAGTGATTAAGGAGATCGAGTGGTGGGGATATTTTAATAAACTAGTTCTAAGCGATTAATTAAGGAGATCGAGTATACAAAATACTGGTAAGGTGCTAGTGCTACTTTATATATCATAAATATTTATTATGCGAACACCGGTTATAAATGAAGGAAGTTACTCTAACCTGGCATTTCATGTGTTTAGTAGTAGTATTAGATAGTACCATTGCCGGTAAAAGTACCTAGTTGTTATAGACATATTCATTTCTTTTATGTTTTATATGACTATAAGATATGAGTACAGAAAAAAAACCTAATAAATATGTATATGAATCTAGAAATGGGTATTTAAATGGGTCAGCCAACGTGCCTGAGTTTCCTTTCGATTTTAATTGTGTTTGGCATAAAAGTCGGTGCTAAGGAAATCCCCAAATTATTTAACTTCAAATTGAAAGTTGGTCCACCTCTATATTCATTTTCTGAAATGAATTAATACTCAAATCAATTTGTCATAAAATTTGGTTCAATTATTAAAGTATTCAGTCTTCTTTCTATTCATCTGTCTTTTAGTTTAGCTAGGCTAATATACAAATGTACACACACATCTACGTATAAAAGAAAATATGTACATTTCACATTCGTGATCTCATCTTTATCTTTAGATGGCTACATAATCTCAGGTAGGATATCACACTTACCCAAAATATATAGTAGTACTATTTTTATTTTATGAAATATTATTACTGGTACCATGACGTGTGTGAGAAAAACTACAGTTGACATTTAAAGGTGCTAATCAAATCATGGGTTTTCTAACTATGAGCCACTCGATTTGCTTACCAAATCAAAATAAATTAGATGTTATACGTATTCGTAACATTACTAAATATTGGAAATATTAGAGGTCAGTTGTAAAATTGAAATGCAATGTAAATACAGACAAACGTAAAAAAATACCAAACCATACATAAAATCTATTCGTTAGTTTCTACTCCAACCGTTTATAGTACGAGCCAAATCAAAATAGAAAGACATAGATCGGTATGACTTTGCCCGTGTTTTTTTAATGAATTGTACTCTTAAAAGTCCTAAGTCTATAACTCGTATTAATAGCATTAATTAATGGATACAGAAAAGTACTAAAAAAAAAACTATGAAATCTGGACAGGGTGGCATCATAATTTATGGGGACAGCTGTCGTGGTTATGCATTTATGACCACTAACATGCAATGGCACGGATGCACATTTTACTTAGTCGTATACTTGTTTAAATTCTTCTACAAAATTTCATATTGTTTCATACTTGTTTATTTTATAATATATGCCAATGATCGGTTGTCACTAATTCCAATTTTCTTTTTCATCTCAAATTCGAGTTTGCACATTATAAAATGTTTGTAACTTGTTGAAAAAAACTGGTGTTTGCTACCAAGTTCAGGTTGATCTAAAGTTATTTTATTTCGGGTTATTAAAAAAATGTCGATATATCTCGTATGGGTGTGATCGGAACGTATTTCATGACCCCATGTCAACCCTTATGTAGTAATTTGTCCCCATTAATTTAGTGAATTGTTTATTAGTAGCTGAAAGGCATTTATTGCATAGTTTAACTTCTCTTCTATAGTATGCATTATTTTCTTATCTCCGATATATTATTTAAAGAATACATTTATAAATAAACATTAAAAAATGTAAATATTTACATCACATTGTCATTATATCAAAGAACAAATTTCAATCTCTTGTTAAGGATATTTTAGTCATTAGTTATTATGTAATCATTTAATTAAAATCAAAAATTATTTAAAGAAATTAAATCAAATATATCTAGATTTACCTAAATATCTTTAAATATAGATATTTCCTAAAAATATCTCATTACTTATTTACCTAAACCACTTACTGAATCTTTTATAATTATTGTCGAGATTTTAGAGAAAAAAATACTTCTAATAAATAACAAATTTCAAAATAACATGTATTGCATAAAATTTTAAATATCTTTCTGTTTTTTGTTTTTAAATTAATCAAAAATTTTCTTAAAAAAAGACATCATAATCGATAATGTCAATAAACATGTAAATATTCTCAAATATTTTATTTTGCAAAACCTAAAATCTACATTACATGTTTTTTTAAAAAAAAAAAGATAAAATAAAACCTAAAACACATGATTTTATTGATTTATAGATCACAAGTATAAACCTTATATGTCATCATTATTCTTTATACTCTAGATTACGATTACGTAATCTTAACAAAAGAATATATTCTCTCATTATAATAAAATCTTAACAAAACTCATTTCAGCGTGTATAAGATTTCAGAATAAATATAAATATAAATTTATAATTTCTAATTAAAAAAAATATATTAATCCGTGATGTAGCACGAGACTAATTTTAGTATATATATATTGCATTATATGCTAGTTATTTTATATTCTGCATGGAAATAAACCATCTTTCATTAATCTCACTAGTTCTATTAGCTATTAAGTCCACTAAATTCCACTACTAGACACAGTATAGCTGTATAGAGTATAAACCTATTATAGATTCAAATATCTGCAACACATTGATTAAATAATGATATAAAACCCTTTCAAATGTTATGCAGTTTTACACCAAATCCGCATAAACTTCATCATCAATTTTTTTTTTTTTAATATCTTAATGATCATCTTAATCCGCATTTCTCTTTTCTTATATTTGTCACAATTCTTATTTATTTATTAAATCTATTCAATCTGTTTATTGCATTATATTATATTGTTAGGTCTGATTTATGAGTAAAATATAGACATGCAAAGGGACTATGAACTAGTGGAATTACACTGCGAGAAAAACATTGCCATAAATATGAAAACAGAGGACATTGACAGGTATAAATTTAAAAATAATAATATGTATCTAAATAAAATATATAGAATTCAGTATGTGGAGTAAAAAACAGAGTTCACTTCACCCGCTTCTGAATTCCCGGGGATAATAAAAATGTCGGTTTCACTTCCTAATTTTCTCGCTCATTTTCCCGGAAAGTTACAAAGTCATTCCCTTTTCAGGTTTTGAAGTCACATAAACAAACATAAGAGTTGAAGCAAAAAAAAGGCTGGAGCTTTATTTTGCTTTTTACTCTAAAAACATGATCTTATAGAGAGGAGCTTTCTAAGTGTGAGAAAATGATAGCTCTGATGAATTGTGCATATTCATCATCATCTTCTTCTTCTTCTTCCTCTTCTCCCACTTCGTCTTCTTCATATTCTCCGAGGTAAACAATTTCGATTTGCATAAGTGACTGCATTTATCAATCAAATCTTTGAATCAAAGTTAAATGAATTTCTATGTTCTTGTTTTTGTAGGAACAGAGAGAACATGGTTTTGCAGAGTGTAGTTGATGTGTCACCTTCAAGTTTCTCTTCCGACAGCAAATCTGTACGGTCTCTAAATCCTTTCAGTTTCTTCCTTTTTCTCCCAAAAAAAGCAAAAGTTTTTATTAAAAAATAACATGAAAAGTCTCTGCTTTTTTCTTCTTCTTCTTCTTCTTCTTCTTCCCTTTTCATTAACATGAAAGTGAAAAGATGTTTTTAATTTCATCCAAATGGCAGATTTTACCAATTCAGAAGACTTCAATAAACCACCAAAATTCCAATCTCTGCCTGATCCCAACAAAGGTTCGATTTTAACTCAATAATCAAATCTTTGATTTTTTTCTGCTTTCTTGTTTTGCGATGTCTTGAATCTTGATTTTTTATTATTTTATTTACAGTCTTCAGAAGAATTGAAGAAGGAGATTGCATCAATTGAGTTAGAGATTCTACACATGGAACGATATCTCTTATCTCTTTACAGAAAATCTTTCGAGCAGCAGCTTCCTAATTCCTACTCTAATCTCTCTGCTACAACCTTACCTCGTTCAGTGACAACTTCACCATCACTAACTCATTATCAACCTTACCAAAAACCAATTTCGTATCCTCGGAGTTTCAACACTAGTTTAAAAGCCTTATCTTCAAGGGTAAATTTAACTCAAACCAACTTGTTTTTTTTTTGTTATCCAATAAATAGAAAGAAAAATTTAACCGGTTTTTGTGTATTTCTTTTTTTCAGGAAGGGACTAGAGTAGTTTCTGGTAATCAGAGTCTTGGAGAGCTTCTAGGATCATCTCGTGTAGTTGATCATAATAACCTCATAAACCCGAATAAACTCTCTGAAGATATCATGAGATGCATTTCTTCTGTGTATTGTACACTTTCAAGAAGCTCAACGAGTACCAATTCCACTTGTTTTCCTGCTTCCCCGGCTTCATCAATGTCGAATGCCTCAACCATTTTCTCTTCCAAATCTAATTATGATGATAAATGGAGCTTGAATTGCGCGAGTGAGGATCATTTGCTGAATCACTGTCAAGATCAAGGCAATGTTTTGCCTTGTGGTGTTGTTGTGATAGAGGCTCTTAGAGTACACTTAGATGATGGTAGTTTCAGTTACGCTGCTCTTTTGCTGCAAAAGTTCAGGTAAAATTTATATGATTTTTGTGGGAAAAATCTACACATATTATAATCGGATTGATATTTATCTGTATTATGAACAATTTGGTATGCAGATCATTGGTTCAAAATCTTGAGAAAGTTGATCCGAGTATAATGAAACGCGAAGAGAAGCTCGCGTTTTGGATAAACATTCACAATGCTCTTGTGATGCATGTAAGTGTACAAGCTCTTGACCTCTTTTAATATGTTTCTTTATCTTCCCTTCTTGTTAATCTTCTTCTTTTGCAGGCTTACTTAGCTTATGGAACTCACAACCGCGCAAGAAACACTTCGGTTTTGAAGGTTAAATCTCTAGTAGACATATAACATTTTAGTAGAACAACATTTATTTGATGTTTTTACCAAGCAATTCTCTTTCTATAAAGCCAGGCAGCTTATGATATTGGAGGGTATCGCATAAACCCTTTTATCATCCAAAGCTCAATCTTAGGAATCAGACCTCACTACACATCACCATCACCTGTAAACCATTTCATCTTTCTTTCCTTTTTGCTTCACTTTCACTTTTGACCACATATAGTAAACTTTCATTTTTCAATTTACATTTTGCAGTTACTCCAAACGCTGTTTTCGCCTTCAAGAAAGTCGAAAACTTGTAGTGTTAGACACATTTACGCATTGGAATACCCCGAGGCTTTAGCTCATTTCGCTATTTCTTTAGGAGCATTCACAGATCCTACGGTAACATTTTGAAACCATTTCAACTCTAAATGATTTGTTTTGACTTCTGGATTTGGCATTAACAGTAATAGATCATTGTTCATTAGGTTCGGGTTTACACCGCGGATAGAATCTTCCGGGATCTAAGACAAGCGAAACAAGAGTTTATCAGAAGTAACGTTCGTGTTTACAAAGGGACAAAGATTTTGTTGCCAAAGATCTTTCAGCATTATGTTAAAGACATGTCAATGGATGTGTCTAAGCTCATGGAAGCAACAGCTCAGTGTTTACCAGACGATGCGAGGAAAATTGCTCAGAAATGTTTGAAGGCGAAGAAGAGTAAAAATTTTGAATGGCTACCGGAAAATTTGAATTTCCGGTATGTCATCGCCGGAGAATTGGTCGGAGCAAAAAAATAAGACGTGATGGTTTATTCAAAAACCTTTTTTTTTTTTTTTTGCCTCCTCATGTGATTAAATAATTTGATTACAATTAGTGTTCAATTTCAATTTTTTTTTTGAAGTGAGAAATTGTAAAACCAGTGTTTGTTTGTATAATCTTAATAAACCGAGAACTAAATAAGATTTTTAAACCGCGTAACGACAATATCCGAGAGAAAACCGATAAATCAAACCGGATCTTAAAGCGTAGATACTTGGGCCATGGGCCTAATAATTATTCCAGGGTTTAATAAGTAATAAATCAAAATACAGGACCTAATTTTTAAGTATAAAGCAAAATAAAGGATCTAATTTTGATTTTGATAATAGTACAAGGGTCTAATAAATAATTGCTAGCTTGGTTTTGTGTCTGGACGCCGATGATTTGTTTGCCGCTAAGAGGTAAAGTTAGGATTTTTAATTGTTGAGTAGAGAGATAGAGTAAACAAGAAGGAAGAAATTCACATGTTTAATCAGTCTGTTCTTATTTCTTTTCACTTCGGATTTAACAATTATTTTCTCCTGGTTTCCAAATCTTCGATCTTTCGTTCTAAATTGGGATGGAATTGGAGCAACTTAAGAAGTCTGTGGAGGCGAACCCAGATGATTCTTCTCTACAATTCGAACTCGTAATTTGTTTTCGATGATGAATTTAATTCCTTTACTTATGGGTTTCTTGTTACCTGGAGAAATATTGAAATTTTGATTTGATTTCAGGGTTTGTATCTGTGGGATAATGGTGGAGAATCCGAGAAAGCGGCGGAGCATTTTGTGTTGTCGGCGAAACTTAACCCAAATAATGCGGCGGCGTTTAAGTATTTAGGGCATTACTACTCGCGTTTGACGCTTGATCTCAATCGGGCTGCTAAGTGTTATCAGAGAGCAGTGTTGATAAACCCTAATGATTCTGATTCCGGAGAAGCTTTGTGCGATTTATTTGACAGACAAGGGAAAGAGATTTTGGAAATTGTGGTTTGCCGTGATGCTGCTGAGAAGTCTCCTAAGGCTTTCTGGGCATTTTGCAGATTGGGTTACATTCAGGTTTTGTTTAGTTGGAGTCCTCTGTTTCTGATTTCTCTTTTTTTTTATCTTATTTGCTAATTATCTATGGCCATGAAATTCTATTATAGCTTCATCAGAAGAAGTGGTCTGAAGCTGTTCAGAGCCTTCAACATGCAATTAGAGGTTATCCTACCATGTCTGACTTGTGGGAAGTAATTGTCCTTTTCTCTTCTTCCTCCAGTTATTACCCATTTCGTTACATTGTTTTTAGTATGTTAGGGAATTTGACAAGAATTTTTTTTGTTGTCTGTTATTGCAGGCTCTAGGCCTGGCTTACCAGCGACTTGGAATGTTTACTGCTGCTATCAAGGTAAAAGACACTGTTTCCTTTTTTGGTACTTTCCCAGTTTCTTGAAGTGGTTTGAGTTTCTGTTGTTTCCATTGTGACCTTATTTCTCAATGATACAACAGGCGTATGGCCGCGCCATTGAATTAGATGAGACCAAAATTTTTGCATTAGTGGAGAGTGCAAATATCTTTTTGATGCTTGGTTCATATAGAAAGGTAGAACCTTTGTAAACACGACTTTTCAAAATAACCTCTTTGGAAATTTTGTCTATGTGGCTCCAGAAGTCTCATATAGTATTTTTATAGGGTGTGGAGCTATTTGAGCAAGCGTTGAAGATTTCGCCTCAGAATATTTCTGTGCTTTATGGTCTTGCTTCTGGATTGCTTAGTTGGTCAAAGGAATGCATAAACTTGGGCGCATTTGGATGGGCAGCTTCGTTGTTGGAGGTTAATAACACTAAACTCTTGTGATTTTGTCCTGCTTTCATCCATATTCAATATTCTTATATGAGAGAACGATTGATGCAAATCCACTATAGGAAGCCCGTAAAGCTGCAAAAGAAAGCAGTGAACGGGCCAGCAACATGTCTTGTATATGGAAATTGTATGGAGATATTCAGGTACTTTAGGCCGTCCTTGTATTTTAAGTGTAAAGCTCGCTCGATATCTGGGTATCTAATATTTAATTTTTGAGCAGCTTACATATGCAAGATGCTTTCCATGGTCTGGTGGAACTGAAAACTCAGAATTCACGTTGAAGACATTTAGTGATTCAATCCTTTCTTGGAAAAGCATCTGTTACTCAGCTGCATTGTCAGCCAAAGCTTCTTACCAGCGAGCTCTACACTTAGCCCCCTGGCAAGCTAACGTTTATACCGACATAGCCATAACTTGTGATCTTGTTTCAAGTTTAAGCGATGACTGTGAAACTTCAAGTTCATGGTAAGATTATACTAAACGTTGTTTGGCATTTTCTTAGCTTTTGATGCGCTCCCTTGTAAAAGTCTACTATTCTATCAGGAAGCTACCAGAAAAGATGGCTCTGGGAGCATTATTGCTGGAATGCGAAAACTCAGAGTTCTGGGTTGCTTTGGGTTGCATGTCTGATAATTGTGCTTTGAAACTACATGCTTTGATCCGAGCATTGCATTTGGATGTATCTTTAGCCGTTGCTTGGGCTTTTATGGGCCAGGTATTGTGTTGAACATTTTTGTCTTTCTGGCTTTGTATTGGATGTCCTAGATTTATCAGGGGTTGCATTTTTGTTTCACCTATGTTCATGACTTCAGTTACGGTTTCCCTCTTTTTAATTGTAATTTCGGTTGCACTAAACAGATCTACAGGGAATCGAATGAAATGAAATTGGCAAAGCAGGCTTTTGATTGTGCTAGAAGCATAGATCCTACACTTGCGCTACCTTGGGCTGGCTCAGCTGATACTTATGCGAGGTAGATGCTTTTTATGTGAAAATGATTTTTCATGTCTTCCAACTACAATTTGGCCCCCATAGACTAATTAACACCTCAGGGAGTCAACATCAGACGAGGCTTTTGAGAGTTGTTTACGAGCTGCACAGATATCACCTGTAAGTGCTGCTTTAATTGTGGTTCACTTACATGTAAGTGTGATGGTTTTAATTGAGGCGTGGTATCATTCTATCCAGCTTGCGGAGTTCCAAGTTGGTTTGGCATGGCTTGCTTTGCTGCAGGGAAATATATCATCTCCGCAGGTATAAACACACCTGTATTCTAATATCTATTATCTACACAGAATTTGTTTTAATCCAAGTGAGTTAAGTAACTTCCACTCCTAAAACTGTGTTGCAGATTTTTGCTTGCATTGAGCAGGCAGTGCAGCGCTCCCCTTATTACCCTGAATCCCATAACCTCCACGGGCTAGTTTGCGAGGCAAGACATAATTATCACACTGCCATTGCTTCTTATAGGCTAGCACTAGCTGCAATGAGTATTTATCCTGACAATTCAGTGAAATCTCATGCTAGAAATGTATCTATGAACTTGGTCAGGTCACTCAGCAAGGTGAGTGGCCCACCCTTCTTTCCGTTAACATGTCTTTTTAAAAGCTATTTTGAGATTGGATTTAATTCAATAATCAATACAAATGCAAATATTGTACTCATTTAAAGTATTTTTATAGGCAGAACGATTCAGAGAATCTGTTATGGAATGCGCAAATCTGAAGTCAAAAGGTTTGTACTTAGACTGTTCATCACCTAGTTTGAAGACTGGGTTTTCATGCAAATTTTAGTCAAATGTTACTAAATTTACTAATATCTAATCAAATTTTCTAAAAGGTTTGCTTGATGCCGGAGTTTTGCAAATATATGCTTTCTCTCTGTGGAAGATTGGTGAGCATGATTCGGCTCTCTCAGTGATTCGAGATCTGGCTGGTAGGATTTCTACCATGGAAAAACCCTCAATAGCCTTCCCAATCAGTTTCATCTGTAGTCTGCTTTATTGCATATCTGGGGTAGATTCTGCTATAACCAGCATCCAGAAAATGCCAAAGGATTTCTTCCAGAGTTCGAAAATCAGCTTTATAGTATCTGCCATCCATTCTCTTGATCAGAGTGATAGACTTCAGTCGATTGTTGCAAGCACTCGTAGCTATATAACATCACAAGAAGAAATAGTTGCAATGCACTATTTGATAGCACTCAGCAAATTGGTGAGCCTTTTGATCTCGGTTATCATGTCGGCCCCTTCGTTCTGGAATGCTGTATTTGTTTAAACTCTGGATTAAAATGATGCACTCTGGATATTGCAGCTGAAAACTGGAGAAGGAGATTTCCTTGGATTTGAGAAGGGGATTGCCCACCTCAGAAAAGCTATTCATATGTATCCTCATAGTAATTTGATAAGGTGGGTTTTGGTCAGTACCAGAGGTTACATAAATGCTGATCAAGCGCGCTAGGTTTAAATTGTGTAATGATATGTTGGTATTGTAATCATAACTCGGAAATATAATTTGTTGGAATTAGGAACCTGCTTGGATATATTTTGTTAGCTGGTGAAGGAATGAAAGATGCCTGTACTGCCAGTAGATGTTGTATCATAAATGTCTCTGAGTGTGCAAATAAGGAAAGTCTGAAGTCCGCATTGGAGGTCCTTGGTGGAGGATCGGTTGCTTGCAATGTAATTGGCAATACAGCTCCAAGGTTCTCATATCCAACATGCCATTGTCAGTGTCTGAATGCTCCTGTTGTTGTTGTGGAACTGCAAAGGTATTTGAGAATCTTTCTACATCATTTTAGCATTTTCAAAATCTGAATTGATCCACTCTTAAAGCGGTGTGTGATCCTTTTATCATCTACAACTCAATTTTTGATACCGGTGCTCAGAATCCCTCGTATATGTTAGAGAGCTAAGGGCGTAAAATATATTTCCATTATAACTATTGAATGATTGTTTTCCAATTTGCAGATTCTTGCATCAAGAACCTTGGAACAGCGGTTTAAGATACTTGCTTATTCTGAATCTCGTGCAAAAGGCACGTGAGCAGAGATTTCCTCGCCAGCTTTGTAGTGCTATTGAGCGTCTAATCTCTGTGGCACTCTCTGATGAGACATGTTCGAAGGAAGACGAATATCAAAAGTTTCAGCTTCTGCTTTGTGCTTCTGAGATCAGTTTACAGAAGGGAAATATAGCAGAGTCCATTAGCAATGCTCGAAAGGCTTCTTCCCTTTCGCTTCCAAGTAGCTATCTATTTCTAGGACATTTGCAACTTTGCCGTGCCTATGCAGCAAAAGGGAGTAGAAGAAACATGCAAGAGGAATACAGAGCGTGTTTGGATCTCAAGACTGACTCAAATATTGGTTGGATTTGCCTGAAGCTCATAGAATCTCAGTATGATCTGGAACCTGATGCTAACTTCTTAGAGATGAGCCTACAAGAATGCTCGAGCCAGAAGAAGAATTCATGGAAAGAATGGATGGGTGTATACAGTTTAGCTCGTGGCTTAGATTCTATCGGGAAAAAAGACCTTTTCTCAGCAGAGGAATTCCTTGCACAAGCTTGTTCGTTGTTAAATTCAGAGAGCTGTCTACTTTTCTGCCATGGTGCTGTCTGCATGGAGCTGGCTAGACAGTCTAATGACTTGCAGTTCCTCTCACTGGCTGTAAAAAGTCTTAGCAAAGTGCAAGCGAGTTCGTTGATTCCTTTGCCTATCGTGTATACATTATTAGCTCAAGCACATGGAAGTCTTGGCTCTAAAGAGAAATGGGAGAAGAATCTTCGTCTTGAATGGTTCTGCTGGCCACCAGGTTAGACTGCAAATGTTTTAATCTTTATCTTTCTTTTTCCACCAAAACTTGTGCAAAACTGAAAATGTTTTAAAATTTTCGGACAGAAATGAGACCTGCAGAGGTTTACTTCCAGATGCATATACTCGCAAGACAATCAGAAGACAGACCTGAATCCGCTTCAGGGATTGAAAACTACCAAAGCCCTGAGAAATGGGTGATTAGGGCGATTCACACTGACCCTTCTTGTCTGAGATATTGGAATGTCTTGGATAAGCTTGTTCAACATCCCATGAGCTGAGAACCAAAAGTTGAAATCCAATCCCAGAACAGAGAAGAGCCCAGAGCAGAACAGTTGGTGATCTGTTTCTTTCCTTATATGATGCTTTGACATGTAGTTTTTGTGTAACACCAAAGAGAAACACAATGAAATAGGATTCATGTACATTGAAACTGAAACAAGATGCAGTTTTCTTAATGAACTATGATTTTGGATAAATATAAAACAAAGTTTTTGCATTTTGCTTGCAAAGCCCTTATTTACACCAGCAATCAAACAAAAACTATATAAGACGAAACAACAAAGCTTAACGCATCATGAGGGCAAACTCATCAAAGCTCAAAACTCCATCAGCATTGAGATCAAAAGCTTGAATCATAACTCTGCAATCATCAGTGGTTCTCGACTCACCTAGCTTCATTAGCATCATCTTCAAGCTTCCCGGGGTAATGCAATCTTCCCCTTCAGCAATATACATTCTAAAAGCTTCCATTATCTTCATCTTCTTCTCTTCCTCTGTGAATTCATGATTCCCTTTGATAAGCTGAGCAAACTCATGAATATCCAACATCCCATCTCCGTCTATATCAGATATTTTAACCGCAGCCTCAGCTTCTTCATCAGACATTTGCTCTCCCAATGTCTTGAAACTCTTCTTAAGCTCCTCTGCAGAGATTCTACCATCTCTGTTTGCATCCATGTAAGCAAACACAGCCTCTAAGTCTCTATTCTTGTCCTCTAAGAATTTAATGAAAGACGAAGATAGCTGACGTTGAGTATTCTTCATTATGAATTTTTTTTTTTTTGCAGTGTTTACAAGTATGGTTCTTTCTTTTTTGATTTAGGAGTTGAATGAGAAATGGTATAAAGTGTTTCTCTATATATATAGGTGTGCTTCAAGTCGAGAATAGAAATAAATAAAAAAATAGAAATTGAAACGAATCAAACGTGGGAGATTCAGATTAGTCTTTAGATCTAGAAAAAGAAAACAAATATTATTAGTCTTTAGATCTAGAGAAAAAAAACAACTATTATTAGTCTGTAGATCTAGAAGAAGTACGAGTATTATTTAGTCATTTAGATCTTGGAAAGGAAATATTAGTATATTCGTTATAGGTCTCATCCGTCATCCCCATGTTTAAAACACGCTTTTTCTTCTTTCTTAATATTAGGAATTCGTTATATTACAAAAAAATAGACGACCGCATGTGAAAGATTCTAGAGGTTAAACTAAAACTAACGTATTTCACCGAAACAAAAATAAAATTTAACTTATTTTAGTGAATCAAATAAAAGTTTCATAAACAACATATAAAAACAAAACACATTTGTTTCAATAATTTTATTTTGCATTATTAAATAAATCGTTTTATCTAAAATCATATTTTTAAAGCGTTTTGTTGATGTGTACACATTATATCAAAAACACGATTGGTAAAACAAAATTAAGAAAGTGATGCCAAATGCGGTATGATATATATATATATATATATACTTTTGATGATATGCGTATTTTTATCTAAGTATTAAGAGACATATTGGCAATTTGGCATACAAGATGTGAGATATATATATATATATATATGAACTTCAACATATATCATGCTATCGGTGGGAAGGCCACATGCTGATGGGTATATGCTACTATCTTGAAGGAGAACAAAACGAGAACCTATGCTAAATTAGAATTTTCTAGAAACAATGGTGTATAAATAGTAGTATATAACATCAACATGTGGTTGAATCCAACATCCTCTTCAGAACAGGGGATCGTGCTGCCAAACAAATCTGTGGGCAGGGATCGAATGGAGTCACTATCCCCTGATCTCAAATCAACATCAGTTAGATAATCCAATTTTTTATTTCATTCAGGCCGCCCATAAAAGTTTATGTGCCATTGTAATGCTGAGGACAAAAAAAAAGACCAAATGTTGTATTCTTCGAAATATGAAAACCCAATAAGTAAAATTTAATAAGAAGTTTTCTATTTAACTATTAAAAGTAAGTAAATATAATGTACTCATATTTTAAAATTATGTAAATATTCATATTTGAACGTAACGATATATATGTCATAATTTATAATAGTCGTTAGCATTTGTAAGAATGAAACGGATACATATTTTTTTTTTGTGCTAAGAATGTAAATATCATTTTAAAAAATGAAATGTTTAGGATTTGCAAATTGTAGAATCTATAAATTGGTTCCCTGGCAAAAAAAAAAAATTAAAAACATGGAAACAAAAGACTAATTCGAAATTCAATGTAACGACATAACTATAAACTCGAAGTCGATATGTAGAGGGAATGAAAAGATCTTGTAAACTCGAGGGAATGAATAAATCGTGAAATAGGCCAAAATGGAAAGAGAGCAAAGAAGTCTTGGATACGAAAACTCCACAGAAACGGAAGCACTTTCACACACAGTTCAAGGGAAAATGAACCTAAAACTCGTAGAAAATACACAGATTTAATATGTTAAAATCATCAAAGCAAGTTCTTAATTATATATTTTACGTATTCAATTATTTATAGAAAATGTAAAATTAAGTATGCACCCGCAACTTTTGAATTCCTAATTTTTTAGCAGTTTATTCTTCCCACGTACCACATATATGCACATCATATGCTGTACTTTGAATGTGATGAGAACTTCATGATACGTTAGAATTCTTCTAAAATAGTGGTAAATTGATAATTTTATTTATTCTCATCAACACAAGTGCGCACTCTCTTCTTCATTAGGGTTTAAATTACACTAAAAGACATGAAATCATAATTTTTTTAAAAAGGATATATAACCTGAATTGACTTTAACATGATAGGATATGTGGACTATATTGGTGACAATTTAAGTGTCGTCTACGATCAATTTACAATTCAGCCACTCCAACACATCGGTTGATGTATTCTCTCCAAACTGTAAAACAGTAAAAGTAAGTAAATTTAATATGGAAGTAATTTTTAACAAATTTTTCTTTTTTCATGTGTTTGATTGAGTATATTACAGGGAGTATATTATTGATACAAGGTGTAGATCATACTGTATAGGTTTTGACGCAGTCATGGTGATTGTTTTTCAATACTTGATGGAAAACCAATTTTAAGGTGCAAATTTTTTCCGACAATACAAACTTACATGATCAAGGCGATTATTAGTATATTTGAAATTTTGACTCAATATACATTTTTAGTTATTACCTTTAATTTAAATCGAATGCTATATAATGTTGAATTGGAAATCCATGAAATATAAACATAACCTAATAATCCAATTGACCCGATATTGATATTGTAGGCCGCCCAATAAAACCTATTGGTTAGGAAAAGAAAAGAGATTTGATTGGCACGAGTGGAATCTTATTAGATTCCTCGATTGTTACCGTTATGCAAATATCTGACAAAAGCTCATTTTGAATCTTTGTTATTATCAGAGCAGAGTCATGGTCAAACCTCAACGGACTCTATATAGTTTATTGACCCTTTCCTGGTAGAAAACATCAACTCTCTTATAACAAAGTATCACATATGGATCCTTTAATCAAATTAACAATCGTGTTTATTGTAATCTTCACAAACCATTATAACTATATACAGTAGGAGATTAAATAAAAGAACAACCATAATAAATGGAGGCTTAGCGCATCATAAGAGCAAACTCATCAAAGCTTAAAACTCCATCAGCATTGAGATCAAAAGCACTAATCATAACTTTGCAATCATCAGTGGTTCTTGATTCTCCCAGCTTCTTTAACATCATCTTCAAGCTTCTTGGTGTAATACACTCTTCACCTTCTGAAATATACAATCTAAACGCTTCCTTGAGCTCCATCTTCTTCTCTTCCTCTGTAAACTCATCATCTCTTTTGATAAGCTGAGCAAACTCCTCAAAATCCAACATCCCATCTCCGTCTGTATCAGACAGTTTAACCGCTGCTTCGGCTTCTTCATCAGACAATTGCTCTCCTAGTGTCATGAAACTCTTTTGAAGCTCTTCTGCAGAGATTCTACCGTCTCTGTTTGAATCCATGTAAGCAAAAACAGCCTCTAAGTCTCTGTTCTTGTCATCACCAATGTTACTTCTATGTTTTTGTATCTCTCCGGCTGAATCTTTCCTCTCTGGTGACAGTTTCCGGCAGAATTTCTTGAAAGATGATTGAGGTTGAGTATTATTCTTCATGAGAATTTTTTTTTTTTGTTAAAAGGTTGGGGAGGTTTTTCGTTTTGTTTGTGTTTGAGTTGGAAAGTGAATGAGAAATGTGGGAAAAAGGTTTGTATGTTTATATATAGGCGTGTGTCGGTCAAGTTGTGGTAATGAAATTTTGTGTATGAGACGTGGCAGATTAGTGTTTTAGATATTTCTATGACATTTTCTATAGGTCCACCATGTCCTTGTTTAAAACACGCTTTTTATTCCTTTTTAATTGGATTAAAGCCACGAAATTGTATATTTTGGGGGAAAACAATACAATATGAAGACCACCGGCCACTTGTTTTTGACAGTTGCACACGACATTTATCATTTAATCGGTGGGCGCTTCGAAGCTTCACCTCCTTTAGTCTTATCTCTCTTTTCTTTCTTTTTTTCTTAAGAAACAAGAAAAAGAAGAAGAAGATAAAACATTTGTGTTGACTACGTGGAAGATAATGATTGATTGACAATGAAATTTCATCTCCCGAAAACCGAGGCACTCGTATATCTAAGAAGGTTTTTTGATTAGTTGTAGTGTTTTTTTTCTTCAAGATTTTTACCAAAAAGAAAAGGTGATTTTTCGTGAAATTATAATGAAGATAAGCAATTTTAAAATTTTACTATCGTAATAGGATTTCTTTTTCACTATCGAACAAAAACTAAAATGTAGTGCCTGAAATTGCAAAAAGTCTTTATTTTCAACAAATTTTTTTTTTTTTGTCAATTCGAATATTATTAAAATAAATATACAGGATGATACACTTTTTAAAATACATAAATCGACGAGTATAAATATTTTCGGAAACTAGAGTCAACGAAAAAAAAATTAAAATTTCTTTGGAAACTAAAGACAGAGGAAAAAATATTGAAATTTTCGTGGAAACTTAAGCCGGCGGAAAATTTTAACAATCTTCGGAAACACGATGACTACGCTTAATCCTAACAACAAAATCTAAATTGCTCTTTCTTTCTATAATTAACTTTGTTTTATTAATTAGGGGTTAACGGTCAAAAAACGGTCGCAGACGGCAGACCAGAGCATTTAAGGCAATGTTTCCTTAACTAAATAAAGACTAAGTCGATAGATTAATTCTTAAACAAGAAGAAACACAACGTAAGCAACGTCGACAAATCAAATATCTAATCTGGCCCAATAATATTGACCCGGTCCAGCAACATTCTAGAAAACGAGAAACTCATCAGAGATTTATAGAAGTGTGTGTGTGTGTTTTTTTTTAAACATCTGTTTGATTAATTTATTGGAGAAACAATATAGTCACAATGTAAAACTTCATAAATAGAATTTAATATATAAAAATAAAATACAGATTAAACATTTCCATGAATAATTTGTTTCGCAAGAATATCAGCTGGTTTATTGTATTTTTTTTTTCTCATTTATCCAAATTATATTTCTTTTAAGTGATTCTTCCAAAATTGAACCTTTCTTAGCCAATTATAAACTCCAAAGTTCATGGTCTTCCCATTTAGTAGGTCATTCAATTGACTGCAATTTCTTTCAAAAAAAGACTTTGTTGTATCCTCTTAGCTAATAATTTTGTATCACCATAACCAAAAAACGGAACTCACTTTCTAAAGCATAAGATGACACTATACCAATTCTTTGTCCCGAACCCAAATAAACTCCTTTATCATCCCGAAGAATCCATCCATTTTTACTTGGTACTTCATTATTGAGAAAAGATCCATCATAATTATACTTAATCCACTAGTACCTCGTTATTTCCAATGAGATTTGTGATCTTATGTTCTTCGATTATGGTAGTTTGTATCATAGCTTTGCCGTTTTGTAGTATACTCGTCTACGTCCTACCATTCCTTTGTATCTGATGTCGCACTATCAAGATCCTTCCTCCAATGAACCTATTTCTTTTGATGAATCAACAAGTTTCTACTGTTCCACATTCTCCATATAATCCACAAAGGTAATTGTTGCATTTCTCTAGAAAAAAACTGAATTATTAACACTCATAATCAATGTTAACTTCCTCTCTAGAGATTCAGTAGGGTCAATGAGTTCCGTGATTGGAATACCAGGAGCTCGCCATATCAATTGTGCGTGAGAACAATAAAAAAAAGGTGCTTTGTTGATTCTAGTGCTTGACAACATCGTTTGCACATTGGAGTATGCTTAGATGACGTCGTTGAAGTGTCTCACCCGTCACTAAAATATTTGATAGGAGTTTCCACAAAGAAGTATGATTTTTGGAGATGTTCTCAATTTCCATATCAAGGATTTGAGAAGTATATTACCAATTGGTGGTCTACTTAGATGAAGGAAGATGAGTTGCAAGCCAATAATCAGACTTCACTGTATACATACATGTGTTGGTATAGTGTCATCATCCCAATAGATCTCGAGTTGCACTTCTACAAAATCTTAATAGACAAAACAACAGATGCATCTTTTGGTGTTACTAACTCATGAACAAGACTCTCATTCCACCTTGTTTTACCTTCATTAAACCAGTCACTGACTTTAGAATTAATGGTGCTTGTCTCTTTTGGTCTTGGTGGGTGTAGAGACAACCATGGATCAACCCAAGTGTCAATCATAGTACCATTACCTATAACATAACGCATCCCTTGTTTCAATAAATCTCTTCCTTGAAGAATCGAATTTTAGATAAACAAACTCTTTTTCTTCTCACTAGCATTCAAAACATTTGTATCTGCATAATATCTTTCCCCTTATTACGTGGGATAACAAACAATCCGGGTTTTGTAAAAGCCTCCACACTTGCTTACCAAAGTAGAACCTGATTAAAGTTTTAAATGTTTGTAAATCCTAGTCCATTTGCTTTTTTGGGTAAACTCAATCTATTCCATGCAAATCAGTGCTTCCCTTTTTTTTATTTTCTAGATTCCACCAGAAACTTGCTAAAATTTCTTTCAATATCTTCATATATTCTTTTGGCAGTTTAAATACATTCATCGAAGAAACCGGCATTGCCAAGACAACCGACTTGAGCAACATTTCCTTACCTCATGGGGATTAAAAAAACTTTTGCTCGAGCCTTGAGTTCTTTCTTTGACTTTATCCACAATGTATTGAAACAGGTCTTTTTATTCTCTTTCGAATTATTCTAGTATTCCTAGTTAATTTCCTCCACTTTCATCATTATGTATACCCAGAATTCTTCTAAAATTTTCATTTAAATTGTTTTAATAACTTGATCTTTTCAATAAAAAACTTCCATTAAATTATACATGTGAATTCGACATTTACAATTTGCAAATTTTTTGATAAAACACACAAAAAGTTAATAGTTTTTAGAGGTTAAGTTATCAAAACAAGTAATACCTACCAAAACATTATATAAAACTTTAGTGTTAATATTGAAAATAACGAATATTTCTTAGCCTTAAAGATAAATATCAACATCCACAAGTTCCAATATAACATCTTAAAAATGCATAAAAAAGAGAAGAGGACACTGAGAAGTGAGAACCTCAAACAGATTGCAGCAATTAGATAAAAGATGGGTCTTACAAAAAAGCCATGTCAAACTAAAAACAAGCATTCACTTTCTCACCCTTGCTCTCTTATATATAACATCATTCTACTAAAAACCATCTGTAATATATATTTATATATCTATATATACTTAAAAACTAGATTTTTTATCTCAAGAGTTAGCATCACAAGATCACATTTTAGTACTTAGAAGACCTTAAAGAACAGAGCTGGCTTTGTTGTTGTTTTGATCAGCCTATCCTGTGTCTGTTCTCTCTGCCTTCTCTTAAGCTTCTTCCTCTTCGGTATTCGATCTCTGCATCAGAGCTTGAGATGGGATAGCTTCTGCTTCCTTTTACAGAACCCACTCTCGATAATAGAGCCTCTTCATCAGCGTGGATGCGGTGGTTTCTTTGTTTGTGATCTGAGCCACACAATATGATACAATTAGCACACAATGAAGAAACTCATGATATTTTCTCTGCAAGGTGATTAAGATTTAATGCGACAATACTCACCTTTGTATCCATTTGATGCCTTCGGTGAATGAAAGTCTACAGCTTGTGAATCAAGATCAGCTTCTGATTTGGGGCTTGTTTGACTCAGCAAATTTACTTCTCTTCTAAGCAGCTTTTGTCCATCGCTTGGAGAGTAAGCGGCCTTGCTAAAAGAATCATCCATCACATCAGTGATCTCTACATACTGACTAGTTGTGATGACTTCATCTGCACTAAACCCAAAAGAAGCCCTGTAAGCTTCCAACTCTTCCATGTCTTGCTTGGGACTTCTGTTCTGCCTATTCTGGTTCCCGTTTCCATATCCATTTGTAGGATACACATCTGAATCCTTCGACACGCTTAATCTTCCACCGTTTTGAGGAACCGAAGGGTCGTGATCCAGGTAAAACTTGGCAAAAGTTGCAGGACAGAAAAAGTTTGACTCCTGCAAAGGTGTTGAGACACCATTTGTGTCATACCCAAAGGTGTTGCCAGAATCACTCCTTGAGCATTTACCATTTTGAGGCGACAATAACCCATCTCCTGAAGCCCGAGAGATTGGTGATCTAAGAGCGCTGGCTGGACTTCCGGGATAAAGAGAATATGTAGCTTGAAGATCGCTTGAAACATTGTAATGACCTTTACCAGAGTTCTTGAGATCCATGGAGGAAGTCAAGAAACGAGCATAAGGTACATCAGGTGAAGAAGGAGCAGTCAGACGTGCAAGCTCTGGAGGAGGAGTGACAGGAGCCGTCGATGGCTCGGTGGTGAATGTAGAGAAAACAGGCGGTGAGACCAATTGGGTTTCATGAGCATATGGTCCAGTGGCATACATACTCGATGAAGGACCTCCCGGTGAGTTTGCAGCCAGCGATAAGTAACAATTTGGCGATTGAGCGGTTGAAGGAAGAGCCGAATTGGTGAAGGAAGCAGGAGAAGATGGTGGAGCCAGAAGTGATAGATTAATTCCTCCTGTAGCTTGGTTATTTAAGACACCAGCTTGATGAGCTCCATTAGGTTGTGAGGCTGAGACATTACCGCCTTCGGGAATGCGAGATGCGGGTACAATTCGTTTTCCGCCTTTTTGTGACTTGAAACAAGAGAACACTCCTAAACAACCTCCCCACTTTTTCCTCTGTAAAAGGACACACACACACACACACTTCAGTGTAATTATTAAGGTCAATGAGCTTAATTGGAGCTAAAACATGTAAAAGAGATCTGGAAAGCATAGGATAATTGCCATACAGTGAATCAAGTGTTTCTACAAAACCATGAAATGCTTATGGATCTAAAGCATGCTGTCTCAGAAGAAAGGTAACCTCATAAGCTTACACGCATCGAATCTTAGATCACAAACCCCCAAAAGCTTGAATATTTTTTTAAAAAAAATCTAATTGAATGGTCAGTTTTTTTATCAATTCTCAATTATCACTTGCTGCAAAAACGATCCTAGTAACACTGGGATTATCACAATAGAATGATCAGAGGGGAGACTCAACATAAGACCCTAAAGAACATTGCTCCATCAAAAATAGAAAAAAAACAGATTAGTGTGAACAGAGTTGGATAGTCAGATCTAAGTAGCAAGAAAAAAAAAAGGAACTTTCCAAAAACGAAAGCTTTAAAATCTGAACAACTTAGACAAGAGACAAAGTGAACTAAAACCCCACAAACTCGAATTCAAACGAACATAGAGAGAAATTAACAGAAACCTGTTCCTGCTGAGGAAATCTATGCTGCTCTGAGCCCATTAGGTGTCTCTGTTCGTCAGAAAATCACTGCGTTTATACTTGGGAGTAGGGTTTCGAGGTCAAAGACGTAATCATCTGGGATTACTCCATTTTTTACAATCTTCTTCCAGCTTACTGATACGATCCAGAACTAGAACTACCCAGAGGAAAAGAAAAGCTATAGAAAAGAAGAAAAAGGGGAAAAAGATTAAAGATTTGGGAAAGAAAGACAAAGTTGATAAATTTATTCACTGGAGTGAGGAGAGATTATAAAAAAAAAAAGGAAATTTTTAGAAGAGAAGAGTAAATAAGGAAATCTGTACTGATGCAATCGGTATGAAAAGATGATCCTTACGAAGGAAAAAGCATTTCTATTTTAATCAGAATGTGACTTACCACAAAGAAAGAGAAAAAGATAAAACAAAACACACATTCACAAAAGCTCAAGCAAAAAAAAAAAAAAAGTAAAAGAGAAAAAGGAAAAAAAGAACTCTGTTAATAATGTTAAATCTCTTCGGTTCTCACACTTTCTGAAATAGCAAAAAAAAAAAAGAAAAGTTTATGAGTTTTGGAAATTTAATTGGTACCCAATTTTGGAAAAAAACAAGGTTTATCAATGTGTTTAAGTCGGTCATTATATGGGTAATTACTAATTAAGACATCTAAACCCTTAAAAAGTTGATTCCCTGAGCACGTGAAGGACGTTTACTAATAAGGGCTAAGGGAGAACATGTAAAAGTCAAATTTCTAGTTTTTGCTTTTTTGGTTTGGTCTAAAAACACGTCCAAAATCAGTGTATAACTGACTGCTAAGGCAAGCGACCTTTGAGGTTAATAAATGCAATACTTATCAAAAACAACAATATTGTTGTGATTATTTTGGCTTTGGAAGTTGAAAAACAAAGTTTTGATTTATAAAGATTTTGGCCCAAAAAAAAAAACTATAAAACTGAAGAAATATGTGAAGATTAGTGACCAAATGTTTATAATTTCAGATTAAATTTGTATTAAAAATAATCATATTTTTGGCAATTGAGGGGATTAAAGTAAAAAAAAAAGTGATTCTTTTCCCTAAAATTTTGTTTTGATCTTTATGAATTGTCTATAGGTTTTGAGGGTTCCAATAAAGACATTAAAGCAGAAGAAAAAGAGGGCCTAGTAATAGTATGGTACCTAGTTGTAGGATTTGGATCTTTTTTGGGGTCTGGATTCATATTAGTGGGACCTTTCCCCATCTCTCAACCCAGTAAATTTTTATTATTTTTACTACGATCCAGCAAACTTTTCATGCCCAATCCAATCATAAATTATTAACAAAAATTATTTACAGCTCCAGTGAATGACCTATCTTTTGTTTTAATCATTATTACTTATAGCTTTAAACCACATCACATGTACTTTCTTGTATTTTTAAATACACATCACATGTCCTGACTCATGACCTAAATTATGCTCGTTTCCACAAAATTTATAACATTTGGAAACTGGTGATTCTTAGAAATTTTTATGCCATTGAATCATTCATATAATACAAAAGATCTGTTTTGGTAATTCATATAATATCAAATGATAAACTCACATGGTTCAGTTGACATTTCTGTATAACTACTATATAGAACATTCACTATTCAAGATGGGTCTTGTACTTAAGCAAAGAAGGATTTAAGGGCTTTCTAAAGGCCCAACAGGATCTAAAACTTATCGAAAGTGGAAAAGAACAAGTAAACGCCACACAAAGGAAATATTTGTATAAAGAATCAAGATCAGTTTCGACGTGTAATTTGAAATGGATGATAAGCACACACTTATGGTTTAGTGTCACCGAGCTCAACGTCTTTCAAGTCGATATGCTCAACTCCTTCTTTGAGTAGCTTAATCTCATCTTCGGTCATACTGTTTTTGCCGTGTGGCGTTGACTTTGCGTTTCTCTGTTTCTCTAGATCAACCGCCCAGCTATAGATCACCATTCCAACAACAGCTATGGCCATCCCGGCGATGTTCTTGAATGTCATCTCGGAATCAAAGAGAAGCCATCCTAATGTGAGGACGCAGACTGTTTTCATGTGGCCTAGAACTTGGAAGGATGTCGCTGAGAATCTTCCGATGCAGAGATATTGGCTTATGTTACAGAAAACAGCTAATGCACAGGAGAGAAGAATGCAGAACTGCAAAATTGAGAGATAAGAGTAAGGATTTTGTGTTTACGTTTGAGTCATCTGAATCTTAGAGAAGTTGAGAATCTACTTACGATGGCACCATAAGTCATCTTGTAAGTAGATATGAATTTGCCGCTCAAGAAATAGTCAACAAAGGGGCCAAAGATGAGAAGTGAAATGGCTTGGATTGGGGCTGTTTTGCTCAGCAATTCAAAAGATCCTACTGAGTACTTCTTCTGCAGAGAACCTATTGACTGTTACCAAAAGAAAAAGTGAAAATTTATCAGCCAAACACTTGACACACACTTGCCGGAGAATAAATGCCCTTTTCAGGATTCCAACTGTGTCTCCCAGATTAAGGGACGAAAACAAACATAGCTTTTGAATTCAGATCTGGGAGGCCAAACATACAGATTAGACATAAATCGAGATCAAAGGGACAAAAGGTTCCCCTCCAGATCCAAGAAAAGTTTGAGCCTTTGTGTTTAAGAACGAAAGAGATCAAAGCAAGCAAGAGAAGCAAAGTCAGATCTAACATAACCAAAGGGATGGTGAGATCAAAGCTTACAATCTGCTGCAGAGATGTGGAGAAAACGGCAGTGCATGCACAAATGAAACCTTTGGCATTAACTTTGACATCAGTCACTGTACAGATCCCAACACCAATAACCACAACCATTACAGAAGCTTTCACTTCTTTAGAGTAATGCTTGCTATGTATAATCCATTCCAACACGCATACCACCGGAATCATGCTCAATTTCGAAATCTAGGTGACAAAAAATCAAATGACGAAGAAATTAAGACCAAGATCCTTCAACCGAGTAACAGAAGAGTCAAAATCCAAAGAAAATTACTTGGTAGAAGCCAACAGAGTTGAGCATAAGACTGAAGTTCATAGCAGCAATGGAGATGTTAGCAACAATTGAGAACCAGAGAAGCTCCCAAAGAGGAACATGCTTAGATGCTGATAGTCCTGTGGCGTTTGACACCATACCAACAAGTGCAGTGAAGGCGAAGTGAAATCCCGTAAGAGTTGTGGCTGTGGAATTATAAACAAGAATCATCAGATTCGTGAAGTGTGAAGCTAATGGGAGCGATAGATCAGAGAGACATACCAAAGCTAAATCCGAAACCAGAGGAGGACATGAGCTGTTTATTAGCCATGATGATTCCGACGGAGCTGATTACATTCATAGCCCATGCACCGACGTCAGACACCGCCGATTTCTTCTCGCTCTCAGTTTTCTCCATTTCTGAACTAATTGGATTTGAAACTTAGCTCGAATTTGCTAAAATTGAAAGACCGACACTATCAGATCCGGAGATCTCGATTTGATTAAAACCTAGTGCAAGCGAAAACGAGATCTGAATCTCGATTCGCCTGCAGATTTCGAGTGAATCAAACACGGAAGAGATGAGATCTGGGAAAAGTCGATTCACGCCGTGGAAGCGGCGAAGAAAAGCCAAAAAGCGTAAACACACACAAATACACAGAAACACGTCTCTCTCTCTCACTCTGTGCTACTTATGGTTCACTGCTTCACTCGTCGTCGCTGGATATCACAAGCAAGCTTCTTCCACCATTGATGCTTTTCTTGAATTGTATAAATTCTTTTCGAAAAAAATATGTATATATTAATTGAATCATTTATTATTATTCATTGACGCGTGTCGTTTACCATATTTAACCTTCTTTATTTCTCTTTTGGTCCACTTGTTATTATTTCACATTCACGATGAATTCTAATATAAGGATAATTTTGTCTTTTCTCACCCTTGGTAACGTCGTGCTTTTATAAATCAAAGTTCAAACCATAGATTTATCAACGTCTATAATATAGTACTTACGTGTTAAATTAAGCCACACGGAACTGATAACAGCGAAATTTTAACGGTAATTAAAACGTATTTAGAACTATTATTTATTCAAACTATATATTTAATTAAATGTACATTGGGAAATATCGAGATGGGTAACTAATACTATTGATTAAGATTTTTCTAACATTGTTTGAAGATCTAAATTGAAAACAATATATCATCAACGGCTAAGAGTTAAACTTTCACACATTTTATAATAATCATAATTTTCGAATATAAAAAGAAATAATCACAATTTCCCATTGGTCACATTCACACCGTCATAATCAAGCCAAACATTTTCGAAACTAAATTATTGAGTTTGTCCTTTGCTCCACCTATTATTTACTTGATTACAGTATCATTTATATACAAAGGAAAAAAAAATCATTACCACAACAAAATATAGTTTTTGTATTGTGTTTAATAAATAGTTTTAGAAATAATGATGGGTCTTTGTATTTTCCCATATGCAAATAAACTGGACAGCTAATGTATTATAAGTCCTTTTATGAGGACAAAACCTGCACAACTTAGCCTGTGCCTCAACACAAATAGTACTGAGAACACATGATCTCCAACACATTTGTCACAAACGACCTTTTTTCATGTGCTTTCAAACATCAATCATTGTCTTATAACAGGCCCAAATTCACATTAATTTCCCCTAAACCCCAAGAAAAAAAAGAATAATTTTACATAATGGAAGTATGGAACACACATTAAGGGTTTAGAACCAACAAGGAACACTTGGCTTTGAGCAGGGGACATTAATAAATCCAAAATATGCACCCTTCAAAAAGTTCACTACCAAAAAACGTTGCAAATATTGCCGCGATGATTGCATTACTGAAGGAAGAGCAAAAAACAAGAAAGGACCGAACACTTTTGCACCGAGAAGACCCATGTCACAAGACAAATAGACTAACACTGAGATCCGTAACTTACCCACATGCATCATAAGCTTGGCGTTGTGCTAAATTACTTAGCACTTAATAGGCCTCTCCCAACATCTGAATAAGAACCTATTATTTGAAAAAAAGTACTTAAAACCAAACGTTTTAGGCCAACAAGTCTAGGAATTTTAAAACTGGGCTGATAACATAAACTTAAGGCCCAAATCTGATTCCAATAATGGAAAATTGTTAGAGCTTTGTCACTTTCTAACTGTTGCAGCTGTTACTTGGGATTTGATCAAGTTGCCTTTGTTCCTCAACTAGTCAAGCAAGGTTGGCTACACATACACCACCCAAAATGGTGGGTTTCTTATTTCTGTTTGATGGGATAGTGCCGGAATTCAGTGTGTCTTATGTCTCTTTAAATCTTTGGTTTGAGTCTCAATTCACATTCTTTTGATTCTATCTTTCCTTCTTTACTACGTCGCGCAGAAAATAACAGAGCATATTTCACCAAATGGTCCAAATCTACCTAATCTTTTTGTCGGTGGTCAAAGTTTGGTAAAGTCAAACCAAAAAAAAGAAGTGATTGGAATCATACGAGGCCCCATTTGTTATGTTCTGTAAGCTCAAATGAATCAAAAGTCAGAATCCAAACTGTAGATGATATAGAAAGGAAGAAAGAAAAAGAATATGGGTTAAGTTTAAAGTGGTTAAGCTCTAGTGTCGTCAGACGTCAATGAATACGTCATTATGAAGAAATAAATATATTCGAAGTGGATGGATTTATAAGGGTCCACAAATGCGTCCTCAATGACGTCCACGTTCTTAAAAGAACACTTGCGTTCCTAATTCTTTGATCAATCAATGTGTATATATATGTGCGGATATATCCATTATTCTCCAAGAAAACTTGAAAGTGTTTCGAGAGAAATAAATTAAGTCAACAGTTTTTACAACATCCGAATTCATGGAAATGGAAAACGCAGTAGCAAAACAGAGTATACCTCTTCTCACGCCCTATAAGATGGGAAGATTCAATCTTTCTCATAGGTAATATTAACCGTATCCTTCCTTTGTCGTTTTGATGACTTGTGCTGAGTCCTTAAAATAAGAAGCTTGATTCATTTTGTTTTTATTTAAGGGTTGTTCTGGCACCATTGACGAGACAGAGATCGTACGGAAACGTTCCTCAGCCTCACGCTGCCATTTATTACTCTCAGAGAACGACTCCAGGAGGTTTTCTCATTGCTGAAGCCACCGGAGTTTCAGACACAGCTCAAGGGTAACTGAAAAAGTATTCCTTTTGTGATTAAAGTTTACGTTTTTATTTGTGGGTTTTTGATCTGATCCTACCACATTTGTGTGATTTCGATTAAAGTTACCGTTTTTATTTGTGGGTTTTTGCTGAGCATCCCAAATTTGTGTGATTTAATCTTCAAGGTATAAAGATACTCCTGGGATATGGACTAAAGAGCATGTGGAGGCATGGAAGCCAATCGTTGATGCTGTTCATGCCAAAGGTGGTATCTTCTTCTGTCAGATCTGGCATGTTGGCCGTGTTTCTAATCGCGGGTTTCAGCCAAATGGACAAGCTCCTATTTCTTGTTCGGATAAGCCATTGATGCCTCAAATTCGCGCTAATGGCATCGACGAAGCCATGTTTACCCCTCCAAGACGGCTGAGTATCGAAGAAATCCCCGGCATTGTCAACGATTTTAGGCTTGCAGCAAGAAATGCTATGGAAGCTGGTAAGCAAATCTGGATTGGGAATTCAAGAAGCTGAATCATTCAAGATTCTTATATGTGTCTTTTGAATGTTGCTGTTGCAGGCTTTGACGGAGTTGAGATTCATGGCGCTCATGGCTATCTGATTGACCAGTTCATGAAGGATACAGTGAATGATAGAACTGATGAATACGGTGGATCATTGCAAAACCGTTGTAAATTTGCTTTAGAAATAGTCGATGCAGTGGCCAAGGAGATTGGGCCAGACCGTGTTGGTATCAGGCTCTCTCCATTTGCTGACTACATGGAATCCGGAGACACTAATCCAGGAGGATTGGGGCTTTACATGGCGGAATCTCTGAACAAATACGGAATCCTCTACTGTCATGTGATTGAAGCCAGAATGAAAACATTGGGAGAAATACATGCATGTTCTGACACGCTAATGCCGATGAGGAAAGCCTTTAAGGGGACTTTCATCTCTGCAGGAGGTTTCACGAGGGAAGACGGGAATGAGGCCGTGTCAAAGGGAAGAACCGATCTCGTGGCTTATGGTCGATGGTTTTTGGCCAACCCGGATCTGCCAAAGAGGTTCCAAGTGGATGCACCGCTCAATAAATACGATAGATCAACGTTTTACACTTCTGATCCTGTCGTGGGTTACACTGATTACCCTTTTCTCGAATCAACAGCTTAAAATTGTTATCAACAATGTTGTGTTTCCCTTTTCTTGTAGTAAGTTTCTGGCATTAAGTCATTATACCTTTACAATAATTTTCACGGACACCTTATCACATAAGAGCTTTCATATGTGCTTTCAACATTAATCATTTTCTTCTACACAAAGCCAATATTATATATATACCCACTAAAATTAATTCTAGAAGATTATGTATAAGTTTAGTCGATATTTAATAAAATTTTAATTTTTGATATAATCAAATATTTATGATATCTATCTTTATAGTAGTCGCATATTCGTATGATTTCTCATCATTTTGGTTCTTTTATAAAATATTTTTGAATCAAACCATTCATTAATGTGATTACACTGATTACCCTTTCCTCTAATCAACAGCTTAAAACTATTATCACACCATTCATTAATAACCTTCCGATGTCGACCAAAGAAAAAGAAAAAAAGGGTATAATGTAAGTCACGAACAAATTATATTCGGAAATTCAAGGGAATTACGTTAACAATTTAAGGAAAAACAATAATAAAAAGAATACAACACGTTTTGATACAATTATGATGATTAATCAGAACTTTCCGAGTTATTTTAACGGGTTGGAAGCTCATTCTTATCAGGGTTCCAAGAGTTTAATCTGGTCATCGTTCTCTGATTCCACAGGTTTGGTCTTTTTGTTCTGTGGTTTGATGGGGTTGCAAGCGATGTTCTTTATAACACTAGAGTATAGATCAAACTCTGCCTTGAGTTTATTACAGCTTGCTTGTATCCATTTCTCCGCCACACTTGTTGCTACACTGTCTTGGCTATCTCTCTCATGCTCTTCAATGGCTGGCCTTATCTCATCGTACAATGACGAGAGCCGTACTGCTGCGCCCTTTTTCACTTCCTGCAACAATTTGCCAAACACATCATCAATACTTGACAGGAATTTTAGTTTGTAGCTATTAGCTTGAAAAAGTCTTTTACCTCGTATTTGAGAATTTCATCTTGAGCTTCTTTGGTTGCTAGTAGCTGAACCACATTCGCTATGTCAACGTGCTTCTGAGCAACATTCTTTGTCTTTCCACCTGAAAACGGTCTGCCTCTTTTCTTGGGAAGAGACTCGGAATTAATCTTGTAACTGTTACCGCGAACCCGTGATACAATTGCAGTATTCTGCGATGAATCTTGTTGTGAATCTTGTGAGAGCAGCTTCATATCTTCAGCTGTTTCGGTTTTAACCCTCTCCGTGACAACATCTTCCTCCATATGAGTTGAATTCGATTGCTGAACAATCAGAGCAGTAGACTCCAACTGGTTCTCTATCGAGATATCTTTCTCTTTCTCTTCATTAGTGTTGGACTCGTCATTCTTAGAGGGCTCAGATGTAAGCTCGTCCTCTGCAGAATCATAGACTGGAATTTTATCAACTGAATACCTGGAGACAAAAGAAAAGAGAGGGGCTAAAATATCGCCAGTCCAAGATAAAAAAAAAAATCCTTTCTCACAGGATCTATGACCATCTTTTTGCCGCATAAAATAAGTGAAAATAAAATTACCGATCGTCACCATCCTCCCATACATATGTATCCTCCTGAAATGGTAGAAAGGCATAAGATTAGCTGATTAGGTATAGACCAGTATGATTAATATCATTCCTCCCAATTTTTGACAAATAATACTATTAGGATGATAACGTAAGGTCTTGCCTGAAAGCCACGAGACTTGGCTCCAAGAAATCCAGAACATGCGACTGCACCACAGAGACAACGGACTTTGGCACCACCATACCATTCAAAATTATAGTCGTAAGCCAATTCGATTCGAGGAGAGATGCTCTCTTTTGCAAATATTCCAACCCTAACTTCTCCCAGGACATTCCACTTCCTCGTCTCACAATTTGGTCTACTGCAGGAAAATAGAGAAAGAAACAATAAGGAAAGTTTTATAGATATGAATTTCTTTGAACCATGTACAAAAGCCAGTTGTTTGTTTTACCATGAATGATTTATAAACCTAGCAAGGCTTCCCTTCTTAGTGGCATCAATAGCCTCAGATGCATTGAGAGATATAATGTATGCATCCTTGACACCTGCCCATGTAACACAATTTCTACATCACCTAACGTCACCTAAAGCATTACAACACTCTCATCATCTCTGTAAAGTTTCTACTCACCATGAGTTTCATAAGTTTGAGCTCTACGCTTTGCTTCTTTCCATGATATTACTTCGCCAGAGTACTCAATTATAAACTGTCCTGCCTGAATCATAGCATCAAATACGACCAGTCATTTGATCAAACCCAACTGAATATGTACTTCAGAAAATAATACACCAGCCATGTAATTTGCCCGTTTGCCTTAGATCAATGAAGTGTGATGAAAATTTCAAAAATCTTGGTAAAGAGTATCAGGTTTATTAAAGACACAATAATAAGCTTGAGTCCTCACCTTTATGTCTTCAACAGCCACTAGTCCCCACCCACAACCTTCGGACTTAATCAACTTTGTTTTCGCGTATTCACATTTTTGGAATTTCTGTAAGCAGCAAAGCATGTAAAAGTACTAAGTAACATACATTTAACTAAATAAGTTCCATGTAAGCCCACACTAGTTCAAATAGGAACTTCTAAGAACATCACCAAGCTTTAAGGACAATCTTCTGGATTTTGTGCTGCCAGCTAGAATCACACTACAAATTACAGTAAGATCACCCTCTGCTCTTAACATGAAAACATAGAAGCAAACGCTTTAACCCATTTACCTGATTCTTGCAATAGACACCACAAGGGCAGTATCCAGGAGTACATTCCGTGTTCGTAATCACATTCAGGCATCTCTCACCACAAGCACTGTCAGGGTCTCCAAAATCAAACTTGCATTCGCAGATTGAAATATCTTCTTCCTTCTGTTTCTTGTGCCTAGAGGCCAACAACAACTCATATTGAGAAGATAACCAAAAGCCACGAGCCAGCATCAAAATAAAGGTTCTTACTTTCGATATGAGAAGTCATTTTGATAAATGTGTTCGTATTGTGGTAGCTCATCTCCTTCTTGATCCTTTAGACAAACGCATACGAAACAAATAAATATAAAAAAGCTACAAACTAAATCGAAATCTCACCCTTATAATTTGGGTATTGAAAATAACTTACAGGATAACAAGAAAATTGCATTTTTTTTGTCAGCGATTCTCCCAATTTTCTACAAACACGGAGAAAATTAGGTTTTTTATCAATCTCTGGGATTTGAGATCGACACAAACATTGGGAAAGAAAGAAACTTGCGTCTAGAAACGAGACTAAGGTAAACGTATTTAATTGAAAAGCACGCTATTTCTATTGGATATTTGGTGTAAGAGGAAAACCCAAGAAGCTAACCTGAGAGTTTGATAGAGAGAACGCGACGACGAGCGACGAAGAAGACCAATAGACGGCGTTAACGTTTTCTTTCACGGCGTTAAGAAAAGATTGTCTACTTTTTATTTTTTTTCCCAGATTGTTTACAAAAAGAACTTTATATTTTTTTCGTTTTAATACTTACACAATCAAAATTGAGAAAAAAATACTAGCTTCAACTTTAAAAAAAAAAGAAAATTTTGGGGAAAAAATATCCTCAAGCTAACAGGCATAGCAACTGAAAAACACAACAAATTTTATTTTCAAAATCACATATCTTTTTATCAATAAATTAATAATTTTAAGCTTTTTATTCTTAACTTAAAACAGATTTATTTTCTTTTAATTCTCTTAGATACACATATAAATTAGTCTAACAGAAAAAATAGTTATTTTTCTTTTAATTAAATTGTTTGACAAATAGCGCAATCTACTTACTATTAGATACATATTTAAACATATGTTATGAACTTATAACCTGATTAATAGAAGATATATCATACATATAAACACATGTCACAATCTATTTAATGTTAGAAATATTTGAACACATGCCAAGATTTATTTAGTTATAGTAATGTACCACTTTTTAAGTGTTTATATTGTGATGGGGTACATCGAACTTTAAAATAAAATAATATAATGAGATCATAAAACACACAAGACAAAAAAATTTGTCGGCGAGAAGAACAAGTACGGGAAAATGGCTTTGACGATGGCGATAGGGATAGATAAAAAAAGAGTTATTGCCATCGCCGCCGGGGTGATTTTAGCTTTGGTGGGTCTTGGGCTATGGTTGCTCCTTAAAAAACTTCATGTTATTTAAGTCGGAATCCATGATGGATTAAAGGTAATCATATTATTTTCTTCTTTAATAATTTTATTTTTCATGAGATAAAGTATCTTTTTGAATAGTAGTTTTTACAAGATGATAAAAATATATGTATATATATATATGTATAAATTAAAGCTACAATGATTTGAAAATATATTTGAATATCATTTTGCAATGCATTGCATATATTTTCACCAATAAATAACTGATTTTGGTGTATTTTATTATTTACTTCAATTAGATTCATATATACATATATAAGTTTTTTTTAATTCTCTTAGATACATATATAAATTAGTATTTTTTATTATAATTTTTAAGGAAATTCTTTGACAAATGTTACAGTCTATTTAATACTAGATATACTTAGAACCTATGTGGTGGCCTAATTAGATATGACATATATCACGATCTATTTAATATTAGATATATTAAACACATGTCAGATTAATATCAAAGTTGGATATTTGAACGCATGTTAAGATTTATTTAATTATAAAATACCACTTTTTATATTGCTATGATTACCAACTTTTATATAATAATAAGATCATAACACACACAACACACAAGACACATATAAAGGAAAATGAATTTTACGGTGGCATTAGGGATAGGCATCGCTGCCGGGGTTATTATAGCCTTGGTGGCTCTTGCGGTATGGTTCCTCCTCAAAAAGCTTAATCTCATAAAGTCCTAATACCGTGTTGTGTTAAATGTAATCAACTTATCTTCTTCTTTAATAATTAGTTTTCATGGATAATAACTGACGAGAACTTGTATTTCTTGAATAAGACATTTTACAAAGTGTAGACGATAAACATATGTATAGCCGAAAAAATCTATGTATGATTATTGCTACAGTTGTTTGAAATGTGTTTGGATAATAGATAAAACTCGCCAATTATGTATTGCTTAGTTTTTTTTTAACTACCACTACTCAAATCCATCAAATCTTTTGTTTTCTCGTATTAAAAGTAACCGATCGAAAACAATCGGTAAAAAAACATACGGTTTAGTTGAACAAAAATCAATTGGTCAAAACTAGAAACCGTTTGTTATCGGCGTTTGTGCTCAGCCGTATAATTTCTCAGATGGTCGGTCAGAAGTTTACGGCCAGTCTTCTTTTCCAACCGATTTCTTAGCTCTCTTAGTATTTGAATCTGTTGTAGCTTCTTTGATGACAGTTTGTCCCAATAGATTCCCGCAAAAGAGAGAAAAAAATAAGAATGAACAAATGAACAATCACTGAATCAAGCAGAGAGATTAGATAATAATCTAACGATAATTTCTATTCAAAAAAAAAAAAAAAAAATCTAATGATGAATTCCATGAAATCTTGAATAAGGAACTTAAGACCTTGTGGTTTTGGTACTATTGGTGTATTTGTGAAATGACTCGAGTAGGAGTGCATATGATATGTACAGGAACATTGTGAATCACCAATTTCTCGAGGGGTATCTCGTCCACGAGCTGACAGTAATGTACTACAGAAGAAGTTAAAGCTTCATGAGAGTCATCAAGATAAACGAAAACAATAGAAAGTTTTACAAAGTTGTTCTAAATTATATATTTTCTGGGTATACATATAAAATTGCATGTTTTCTTGACCAAAAATGTATGATAAATTAGAGAAATTTTTAAAATCTAACTTATTCTAAGCTACAAATAAAATCCTCAAGCTATCAGTAGTGGCAAATGACATTTGTTTTTTGTTTTATTTAAATTACTTATGGTTACCGATAAATAACTGGTTTTTATGTTTTTTTTTTTAAAAATTTATAACTTCAGTTAAATTTATATATATATTAGTTTTTAAGTCTCTTAGATACATATATAAATTAGTTATTATTATATAAGTCTATGAAAGTAGACGAAAAAATAAACCCTTTGGAGGAAATAATTAAGCCGTGTCTTCGTGATTCTCCTGGAAAGCTTAACAATATTAGAGCATCATTAATGGGGAGAAACCCATTTTGGGTTTTTTAACAATATTTAATTATAAATTTTAAGAGAAAAAAGAAGAAAGAAAGAAGAAAGAAGAAAAAGAGAAGAAAAAAATGTAGAATCGGTTTTTAAATAAGAGTTTTAAGAGCTGGCTCTTTAAAAAAAAAAAAAATTTAATAAACTCACCTAAGAACCTGCATTAATCATGGTCTTAGAATCATTTTCTTGTCAAAATGGATGATAGTACATTTGTACTTTGTTATCTCGGCCCCAACCTACTTAAGCCCTTGGTTTAGCATTCATCAATGTACGAACTTTGGCGTGAAATTAAAGGAGCAACAAGATTCACTCTCAACTGCGATGCTCTACTAACTCAAATCTTTAAAATAGTGGTTCAGAGGACTCTTCTCTTCTGGTGATATCCTTATCTTGGATTAGCCATCTAAAATATGGTATAAATTGTTTCGTCGGCTCTCTTATTATTTTGTAAGGTTTCCACTCTAATCGTAGTAATGTGTCCGTTTTAAAACCAACGAAAACCATTTAATAAAAAGCGCAAACTTATAAACAGTCATGAGGTTCTACCATCAAACTTATTTACTCTCACTATCTGTAGTCCCTACATAAATGACAATATATATGTTATATAGTTTTTATGCTTAGTTATATATATATATATATCTATATATATATCATTGTATGTCCCCTTCCCATTACGTCTTGACGTGGACCCTGTCCGTCTATTTTTAGCAGATTAATCCAACGGTTCTTATTCCTTCTTCGACCCTTCACGACATTGGCTCAAAGCCGTCCGATTTACATCTCACGCCAATGGACCACATCCCCAGTACTTCGCAACTTAGCTGTCGTGTAGGATTTCACGTGGCATTTATTTGTTCGAGTTTGTAGTACAACATTGCAAGTCGAGATGGTCCCCATCGATCACCTTCGTCTCTTTAGCACATCGAGATTCTTCTTTCTTTCCTACGTGTAATAGCATTTTTGATTTTGGGAGTTCTTCATGACCGTTGCATCTCTCATCGATGGATGATCCATCCAGCGAAGTGGGACCTGTGTGTGCTCCAGGGCATATGATCCCAAAGCCAAAAGAGTATTTCCAACTCCAAGTGCTTCTTTCTCTCTTATAAACCCTTTTTCTTATGGTTTAGAAGAAGATATTTATTCGGCCATAGCCACTTTTACAAATGATATATCTTACAAGATCTCGTCTTATCACTAAAATATAGTATGCTTTACTTTACTTGTGACATTTTTCGAGTTAATTCGGTGTATCTAGTAATGGAGAAGACTAAAATGGTTGTCAAATAGTGTAAAATAGATGTCTAAATATATAGATAATATGGTACCATGAAAAATTATGTGTTCCACACATGAAAAGATAGCACGAATTAATATATATAAAACCACCGTTTCATAAATTAGATGTGTAAAGTTATATGTTACGAGAAGAAATTACGTGTTACGTAAACTGTTAAATGAATAATAACATCGTAAAAAAAAAAATCTAATTTTTTATTTGATTTTTGCAATGATTTCATTATTATATGTTATAATACTTTTTTTTGGATAAAAGTCTTAAAAGAGAGTGAAAGTGTTTTTAGGCAAATGGTTAAAGTCTACCTCTGCGATCTTTTTCACCGAAATTCGACTCTATGTATTTGTTGACAAAAAAAAAAAAAGTCTTAAAGAGACTTCAAAAATGTTTTTATTTTCTTGACATGTTTGACAATTGAAACGTTTAAAAACTAAAATATAGTATCGCTGTTGGTCTCATACCTTGTAATTCACCACATATGTTATCAATGGGGAAGATTTGAAATTTTTGGGGCATCCAAAAACGAAGGAAAGAGTACAAAAAGATAGAAGATATATCATATATATGTTTTAACTTCATTGGTATGACATCAATAAATAAATATTTGAATGTGCTTTAGAGTCTCTTTGGGTTTAATGCACATCAACTCTATCAATTGTCATCATCTTACATTGAACTATACGACCAGATCTGATAAGAACTTGTCTTCCTTTTCTTTTCATACCCTTCTAATTAACTAGATTTGATTGGAAGTTATTATCAAACATATATATATATATATATTTTTTTTTTTTTACCTAAACTGAACTAAAGCAAATTAATCAAAATATCATCGCAACAAGAAAAAATCCGTTTAGCGACGACCAAAACTGTCGCTAAACGGCCGCAAACAACATATTTCGACAAATTAGCGACCAATTTTAAGTGGTCGCATTGAGAGGTCATTACTGTTCATTTGTCTGAAAGTGATCGTAAAATTAGCGACCACTTTGTCATTTCGGAAAGTCGTCGCAAAAAATATCGTCTAAAGTGGTCGCTAATTTTGCGACCACTTTTAGACAACATAAATTCTGACGACTTTTTGACGGTCTACCGGACTTATCGAATAGTATCTCCGGTGAACGGACTTGAACATCCGACTGCCGGAACAGTACCTTCGACCGCCAGAATAGTACCTTTGACCGTCGGACTTGAATCTTTGACCACCAGAATAGTACCTCCGACCGCCGAAATAGTATCTCCGGAGGCCGGCCTGGGACTTTCTGCAGCGGCGGCGAGCGACATGAATTAATTCAGAAAAACTGTATCATGTAGGATTCAAACTCAAGACCTTAATGTATAAACAATATCAAATAACCACTAGAGCACATTAAAATTTTGCAAACTCTTCGTAAAACAAACATATATCTATTAAGGTTTTAAAACGATTGCGACAACATATATCGTGGGAAAGTGGTCGCAAACAATAAAAATCTTAATTTTTGTCAAAAAGTGGTCGCAATTTAGCGACAATCCTTAAGATGTCGTGGGTAAGTAGTCGCAAACTTTAAAAATCGTAAAAATATCATTTTACACATATTTTTGTTTCAAATTTTACTAATTTAATATAAACTTTAGTATATAACGTAAAAATAATAGTACAAGTTTAGCAATCGATGCGGTGACAAAGTCCTGAGATATCTATAATTTTAAAAAAGTCTAGCATCATATTAGTATTAAAAAATAAATGAAAATCTAAAGATTCGGTTCTACAATGTATAAGTTATAATCTATCTACTAATCTGTGATTTTTTAAATTATTTACATGATGTTGTGGGAAAGTGGTAGCAAATAATAAAAATCCTAACTTATGTAGGAAAGTGGTCGCAATTTAGCGACGACATAACGACGATCCTAACTTTTGTCAAAAGTGGTCGCTAATTTAGCGACCACTTTCTGACGAAATCTGTTTTGCTCGCTATTCAGTCTAAATTTCGTCGAAATAAGCGATCGTCGGAAAGTGGTCGCTAGATATCTGTTTTTTTCGCTATTCCGTCTAAATTTTGTCGAAAATTTGCGACGACTAATTTTTCGTCGTTAATTCCGTCGGTATTTGCCTATTTTTTTTTGTAGTGCATGATTAATCTCGAGTCCACGTAATAAAGACATATATAAAGAACTCATGCAAACTTGCTTAAAATGCTTCTACGATCAAGCGAGATTATCAAAGATTCAATGTGCAAATCAAAGAAAATAAGCTAATGGTTTAAATATAACCAAATAGAATAATAATGCTATGTTTAGTTTTTCTAATTGAATCATATATACATTTGTGTCCATCACCTACTTACCGGTCAATATAAAGCAATTACGTTTGCAACCAAAAAGCACTAAGAGTTTTGGGCAGACATGATCTCTTCGGACGAACCCTAAGATAACCAAAATAAACTATAACTTATATTCAAAACTCTGTTTTTTTTTATCCATTTATGTTTTTTTTTCTTTCATATTTTTTGTGTGTCTCATCGACTCTCATACCAAAATGGATTTATCAACATGGTGTTTTATAAAGTCGAATAATAAACATTAATATTTTATTATAAGACTATTAATTATTAATTTTTTTATATAGAGAAGTAATATAATTTCATTAATTAGCAAAAATATCTAGCTCTATAAATTGAAAAACGATAACAATCTAGGTAAGAATGTTGATATTATGAATAGCAGTAAAGAAAACATGAATGAATCACAAAAGAGGGTGTTTTTACTTTACATTTTTCACCAATCACAAGGGTAGTTCCGTAAGTTGGGAAAATCGTACGAGGCTTAAAAATTAGGTCACATGATTCCATGAACTCGATTATAAAAGTTAAAAAAAAAAATTAAGATCAGGTGACCTACCATTCAGATATCGAACTCATTCATTGCCCTACTCTTTTCTGTTTAGGGTTGCCATCAGTCATCACCCTATTGCCCTACGTTTACCCCCTCCACTAAAAATGAAATCACAATATTAGAGGACCTCATAACTCATCTCCTCTCATCTTCTTCTCCATTAGTCATCTCCTCTCATCTTCTCCATTACTCTCATCTCATATTCTTTGTTGGTCACAAACTCTATCCTTTTCACCAGCACCATTAGACGAATAGATCAAAACTGTTAGAACATATAATGGTGATGTAGTGAAGATGATAGAGTTGTGACCAACAAATGAATGTTGTTTTCAGATTTGGAGACAAGTCTCTTACCATCATGGTAATTCACACCGACTTGATTAGAAAACGAGGACCAGAACATATGAGTTTTTGCCTAATGAAATAATTGGTGGGTGGGTTTCATGGTAATTCTGGTACTCATTTTCTTAATCAAATCAGTGTGTATTACTGTATTTTGTCTCCACCTAGTAATAAACTATATTTGTATTCTCTTTTAATTATGTATTTTATATTTATTATTGTTATCCTTTTTCTTTTTGGTTTATTTTTTTTTCTTTTTTTTTTTCTTTTTTTGTTTGTTGACTAAAATGTGGTATATCTATCCTTGTTTAATGAATCTGTGTGCGAGACACTGAAATACAATGGTGGGTTATTACAATTCTTATAATTCTGTCTATCTACCTGTAAAAAGTTAAACAAGAATAAATGAAATTTTCGCCTTAAGCCGAGACTATGAGTCTAGTATATATATAATCCCAAATAATTGTCTCACCTCAGGCTTCACATAAATATTCTTCTTGAACATCGATCGCATTGTTAGCCTGATCTGAAATATAAACATCATAGTTAATGCTCTGCAAGCTCGTTAAAATCAAGAATTTTTATAAGAAAATTTCAATCTGCAGGTGATCACCACATGGTAAAAAACGATGATGCGTGCATAGACATGGACAAGTTTGTAGCTAAGAAAAGCATGGAGCATGGAGAAGAAGACGAGCTTGTAGCTGAAGATATCATGACTATACCACCTGGCCCCATGACAAGATCAAAAGCTAAACAATTTAACAAATCTATTGAAGGATTGCTAGAACAAATGGAGAAAACATCAAGCTGTATTGGAACACATTTCAGACGAGGAGGTCCAATATGGTAAAATAGATTTTTATTTCATCAAACAGCAAACTGTATTGGAACGTATTTCAGACGAGGAGGTCCAATATGACGTTCTGGATTTCTGGATCAAATAGAGACTCCTTGTGATCTGAATAAATATAAAAGTATGCTAATGTTGATCCAAGCTAACTGATTTAAATGAATGAGAAAAGTGATTATCTTAGTATTCTTTTTCTCTTGATGAGTTTTTGTCTCAAATGGGTTTTTCTCTCAAGGTTTTTAATGAGACATAAGATGATCACTTGTATGTCCATTTATTTAAATCCTTTAGCATATTATCTCTTATATCTTTGGATCATCATTCAGCCTAGATAAGAAGCTCAAGGCCCATCTACAACATCATTCACGTTTTTGGGAGAGGAGAAGAAATATTTGAATTTTAAACTTTTATTTTTAATGCTTTGTATTTTCTGTTTTCATGCATAATTGATAGTAGGAGCTTTCACTCGGGTCTATGCAAATAACCCTAGTACGTTGCAGTACTTAGGGATCGAATCCACGAGGATCAATTGTTACACTACAGACTATAGAGATTGATTAGGAAGCTAAGACAGAATAAAAAGGGTTGTTGTAAGGTGAACAAGAAATAAGAGTAACAGTTGTAAACAATGAATTAAAAAAGCGCTAGACTTCAGGAAAAATCGCAGAAAATCACAAATCAAGAATCAGACAATTATTCAGGGAACGAATTAAACACTAATCTCGAACTCAAACAGAATTGTATTAATCAATTCACTCTCGTGGCACCAATTACTTTGTCTGGCAACCTAAGATTCTAAACTGTCGTTTAAACTCAGAATTACAGACAAGCATTCAACAGGCATGTTCAATCTGTTCACGAATTGCCTTAGCATCAGCTTTCGTTGGCTAAGGACAATTCGCTCTCCTAATGTTCTATCAAGCAACCTATAAGCTTTTGGAGAATAAGTTAAACCCTAAATCAGAGACTAAGTGATCAATTCAGTCTAAACAAGGGGCACAACAATAGGTGAAGAATAACAATGATAAATCCCTATCTATGTCTAATTCATTGATTCATGAAATCCTTTGAAACCCTAAAACCTAACTAGGAGATTACTCAGACATGACAAGAGATGAACGAGCAATGAATGAATAAAACTCCATAATAATTGAATTTAAATAAGAAAAGAGTATAATAAATCTTCTCTGAGAGATGAGGTATGAAAAAATGGAATGGAGATGAAAGCATAGCCTAAATAATGGCTTAAAAACCCTTATTTGTAGTTCTAAACAGGTTTTGGTCGAAACCTAAAGAGATAAGGATAATCTGGAGCAAATTTGGAAATTTTTCTCTTGTATTTTCTCGTTTTTGGACTGGATCGGTCGATCTGAGTTGGATCGGTCGATCAGGATTGGATCGATCAATCCTGAGTGCCGTGGTCGATCTTAAAATGTCACGCAAAAGTGGATCGATCGATCCAATAGTAGATCGATCGATCGGAGGTCTCACTCTGCATCTGCTTCAGCTGCTGGCCAGATCGACATGTCTTCAGTAAAACGGGCATAACTTTGAACCACTGATGATACTGACATGAAACTGGTCCCAAATGAAAGCTAACTCAAAGGTCTATCTTGTGTCCAAATATCATTGAAATCCGACATCGGGAAGATGTTTAATAAATGGAAAACTTTTGACCTTTCTGCGCTGTCCTGCATCTCGAAAACTGCATTTTCGCTCCAAAATTCCAAATTATCTTCCAAATCAACCTAAAACCTGTAAAGACTTTATAAGGGACTAATGGACTCTAAATAAGTATAAAAGACTCAAAAAACTCGAAAAAGAATGGTTAGAAGACGTAAAATATGGAATATATCAATAATGTTTCCAAGACAACCTTAATTGTGTTTAGGGCTCCTTTCTCTTTTAAAACTCTGTATTTGGCTTCTAAATTATTCAGACTATATTTTATCAAAAACTTATTCAGATTAGTCTCATCTTTGTTGGTGTGTTTATCCAGCAATCGATCATTTTGGTGCGTATATCCGATCTGATCAAAATCGGCTTATCAAAAGGCTTTTCGCAACCTTTAGTGGCGCCATTTAATCCATCTTTCACCTCCATAATCGATCATCCACCTCCATAAACGTTCATCAATCTTCACCATACTTCTAAACGAGATCAATGGCGTATCAAATGATCATCACATTGTTAGTCTTTATTTATGACTGTTTAATTGACAAGTTAGGTGTAAAATGTTTGACGATTTTTCCCTCTACTTTCGTGTGTTCTGACAAACTTTATTTCGTGTGTTCGTTCAAATCTTTGGTTCTTTGGCTTTACCAATTTACATGTTTGATTAATGGGGTTTGATCAGCTTCGATTTAGGCAGTGTGATAAAGATAATAAACCTCAACACTTTTTTTTTTATCAAGTAATCAAACACTATCATTATTCCGGTAGTGAGTGTTAATATAATATATAGGATCATAGTCTGGCCACTATCAAAGCAAATAGGATACAATTTATAAATGTTTAATATGTAGGACAAAGTACTTTGTCTATGATATTTTATTACTGAATAAAATCTTTAGAATATAAGTTTTCCAAATTTTCTTTCTCATTAAGTTTAACTGTTAATCACAACCTGAGAGACTACCTAACAGCATCATATAAAAAGGCAGCTTAAGGAGACTAAGAAACTTAATCTATTTGATAAACATATCGTAAGTCACATGACTATTCATAATGACATATATATTTCATCAATAATTATATTAATAGGGTTTAAGGTTTAGGGTTTTGGTAGACATGTGAAGTACATAATTTGCTTCTGGTTCCTAACGTTTAGTTGTTTTCGAAATCATTTTGTGAGAGACGAAGAGAACACAAGGGTTTTTTAGCTTAGAAAATTTTGGGATTTTGCTTTTGAAAACCTTGATGAGTATAGAATAGAATTTAAAACTAGAATGAGAATATGAGATCCGTAGGAAGGGAAAGGACATATTTTTTCGAAGTTTGCGGGAGATTTGTATTTTCTTTTTCAATTGTGAGTAAATTTTTAAATTTTTTTACTTTGATCTCGCTTTGTTTGTTTTTTTTACAAGAGAGTGTATCTGTTTTCAATCAATCGATATATTGGGCCCTAATGGGTTTGTATGCGAATCACGATGACTCGAGTTTCTATATGTTAAGTATTTTTTTTTTGTCATTTGATTTCTTATTTTCCAAGTTTACTTTCTTCGAGTTTCCTTACATGAATGAAAACCAATTAAAGTCGAGTTTCTGTTTTCTATTTTCAAGTATACATTTTTCAGAAATTGTTTGATATAATTTAGATTTGATTGGACCAAGTCCAAGACAAATTTAATAAAGATAAAGAAAAAGAAAGAACACTCTGCAAGATATACTACATTAGATCAACTTAAATTTTGATATGGTTTCCCCAAATTTGGAAGTGATTTTATTATATAAGGAATTATATGTTTAATTCCACGAGGACTATATTTAATTAACTTTTCTGAACACTATTTTTAAAAATTAAAAAAAGAAAACTTTTTTTTCTTTAAACATGTGGTTGATTAGATTAAAATTTCATTATCAGTCAATAAGAAATAAGTTTTTGTAAAATTAATTCATGGAAAAAGCTTATTTTAAAAAATATTATTTTGTAAAATAAATAATGTTATAAGTACTTTGTATAATATTATCCCATCACCAAAAGTTATTTTGTAACTTTTGATGATATTTTATAAGTACTAATGTATATTATTATAAATTAATGTTATCTCTGTAACATCACGTTACAATTTAAAGGTGACTTCTATATTTTCTCATCTTGGGAACAATTAAAAAAAAAAAAACTTCTTGAACTGCACGCGTATTTTCGTTATGATTTATTCAATAAAAAAAATTTCATTCTAATGATTTTCGAATAATAAAAAATAATTAAAAAACGGATATATTTTGATTTATGAGAAAAATGTCACAATCTATTAAATAAATATAATTATTAAACATATTTTATGACATAATTAATAGTAGATCTAACATATCACAGTCTATTCAATATTAGATATAGTAAACACATGTCATGATGATCTGATTAATTTCAGATATAGTCAAGCTTTATTTAATTATAAATACCAATTTTGTATTTTTATAAGGATACATCATACATCACATAATAATAAAATCATAAACAGATAAACTACTACACAAGACACACACAAAATTGTTGACGAGAAGAACAATTAAGGGAAAATGAATATTGCGGTGGCGTTTGGAAAATGAATGTAATTTTGTTAAAACAAATGAAAAAAAATGAAAAGATTATCAATTATGTCATAAATAAATATTGTAATTATGGAAAATAGTGGAGAGAGGAAAAAGAAAAAATAATAAATGGCAACACTAAAAGGAATTAACGGTGAGAATAGTGGGAGCATGATTGAGTTCTTACCAATTTAGCTAATAAATTTACCCCTAAATAAATATTTTAAAAATTTACTGGGTGCAGCTGCCCCCATATTCCTCTTCCTACGTCCGTCCCTGGGCATCGGTGCCTGGGTGATTGTAATTTTGGTGGCTCTTGGGGTATGGTTCCTCCTCAAAAAGCTTAATATAATCTCGTAAAAATCGTAATAATTGGGATGAGTTAAACGTAATCAGCTGATCTTCTTTAATAATTAGTTTTCATGGAGAATAGCTGACGAGCCATAAGTATTTCTTGAATAAGAGTTTTTACAAATTATGGATGATAAAAATATGTATAGAGGGAACAAAGTCTATGTATGATTATTGTTACAATTACAATGGTTTAAAATGTGATTGGATAATGGATAAAATCACCAATTATGTATTGCTTAGTTTTTTTTTTTTTTTATAACTACGTTTTCAGGTTTTCACTACTCAAATCCATCATATACATATCTTTTGTGGGAAAACGGCCGATTCCCCCACGAACTATGTTGTTTTGCCTTATTTATACACAGAATTTTGAATCGTGCCTGTAACTACATAAACTTAACAAAAATTTGAATTTCCTACACGAACTATTCCAAATTCGGCCAAAACCACCAAATCGGTAAACGGTGTTATTATTCCGTTAATATATGCCACTTGGATGACATGTGGCATCCACGTGGATGCCACATAATCTAGGATGCCACATGACATCCACGTGGAGTGTTTTTTTTTTTTACTGAAATAATATATTACTAATCATACTCCAGCCGGTGAATCCACAAACAACAGATTTGAGACAACTTCACAATGATTAAGTTAACAACACAAACTTTCTCATCGTGAAAAATAATTAACAAAATTGCAGTATAAGAAAAAACTGGAAAAGAGGATGAGATCTGTGTTCTGTTAATATTGTCTCATGTTTGAAATAGAGACGTACATGTACACATCAATTAAAAGAATTAGATTTTTTTTCTATGGATCATTCATTAAATTAAAATAATTGGGTCCTTTAGTTAAATTAATTTTTGTGGACCGTTTAAATTAATTGTTTTTATTAAAAAAATAATTAAAAAGAATTATGGGCTTTTTTCAATGAATCATTCATTAAATTAAAAATTGGGTCTTTTTCGTTAAATTATTTTTTTGGGCCTTTTAATTAAAACATTTAATTTAAAGGGCCCACAAAAATTAATTTAACTAAAATGCCCAATTATTTTAATTTAATGAATGATCCCTAGGAAAAAGCACGATTCTTTTAATTGATGTGTACATATACGTTTCTATTTCAAACATGAAACCATATTAACAGAATACATATCTTTCGCCCTCTTTTCCAGTTTTTTCTTATACTGAAATTTTGTTAATTATTTTTAACGATGAGAAAGTTTGTGTTGTTAACTTAATCATTGTGAAGTTGCCTCAAATCTGTTGTTTGTGGATTCACCGGCTGGAGTATGACTAGTAATATATTATCTCAGTTTAAAAAAAAAAAACATTTCCACGTGTGTAATATATTAACGGAATATTAACACCGTTTACCGATTTGGTGGTTTTGACCGAATTTGAATAGTTCGTGTAGGAAATTCAAATTTTTGTTAAGTTTATATAGTTATAGGCACGACTCAAAATTCTGTGTATAAATAAGCCAAAGCAACATAGTTCATGGGAGAATCGGCCGTTTTCCCTATCTTTTGTTTTCTCGTATTAAACAGTAACCGAAAACAAACCGGCAAAAACCAGACGGTTTTAGTTGAACAAAAACCAATTGGCCAAAACTAAAAGCCTTTAATTACCGCCGTTTTCGCTCAGCCGTAGGAGGTAATTTCTCAGATGGTCCTGTCGGAAGTTTACGGCCAGTCTTCTTTTCCAATAGCTTCTTTAGCTCTCTTAGTATCCGAATCTGTTGTAGCTTCTCCGGTGACAGTTTGTCCCAATAGATTCCTGCAAAATAAAATAAAAACATCAGCTCTCATGAACAAATGAACAATCACTGAATCAAGCAGAGCTTTCAGAAAACACTACAGCGACAAATTTCATGAAATCTTGAGTTAATACGAAATCAAGACCTTGTGGTTTCGGTATTGGTGTATTCGTGAAAATGACTCGAGTAGGAGTGCATATGATATCCACAGGAACATCGTGAATCGCCAGTTTCTCGAGGGGTATATCGTCCACAAGCTGACAATCATGTACTGCAAATAAGGTAAAAGCTTCATGAGCGATGATATAAAAGAAAAAGAGGATATAAAGGTTTTTGAAGTTGTTCTAATTTATATCTATACCAGTTGTAACAACGGGTGTGGAATCATCAATGGCTCCCATGTAACGCAACATTCCATACTCAAGTTCCGCAAAACCCTGAACACAATGAGGAACTGATATCATATGGTTGCTTCAATTGAATTGTTTTTTACTCTAATAGAAATTGAACTGTAACAATCTCACCTCTCCCTTCCCTAATCGAGCACCTGTTTGTGGGTTAACTGCAACAGAGCCAATGACGATGAGATCAACTTTGATTTTCTCATCAAGACCAATCGCTCTTCCATATTTGGCTACTCCTACAGAGGTGCAAGCCTCATTGATCGTTTCGGGTTTCAACAAATTGGATTCTAGTACAGAGAAGAATCCTGTTCTTAGCCTAGGTTGAGGAGTCAACAGCTTCTTGTCACCTACAATTACAGAACACAATGTCTAAAACCCGAATTCAACTTGAGAGTTAAGACTATAGCTCTTACACCATTCGAAGAAATAAACTTTCATAAAACTGTGGCAATTCAACACTTTCGCGGCAAAGGGATTGACGTATGAGGATATTTCCTAATATAATACATGATTAATCACGAGGTCAAAACTCTAAATTGTGAAGAATTTGCTCAAACATAGATATATTAACTAACCAGAAAGTGTAAGAAACCTGAGTTGCTTTTGCGGCGAATCTGGATTAACCTTCACGACCGTAGCCATACGAAAAGCGTCAAGCTCGGCTAACTGCACCAAGAACTCAAATTTGGCAAATTCACTAACAAAGGCATAACTTATCAGCAAGACTGCAAGAAGACGCCTTATTTTCTGCGATGTATTTCATTTTCCATCAAATCCAGCTCTTACAATTTTATAACCATTTGGGTTATCTTGTTTTCTCAGCTAATTCACTATCATATTCCATAACTATGATCATAATTAGTCATCGTAGTGAAACAAAAGGTGGTGATAAGTTACGCCAAACAAAACCTAGAAAATGAAGAAGGAAGGTAAAATTCGCGAACTTTTCCTGCAGCAGTCGATGCACCGACGAAATTAGGGATTCGATGATGAACAGGTCTAGGACTCATAGCGTAGTTCCGAGCTTCCATGAGATCCCACATCTTCTTTCGGATTACCCATTTCCAGGCTTTCGGGTCACTATCTGGATCCGATTCCAGTTCCTTTTTCGCCGTCTCCGCCATATTCTCCATCGCTGCCGCATCGAGGCTCAACCGCTCAGACTCATAAGCCACAGCATCGAAAGCGACGCCGTCGCCGCTATCCGATCCGATTCTGGACAAATTCCACCGTCGTGACCCGATTTGGACGGGGAGAGAAATCGTTTTCTGGGAATTGACGAAGGAGTTGGGTCGAAAATAAGGATTTATAGAAAATCCTGATGATGATCTTATCATTGTTAGATCCACGAACACACTCAATTCAGGTTTTGGATTTTCGAAAAGTCTCAGCTTCGTCAGTAAAGATAAGAAATCAACGGCTTAGATAATTCGTTCAGTTCCCGCTGAAAACACTTCATTCCCTCTTCATCTCCTGGAGGGTTTCAGTTTCAAAATTTCGCTTTTATTCATTTAATAAAATGGGCCTTTTACTGGCCCAAGAAGCGGATCTTCTACTATACGCTTCCCGAGCTTTTTTCGTCGTAAGTACACGCGCTCTCCATCTTATGCATCTGACGGCTTACTAAGCGAGTACACTCGCGTAACAAAGTTGAGCGCGTAGTTCTGAATCTTAACAGTTATCCTTCTACTCACGTTTTACGAGAGCGGGGTTGCCAAATTCAAATTTGAAACATTTATCCCCAAAATTTTCAGAGACGATTCCCATTCCCAAAACTTGTTCGATTCTCTAAACTCTTTCACCGATCCTGTTATAATCTTTCACTTTGTGGTGTTTAGTGATCCATGGTGAGAGAAGATGGATTTTCATGGAATGAAGAGGAAGGATCTACAAGCGTTATGCAAAAAGCATGGAATCCCTGCAAATTTGAAGAACATTGAGATGGCTAGTAGACTCGCTTCTGTTTTCGAGGTGATCACGTGATCCTAATCTTCCAATTTCGTTACAATCTTTACATCTTGATCATATCTTGCAACTTTATCTTAGAATCGTCGGTTGATTTGTTTGTGTGTTTTACTGTAGGAAACTGAAAAAACTTTTACGGATACGATAAGTTTGTCTGAGGATTCTGTTGACGTTGATGTTCTTAAGGATGATCTAGTTGTTAAGAAAGTAAGATTCAGTCCTGAGAATGAAGTTTTTGAATTCACTCGGTCTGTAAAGAGATGTCAGCAAAAGAATGTTCGAACGTGTTGCAAAGGGAAAACTCAAGATCTTCAAGAAAGTGGAACTGAGCTAAGGTGGTCAACGCGAAATGTGGCTAAGGGGAAAACAGTAGCTGGATCTAATGAAAATGAGTCGAACACAAGAAGAGGTCGTTGGTATGATGTTACAAAAGCTCTTAAGGCCCCAAGGCGGTCGAAACGAATTGGCTCGTGTGGTAGTACTCAAGAAGACTGTAAAGGAACAGAGTTGATGGCTTTGGAGCAGTTTGAGTTTGAAGATATTTCGGAAGGATTATCTGGAAATAGTCAGGATGGTTTCGAGTTAGAAAAGATTGGGAGACGGTCCACACGGCTGACATCGAAGGCAGGAACCTCGTTACTTGCTAAGCGGTCAAAATTACTTGTAGATATCGAAGATAAAGAAGATGAGCTTGTCAAAAATAATGTGAAGGAGGTGGTATCTATGGATTTTGAGGTTCAGGAAACAGGAAAATGCCATAGGAAGGATGTGCAAGATGATCCTAAATTTGAAAAGGTTCCTAGGCGATCTAGACGAATTGTGAATGACATCGATGTGCAGGCCAATACCATTGAGGATCAGAGAAGGTCAACAAGGCTTAAATCTAGAGCTGCAAACCCATCCATGGGAGGTGAGTCATCCGATCGTAGACCCTTATGTTCTGCTAAGGAAAGTAAAGAAGAAATAAAGACTACTAAGCAGTCAAAAAGATCTACGGTGGTCAATAGTCAAGAAGGTGAGCTTGTCAAAAATAAAACAAAGGGGCCTTCGATAGACTGCGAGGTTCAGACAACTGAAGATTACTGTAGGATGAAAGTCCAGGATGCTTCTAAAGTTGAAAAGGTTCCTCGGCGTTCAAAACGACGTTGCAACGACATTAATGTGCTGATGGATAAGCGGCCCATTAAGGCTGTGAAGCGTGATGACCTGGGAGTAAAAAAGGCTCCAAAACAGTCTAGGCAACGTGAAAAGAGTCTCAGTGAACTCCTAGTAGATGGCCAAGCGCAAAAGGGTGATAAACAACCAAAGAGAACTTTTGGAAATGGTCGTGAGGATAAAAAGCTTCTACGAAGTTCGACGCACACTATATTAGATAATACGCTGGGTCAAGCAATGAGTACTTCACCGAAACGTTGCTCAGTTGTTGACTGTGAACGAGATGGAGCCTCTGTAGATAATGTGAATGATGAAATGCAGGTCCATGTTAGATTTACTAGGAACTCTTCGAGGCATGATTCATTTGAGGCTCCAATAGTAGTTGAAGGGAATCTGGTTGAAAAGAAGACGGAGGAAAGTCTTGAAAAGAAGCGGGATAGATCTGCTCAGAGCAGTCAAACGCCAAGAAAACTTTTGGATCACTACGCTCAGTTTGAGCAAGAAGAAGCAGGCGGCGCTAATGTGGAATCTAGAGGCTCTTCCAAGAGGTCAAAGGCAATGAATCACAAATGCATTAAGGATAAGCCACAAGGAATGATCGAGAACTCACTTTCTTCAGCCGACACCAAAGCTGGAGAATCTGTTATGATTACTGAGAATGTTTTGGATTCTACACCGGAAAAAGCAGTTGATAGTTCTCAAAGAACAAACACTCAAGACTTGAATTCTGAACTTATGGAAGATAAAAGTGAAGAGAGACTTGAGCGAGACACAGTTTTGATTGCTGCGATTAAGGAGAATAAAAAGGAAATATCATCTTGCTCTGTACACCTTAGCGAGCGTTTATCACCTGCTTCAGTGCAATATTCAGTAAGCAATTCTAAAGCTGAGCTACTCGTCCCTACCGGCCATATCTTTGTTAAGGACAGTGCTTCAACAGTTGTTGAGGAAAATATCAACACCAAGGAGGAAATCCTTATTTGCACTATATCTGAGCTTAAGGAGCACAGCTCTGTAGAAGGTATTTACGTTTGATTCATTTGATCTGAATTATTTTCAGTTTTGTGCCTAACTAATTATTTTTTAATCTGTGTTTCTTTCTGATGCTTAATCGCAGCAATCCTGGAAAACTCAGCTGAATGTTGGAAAGAGATTCACCCAAGCAAAGATGAGGAGAAAAGTTCCTTAGAGAAGGAAGTACAAACAGCAAATTTACATGGAAACTTGTTTGAATACAACACTGAAAACAGCAGTGCAGAAGAAGAAATGGAGATTACTAAGGTCGGTTGTCTTAGTGCTGGTCATTGTGTGAATCTAACACCAGAAAAACTTTTGGATGAGTACGCTCTAGCTATTGGCTTTTCCAAGACGATGAAGACAGTGAATCAGGAATTTGTAAAAGATACGCCACAAGGAATGGCTGAGGAGGACTCACCTTCTACATCTGAAACCAAAGCTACAGAACCTGTTATGATTTCTAAGAATGCTTTGGATTCTGCACTGAAAGTTTCAGGTAATATTTCACTGGCAAGAAACACTCAAGAGTTGGATTCTAAACTTCTGGAAGGAGAACATGAAGAAAAACCTGAGCAAAAAACATTTCTGATGGCTGTGACTAAGAAGGGTAAAGGGGAAGCATCATCACTGTCTGAGTTTCTTGTTGAGCACTCAGAAGTTAAAACACGCCCTGATAACTGCAGCACTGGTTGTTATCTATCTGTGGAAAAGACTACGCCTCCTGCTTCAGTACAATTACCAATGAGCAATCCAAAAGCCGAGCTAGGCGTGCCTACAAGCCATATCTTTGACAAGGATATTGTTTTGACAGTTATCACCGAGGAAAGTATTAAAACCAAGGAAGAAACCCTTACTTTCACTCCTAGATCTGAGCTTAAGGAGCATAGCTCTGTTTCTAAGTTAGCCAAAATTGAAGGTATGTTCTATTATTCATTTGCTTGGAATTATTCTTGTACTTTTATCTCTAACTAATTCTTTTCTAATCTGTCTCTTTCTGAAATCACAGCAATCCTGGCAAACTCAACTGAATGTTGTAAAGAGATTCACTTAAGCAAAGATAATGAGAAAGGTTCCTTAGAGAAGGATATACAAGCTGCAAATTTACCTGGGAACTTCTCTAAATACAACACTGAGACAAGCAGTATAGAAGAAGAAATGGAGATAAGTAAGGTTGGTTGTATGAGTGTTGGTCATTGTGTAAATCTAATACCAGAAAAACTTTTGGATAAATACGCTCAGCTGGATCCAGAAGAGGCAGGGGGACCTAAGGTGGAAGCTATAGGTTCTTCCAAGACAATGAAAACAGTGAGTCAAGAATGCGTAAAAGATAAGCAACAAGGAATGGAGGACTCACCTTCTACATCTGAAACCAAAGCTGCAGAACCTGTTATGATTTCTGAGAATGTTTTAGAATCTACAATCAAAAGTTCAGTTGATATTTCACCGAGAGGAAACACTCAAGAATTGCATTCTGAACTTATGGAAGGAGATTGTGAAGAGAAACATGAGCAAGACACAGTTCTGATGGTTAACGAAAAAGAGGAATCGTCATCACTGTCTTTATTTCTTATCGAGCACTCAGAAGTGAGCAACCCTGAAGTCGAGCTATTTGTAGAAACCACACCACCTCCTACTTCAGTACTGTTAGCAGTGAGCAGCCCGGAAGCTGAGTTACGCGATCCTACTGCCCATATTATTGTGAAGGATATTGCTTCGACAGTTATTGCCAAGGAAGATATCAAAACCAAGAAGGAAATTCTTATTTCCGCTCCTACATTTGAGCTGAAGGAGCATAGCTTTGTAGCTAAATTAGCAGAAGCAGAGGGTATATACTAAATCATTTTGAGTTATTTTTAATTTTCTGGTTAAATAATTAATTACTAATCCATGTTGCTCTCTGACATTTAATCACAGCAATCTTTGAAAATTCATCTGAATGTCGGAACGAGATTCAATCAAGCAAAGATGGTGAGACAGGTTCCTTAAAGAAGACAATACAAGCAGAAAATCTTCATGGAAACTTCTCTGGATACAACACTGAGAATAGTAAGGTTGCTTGTATCAGTTTTGGTGATTGTGTAAATCTGGATGTTCTTTTGGTGGATAAGGTCAAGGATGAGATTCTGGAGAAATCCGAGCAAAGAAGTTCTTTTGGAGGTTGCAAACTTAAGGCGTTAGAGCTAAGAAGATGCTCGTCAACTGACTTCACTTCTCATTCTCTTAAGGAAAATAACGTTTCAAAGTGTTTTGAGGAAGACAAAACAAAAGCTTTGTCCCTACCGCTACCTAGAAACAAAGATTTTAGGGCCTTTGATGAGTTAGCTATATTCACTACCCCAGAGAGGAAGTTGACGTTGATGGAAAAAATCAGTGTAAAGGGAAAGACACTTGCAGCTGAGTCAGTGACCCAACACAATGATGAAGCAGTAGAGTCTCATGCTGTTGTTTTCACAACTCCTAAACAAGTTACAACGGTGGGGGATGCTGGGATAGATGACGCCGGAAAGGAAGAGGAACATACAGCTACCGACTTTCCTGATGAATTTGATGTTATCAATACCACCGAGAGATACTTGATGTTGGGAGGCTCCAAGCAAACCGAAGCTAAAAATGAAGGCGAAAGTATAGTTGTTGAGCTTCATGACGACTCTGACATTGCTACTATTTCAGAAACAAAATTCACTGTGGGAGACTTTAAAGGAGATAGATTTGGAATGAATGAAGAAAATAGGACTGTTGAGCTCCAACGTGAATATGGCACTCGTACTAGCCTGGATACACATACTCTCTTGGGAAATTATGTATCAGGTGGAGGGAACAAACCTATGGGGTTTTATGAAGAATCTGTTGTTTTCACTGATCCGGAGAGATATGAGCTTTTTGGATCTTTTGGACAAGATAAAGCTAGAGAAAGTGAAGGAAAAAAGGTTGTGCAGTTGTATGAGATATCTAAAGTATCCACTGGGCTACACAGTGATCAACCTTTAGCAAATTCTGAACTAAGTGAAACAGGATGGCAAGGAATCAATAGTGCTGAAAATTCAGGTCATTTTACAAGCGTGGAGAGTCAACTATTGTACGGAGGATCTGAACAAGAGGAAGCAGTAAAGACTGGAGAAAAAGCGGGTGCAGAGTTTCATGATGGGTATGCTGTTCCAAATATTCCAGTAAGACATCCCTTTCCAGAAAACTCAGAATTGGACGAAGCTGCAAAAGGTGAAGAAAATAAGCCTGTGGAATTGCAGGTTGACTCGGGCATTTTCACTAGTACCGAGAAACATCTTGAAACAGATGAAGGGGTAAAAGGAGACAATATAACTGCTAAGTCTCATGTTGTGTCTGATGTTCTCACTGCTGCTGAGGGCCAATTTCTTATGGGAGAGTCTGAACCAGATGAAGCTGAAAGAAAATGCAGAGAAAACAAGGATGTGGAATTGTTGGGTGAATCTAACACATTCTCTAACCCAGAGAGGCACATGCGGTTTGGAGACTCCGAACTAGATGGAACAAAAAACATAAGAGATTATACAGCTACCACTTGCGAAGAATCTTTTCTTTTCACTTCTCCAGAGAGACGACAACTTTTAGTAAATTTTGAACCATACAGTGCTGGAAAGCAAGAACCAAAGGAGGTGAACGACAGTGTGGTTCAGGGAAGTCTCGTTGCAGCTCCAGATTTCAGAGAAAACACCATTGCTGAATCCAGAGGTAGTAGCGCATTCAAAGTTTCTTACAGCCATGACTTTAATGCTGGGAAAGAAACTGCAGGTGCAGAGTTAATGCCAAAAGGTTCTCAGGCAGAGGATGCTGTAGGTCTAGATACTACACAAGGGACATTAAAGAAAAGCAGAGAGCATTTTCCACATGTTGACTCGTTAAATCTTTTTGATTTTGACACTGAGGAGGCAGAGATAATCATGGAAGCAGAAAGAAATGTTTCCTTTAGCTCAAATGTTACCTTACCAGCCAAAGGTAACTCCGAGACAATTGACGAAATTTCCAGCTACCTTGAAGTTGCTGGAACCTGTTCCATGGTGTCTGGTGAGAAAAGTTTTATACAAAAATTTCATACAGCTAATATAATCTAAATCATATGACTTAACCATAATTTAACCCTTTTTGTCTGAAGTTATTATGCTTATGTCATTCTATCAGTTGAGTTTAAATTTTCATATCTCTTTCTTCATCCCTGAAACGTAGAAGAACCTGGTCCTTCCACAGACATTCAGAATCAGGTACATGATCCGCTGGAGGGATTGGCAATAACAACAGGTAATTACCACATTAACACTCGTACTTTTCAGTATCACATACTTTGTTCCTGGAGGCATATACATAAGTGCAAGATATTTAAATTCTTTCCAATCATTTGTAGACAATAATGAAGCAGACGAGCTCATAGAAACAAAGCTAACAAAGAACATTCAAAAAAGCTTCGAAGGAAATTTCCTGTTGAACTCCTCAGGTGGATCTTATGTCTCTGGAAAGACGTGCATCTTAGCTGGAACGGAGAATGAAGATAAAGCAGCTAGTCCAATTGCTACTGCCTTTGGTAAAAAAATTTTCTACATCTAAGCAATTTATAAGTGTTACTTACTATATTGGGATACTCTTGACTAATTACTGCTTCTACTCAATCCATTCTCACAGAGAAAACCATCTCTCTAACCCCTGATGAATTAACTGTTCAGAATAACATGAATGAAAAAGGTTAGATTTCTTACAAATGTTATGTCTGTTATACCCAGCAAAAATGGCAAAACAGCTAAAACAATGACTGACCCCTAAAATCATTTACCTCTTTTGTTTCTTTTTAAAATTGCTGCAGATAAGGAAATGATCAGGAGAGAAGCTACTCCTGAGACCAGAAAGGAGTATTTGAAAATTGATGAATCAGGTGCGTTATCCGAGATGCAAGTAAGAAGAGAACCAAGCTTGATTTACAGAACACAAGTGAAGCGTAAAAGGCATGACATGAAAGAGAATGCACCAAACTCAAAGATTGTGCATAATCTTAACGTAACAGCTCCAAGAACATCAAAGAGACGGCCGCTCCAAGACTTGAGGAAGAACTAGAAGACGAATCTGCATATCTCATGCACTTTTGGGCCTTGTCTAAAATTTCTCTGTCTTCGCTATTATAATTTATGATTCTATTATGTACTTTGAAATACCTATCTTGAATCAGCACTATTAAAGCTAACAACGTTTCAAAATTGCAGTATTGCATGTGTCTGTGTGTTTTCAAAATAGTTTGCCTTGTGCTTTCTTCTGTTGCAAGATGATCAAATAAGTCATATATGTTTTAACACATGCATCCTTAGATGTGTACATTCTTTACTACCTTGGTTTATAAACCCAAACCTATAAATTTTGATAGTGAATATAATTTGTTTCGATTGAATTGAATCAAACGAGTTCCAGGTTGAGTGATCCTAATCTGGCCCATTAGCCCCTAAACAGACCCATTAGCAGACTCGCTTGTAAACGATGGTAAATGACGCAGGTTAAATGCAGTAATAATACCCACTACGCCACTAAGCACTAATTATCTCACAATCTAATGAGCATCCCTCGTAATTACTTTGGCCCTTTCACTCTACCATTTACTTGTAACAGTCAAGGCCTAAGTGACTATATAAACTCTCTAAGGTTTTCTCTCAATTTTCATCACAAACACAAACAAATTCACCAGACCCACTCCTAATCTTTCTTCTTTCGACCTTATCAATCTGTTGAGAAATGGCTACCAAATCCAGTTTCATGGTGACCTTCAACATTGTAACGCTCATGTTCATGGTGGCTTCCTCCACAGTGACAGCTCGACCTCTCATGAAACCATCTATGGGCTCGTCTTCTCCTCCCGCAAGCCTTGTGTACAGGCTCAGGCTTGATGAAGATACAGGTTACTGCTGGGACTCACTGATGCAGCTCCAACACTGCTCTGGAGAGCTGATCCTGTTCTTCCTCAACGGTGAGACTTACATTGGCCTTGGGTGTTGCAGTGCTATAAGAACCGTTGGACGCAAGTGTTGGCCTACTATGATTGGTGTTCTTGGGTTTACTGCTCAAGAAGGTGACATGCTCCAAGGTTACTGTGATGGCCATGACTCTGACAACAATGGTGAGGACCATGCTCTTGCCTCCTCACCACTGCCTCTGTCCGTGAATTACAAGCCTACGGTTGTCAGATCCTTTTCTAACCCTTGAATCATAGTATTCAGGTTACACTCCTGCTATGTTTTCTTTTGCTAAGAGAAATTTAGTCTTTTATGTAATTGGAGAGGAATGTTGAAAAATAGCTTCTCTGTTATTACTTTGAGAATAAAAGATCATTACTGACAACAAGGTTTTACAAATCTGGCATACATAATCTACTTTCTTCTCAAATTCCCTTTGCTAATCAACCGAAAAACATCACTATCCCTAAGCCCTGATTACGTCAGGGACAGTGGAAAAACATAGCAATAATTAAAAGAGTTCATGATCCATAACTAAGGCTTCACTTCCAGAGAATCCTCAATTCGTTGGATGAGTTGTTTGGCCGTCAAAGCACCCTCCTAGAGGTCACAAGGAAAGAAAACGTTTGTGAGTAAGATCAAGAACTTTAAGAGTAAACACCAAAGTAAATCACAGATATAAAAAATACATAGAACTCATCATACAAAGCGATCACAAGGTTCTCCATCTTTGAATAAGATAAATGTAGGAAGTGCCTCAATCTTGTATTTATTGGCAATACTCGGGTACTTTTCGGTATCGATCTTCACCACCTGGATCTTGTCTTTCAGGGTTGCACTCACTTCATTGAGTATTGGAACCATGAACTGGCAGGGGCCACACCTGCCAAACGAACATTACATTCTGATTTACTAGCTTCCCAAAATTCATATGTTAAACGAATAAAGTCAATAAGCAAACAGACTACAATGGATCCCAAACTAGACCAAGTATACTCATTCATGTAGCTAGCTAACACATGTTATCTTCTGACACCAAACTTGGAATTGTACAGAGAAAATGGACTCACCAGGTCGCATAGTAGTCAACCAGAACTGGCTTATCAGAGTTCACAAGCAGATCCTCAAATGAGTCATATGTCTGCTTCTTGGCTTCAATCTGAAGTAACAACACCAACGTCTTGTTAATTAGCTCAAACTTAATCGAAAAGTAGATAAAGACACTAACTTTAAACCAATTCCAAACCCCTAGAGAAAAATCAGCTAGGAACTAAAATGAGAAAATATCACCATAGGAAGACTCATCAGCAGCTCTACTCTCACGGGAAAGTTTCAAGCTTGAGAATTGAATAGATCATAGAGTGAAATTAAGTATATTTTTCACTAGATCAGCACACGGAAGCTAGAATTTAATGGAATACAAGGTTACGCAGAGAAGGAGATTACAGGTGGAGGAGTGCATCGAGTCGTTGAAGATAAAGAGTGAAACTTTAAGTCTCCGGTTCGAACCCGACGAACGGGAAACTGAAATTTTACGGCGGAGATAGAACGAGAAGTGAAAGCAGAAACACTAGACGATGCTTTCGAATTCAGCGAGGGAATCTTAGACGACGAGAGAGAAATCGCCGCCATGAAAAAAATCAGAAAAAGACGATCTCTTGATTCAGAGGGGTTGGTAGGTTGATGATGACAAAAAAAAAAGTTGCACATTTATGAAAACTCAATTTGACCCAGAGAGAGAACGCTGAATGAAAAAGACAGAAGGTACGAGAAGGAGCGTGATGATCCACTACGGTCGAGTGCACCGTATCGTTTTGTAATGGCCCACATAAACCACAAACACGCACATCACTTTGTTCAAAAACTTCATGCTTTGTATGTTGTTGCAGATAATATGCTGAGTTTCTCTGCGTAATTTCATGTGGGTTTTCTTCTTGTTTCTTAAAATTTTGAAAATCTTTTTCATTTTTTTTTTTTTTTGCTTCTTGAGATTTATTGAACGTTTAACATCTAAACTACTCTTTTGTTTTGGGGAAACACTTGTTTTCTTTTACTTGTCATGCTATAGCCTACTAATGTGATATATCTCTTTTTCAGTTTTTTGGGTCGCCCCAATAAACAGTCTTTATAAATGTAATTACGGAATGGTGGCAATATAAAGTAGCCGTTACTTTCCGCCAACGCAACTGTGACAGTTAGAAAAGACAAACTGAGGAACTCCGTTTTTGAGTTTCCTGAAGAAGCAAGTTACGAATATATACTTGTGGGCCTCAACATAACCAAAAAAAAGAAAGCTAGGTCTAATTAAGACAAAACAGATGTAGCTCAAGAAGAGGAAACACAAATAAAAAAAGATGGAGGTTGAATTAGGTCTGAAGATCACTCGAACAAAAGACGATGTCTCTTCCTCTACAGATTTTCGGGTTGCCAGAGATTCTTTTGGTCATCTCTCGCTTTCTCGAGAAACCAACTCTGTGTTCATCCTCACTCTTCATCTCAAAGGTTATATATAAACATGTATCTCCTCTAATAGACATTCAAAGTTCACTCCTTTTTTTTCTTATCTAAAATAGATATTGAGATTGAAAACCAAATGCAGGATTTAAGAAGGAGGGTATCGATATCGAGATAAATAAAGAAGGGAATCGGATTAAGATAAGCGGAAGAAAACAGGTACAAGAGATGGTTTTGATAAAGTGGGTTGAATGGAAAAAGCAAACTGAAATAAAGGAATTCAAGAAAGTGTTTCGGATTCCGGATATCGTTAATCTTGACAAGATCAAAGCGAAATTTAATGAAGAAGATGGGACTTTAACTGTTACAATGCCCAAGAAAGTTGAGGGGATTACCGGTTTGAAGATAGAGGAAGAGGAGGAGGAGGAGGAAGAAGAAAAAACAGAGCCAATAGTAGAAGAGAAAACAGAGGAAAAAACAGAGCCAGAAGAAGAAATCAAAGAGGAGACAAAACCTGAGGAAGAAGAAGGAGAAGCGAGAGAGCCACAAAGAGAAGTGGAAGAAGACAAGATTACAGAAGAAAAAGTTGTGGAGGAAGAAACAAGGGATCATGAGGAAAAGAAAGAAGAAATCGAAGATAAACCAAGAAAGAAGAGAAGAAAAAAGTTCCGTTTTCCATGTTTTGCAGGATCCACTCTGCTTATGTCTATTATTGTTTTCATTATTCAATTGATTCAATCCAGAAAAAAAAAATGAGATCACTCCTTAGGTTTTTAGGATATGGTTCTTGTTGTTTTTTAAAGGATAGCCCATTTTTTCTTATTATTTGTTTTTGTAAGAAAAACAAAAAAAATCTGAATTTATATGTAATGTGAGTTTTGTGTTGTTTCACTGGTCCTCGAATAGAAAGACAAAATTGACTCTAAAAATATTTAATCACCTGATCGGTACAATGCTTGCTAATAGTAATAGGCCAAAAACGATATGCAAAACCTATAATTAAGATGAATTAATTTGATGAATTGGTTACTTGTAGTCCAAGGCAACAAGAGAGGAAAGGCGTTGACTGTTTGACTAGTTTCAAGACTAAAGAGGAAGTAACGAATATATTAGTCTTTCTTCTTCCCTTTACTCTTTACTGGAACAAAACCTTAGAACTCACTAAAAAAAACTCCAGAACAGAGAAAGGAAGTTAATAATGGAGCTCGAATTGGGATTAAAGATCACGAGAACGAGTGGGGATGTATCATCTTCGGTCGATTTTCGCTTCTCCAAAGACCCATTTGGTCCTCTGGTTCTTTCTCGAGAAACCGATTCAAGGTTCATCATCATCATTCATCTTAAAGGTCAATATTAATGCACTTTTCTTGAATTTTGTCTCTTTTTTTTGCTTACGTGCCCAAAGATTCTTATAATTTCGATGAATGATCCATCATCAAGGATTGATATAGGGTTTAGTGTTATAATGATTAGAAAAACTGATGAGAGAAAGTTAATTTGGGGGCAGGATTCAAAAAGGAAGGAATTGAAATAGAGATAAATGAAGAGGGAAATCGGATAACGATAAAAGGAAGAAAACCTGTGGAAGAAATGGTTATGATTAAATGGATGGCATGGAGAAAACAGGTGGAGTTTAGGGTTTTTAAGAAAGTTTTTAGGATTCCTGATACTGTCGATTTAGACGAGATTAAAGCGAGGTTTGATGATGATGATGCGACTCTTACGATCACAATGCCCAAAAGAGTAAAGGGAATTTCTGGATTTAATATTGAGGAAGAGGAGGAAGATCAAGAAGAAAGAGTTGACAAGGGACAAGTAGTTGAAGAGGAGAGTATAGAAAGAGAAGAAGAGTTTGGAGAAATTATGGAAAATAAAGAAAGAGAGAATCAAGTCTTGGAAGGTGAAGAAAAGGGTTTCAGTGGAGGTCTGGAGGAAGAAGAGTTTGAAGAAAAAGAGAGTCAATTTTTGGGAGAGGAACAAAAGGATGAAGAAGAGACTGAGGATGATTACTTAGACAAGAGTCACCAGATTGATGAACAAGACAAGATTCTGGAACGTATACAAGAAGAAAATGAATTGGCTGATATAAATAAAGAGAGTGAGGACAGTAACTTAAGAAAGCCTCCAGACATTCAAGGACGAGATTCTCATGAACAGACAAGACATGACGAACAAGATCGAAAACAGCAACTGGTCGAAGCAGAGAGTAAAAGTGATGATTTTGGATCCAGGGGATTTGAAGAGATTGAAGAACAAGAACCTGATGAGCAGCTAGATAGAACAAGTGAAAGTGTAGCAAAAGAAAAGAATACGACCGACGATGATGGTGATGGCTTGAGCAAATTTCAAGGGATTGAAGAGCATGACGAACGCAAGATTCAGGATATGGTACAAGGAAAAGGAGGACATGATAAGAAGAAAATTGTAAAGACAGAGATTAAAATTGGGGATCCTAAAGAAGATGTTGAGGCGAGTATGGGCGAAGGGTTCACACCAAACATTGATACAACAAAAGTAAATGGAGAGGATGACATTACAGAAACTGAGAAAAAAGCGGATGGATTTGAATCAGATGAGGTAGATAAGATACATGAACTGGCTGAGAAGAACGAAGAGAAAGGGGAGAAAGCTAAGGTGATAAGACAAAGTGAAGACAGAAGCTTAATAAAGCTTCAAGAGAATAAAGAACAACATTCTAACGGGGAAAAGCCACACAGAGAACATGAGAAGATCAAAGAATTGGTGGAAGATAAAACACCAAAGGCAGAGACAGATATAAGGACGAATATTCCGAAACCAGTTAAGGAAATTGAAGTACCAGAGGTGGATACGTTAGGGAAAACAGGTGATGAAGGCAAAGAAGGAAAGGAGAAGCAGAACATTGTAAAGAAGGAGATAAAAAATGGAGATGCCAAAGAAAAAACTGATGCGAAAATGGGCGAAGAATTCGCATCAAACATCGCAGATACTGCGATGAAATCTGAGGATTTTGAATCTGATAAACTAGAATCAGATGAGGAGGTAGACAAGATTAAAAAATTGGTTGAGAAGAAGGACAAGCAAGAGGAAAATGCTAAGGTTGGAGCACAAAGTGAAGACATTAGCTTAACAAAGCTTCAGGAGATTGGAGAACAACAATTTCAGGGACAAAAGAGAGACGACAAACAAGAAGAGATTAAAAAATTGGTGGAAGAGCAAACTCCAGAGGCAGAGACAAATATAGGGAATGATATGCCAAAGCCAGTTCAGGAGAGATGTGAGGGAAAACACAAGATCCATAAACTTTTCCAAAAGGAAACAAAGAATCAGCAAGAAGAGTACAAAGAGAAAATTAAGGAGACGGGGGAAATGACTAATGATGCTGGCGCAAGAAAGATTCAAGAGATTATTAGGCAGCAAGAGTTGGAGGAGCTAGCAAGATCCGGGAAAGAAAGCAAGACTCGGGAACTGGTGAATAACATAAGAAATGATGAAGAGAAAGAGGAGAAAGAAATTGCAGAAACAGAAACAAAGGTGCAAGAGTCAAATAGACCAAAAATACTCAGGGAACAAGAAAAGATCCAAGAAGTGGCTGAAGAGAAGACCAACTTTTCAAAAAATGGAAAAGTCAATGAGGAAGAAGAAATTGCAGAGAAGAAAACAGAATTTGGTGGTGATGATGATGATTTTTCAAGAAAAGTTCGAGATTCAGATGCAATGAAGGGACAAGAAGAGAAAGACATGATTCAAGAATTAGTACTGGAAGAAAAAGTGAGTGATGGTGGCATAGGAACCATCGCAGTGTCGGAGAAAAAAGCTGAGAATAATACGTCAAAAAAAGTTCAAGAGATTGACGAGCAACAATCAAATGAAGAAGACATATGTGGAAAACAATTTCAGAAACTTATAGTAGGTGAAGTAAGTGGTCTCGGAGAAGTTGAAGATGTGAAAAAAACAGAAGAAGAGAAAGGAATCAGGGATAGCACGAAAAAAGGCCAAGAGACTGAAAAAACAGATTCAGATGTATCTGGAAAATATATTAAAGGAACCACGATCCAAGAACTCGACGACAACAGAGAAATTTATCGAAATGAACATGAAGAAGAGAAGAAGTATGACAGACCTGAAAAGATAACAGGTACGATGGAACAAGAATTGGTTTATTTGAACAGCCAATTGGAGCAAGACAAAGTTGAAGATGGAGAAAAGACTCAAGAACCGGTGGAAGAGGAAACTAAGGATTGTAAAGAAGAAGAGGGCAGTGAAGAATCAAAGATCAAAACCGATGATGATGTTGTAAGAAAGGTTCAAGGTATTAAAGAAGAGGAGTTCTATGAACCAAAAAGGGACCATGTAAGCAAGATCAAAGAATTGTTAGAACAGAAAACAGGTGATCATGAAAAAGAAGAAGAGAAGGAACTTGTAGAATCAGAGATAAAAGCTGAATGTAGTAGCTTAAGAAAGGTAGACGGTAGTGAAGAACAAAATTTAAATGAACCGAAGATACACAAAGAACGCGATCAGACCCGAATAACTGGGGCAGAGAAACAAAGTGGTCAAGAGAAAGAGAAGGAGAAAACTGTAGAGTCTATGTCAATAACAGAGAATGAAAACTCCACAAATGTTCAAGAGATTATGGAAGAACGACATGAAAAGCCAGAGAGACATGAGAAACGATTCAAAATTCAAGAAGTAGTGGAAGCGGGACATGATGACCATAAAGAAGAAGAACGAGAAGAAAAGGTAATGGCCAAGACAGAACTGGAAACTGAGGAAGAGAGCTCTAAAAAGGTTCAAAAGATTGAACAACAAGAATATGATGGACTGAAAAGATCTATGGTACAAGACAAGATGCAAGAAACAGGGGAAAAAGAGAAAACTAAAGCAATAGAGGAGAAGGAGATTCTGGAGAAGAGGACAAAAACTAAAGATTGTAGCTTGAGAAAGGTTCGAGATGATGAAGATCTGGAATTGAGTAAACCTTATAAGAGACAAAAAGAAGGCAAGATCCATGAACTAGTGGAAATGGGAACAAGTGATTACAGAGAAAAAGTCAAGAAACAAGATGAGGACGGTGAGCAAAGCAACTTTCCTCAATTGGAGGAAGGAGAAAAAGTGGAGAACATGGCTGAGCTAGGGGAAAAAATGGAAGATGAAAGTTCATGCAAGTTTTATGAGTCTGAAGAAGGAAAATCATATGAAGATTGGACACACAAGGAGCGAGAAAAGAGAAAAGATTTAGTTAAAGAGGAAGCAACTGATCCCAAAGATAAACACACTGGTGGAGACGGCCATATTGACCATAAAGAAGAAGAACAAGATGAAAAGGTTACTGCCAAGGCAGAACTGAAAATTGAGGAAGATAGCTCAAAAAAGGTTCAAGAAATTGAAAAACAGGAATATGATAAATTAAAGAGATCTATGATACAAGAAAAGATGCGAGAAACAGAGGAAAGAGACAAAACTAGAGCAATGGAGGAGAATGAGATTGTGGAGAGAAGGAAAAAAACTAGAGATGGTAACTTGAGAAAGGTTCAAGAAGGTGAAGATCCTGAACTGGGTAGACATAAGAGACATGGGCAAGATGACAGGATCCAGGAGTTGGTGGAAACGGAAATAAGTGATCACAGAGAAAAAGTCAAGAAGAAAGATATCTTAAGAAGTCAAGAGACTGGAAAACTGGATTTAAGTGAACTTGAGAGACACTGGGAGGAAAGAAAGAATCATCAATCGGTGGAAGATGAAGAAGAAGAACACAAGGAACAAAACAAGATCGCTGAAACAAAAGAGGAGGTTCCCAACACAAGAAGTGTTCGAGAGAAAAAAGAGCTAGAAGCACATGTCCAAGAACTTGAAGGAAAAACAGAGAATTGCAGAGATCACGATGGAGAAGGAAGGAGAAGAGAAAAAGGAAAACAAGGGAAGACTGTTGAGACTATGTCACGGAAAAGGTTCAAGACAAAAAGTGAAGATGGTATTGTGGGAAAGATACAAGAGACCAAAGTGCAAGAATCAAATGAGAAGAAAAATCAAGAAGGGAAAGGCAAAATTGAAGAACCAGATAGGAAAGAATCGAGTAGTCATGAGGTAAAGCTGGTGACTGAAAATGATAACCTTAGAAAAGGTCAAGAGTTTTTGGAAAAGGAGTCAAATGTGTCAAAGAGGGGACCAGTGAAAGAAGAAAAAATCCAACAACTGAAGAAGGTAGAAACCCAAGATCGAGTAAATGAAGGTGAAGAACAAGCAGAGGCAGAGAAAAAAATCACCGATGGTAAATCAAGTATGAACGAGGAACAGAAGAAGATCAGGAAACCAATGGAAGAGAAATCAAAAGCTCCTGAGAAAGAAAAAGAAGTAAATGAGAAAATTGCAGAAGAGCGGATGCAAGATAAGATTGACAGCAGAGTTAAGGATAAAGAGATTAAAGGACAAGAACCATATGAGCTTCTAAAACATGGAGAGGTTGACATGATCCCAAAATATCATAGAGAAGAGGAAAAGGGAATAAAGCAGAGAGAAACTGAAGAGGTGAAGAGAACAGCTGAGGATGTTAACTTAAGAAAGGTTCAGCAAACTAACGATGAATTAGAGAAACATCGGAAACCAAGTGAGATCCCAGAAAAGCACAATATCCAGGTATCAGTGGAAGAAGAACCACAGAAACATAGAGAAGAAGAAATGAATGAAAGGGGAGGATATAAGGCATTGCTCCAGACAGAATCTATGGGTTCAAGAGAGTCTCAAGATGTTGAAGAAAAAGGATCAGATCAGCCAAAGAGATATGCAGAACAAGAACTAATGACTGAGGAAAACGGAAAAGAAGAATATCATATAAGAGAAGGAGAGCAGAAAGAGATGGCGAAGAGATTGTCGCAGGTGGAGTCGAAAGCTAATGATGATAGCTCAGAAAAGAATGAGACTGAAGGAAATGAATCAATGGAATTGCGAGGGCAAAAGAAAAAGGAAATTCATCAAGAACTGGTTGACATAGAAACCAGTGATCAGAGGAAAGAAGAAATAGAGAAGGAGATGGTTGTTGGGAAAGCAGAGACAATAGATGAATACGATAGCTCCTGGAAGAAGATTCACGGACACGAAGAAGAACGAAAGTCAGATAAAATGAGCGAAATACTTGCTGAAGAGGAAACAAGCGATGACGATAAAGAAGGAAACAGAGCAAAGGCAGTATTGGGAGAGGTTGAGACAAAAATTGGGAAGGTAAGAGAAATTGAAAAACAAGAACAAGATAAGAAGCAATCATTTGTGGAAAAGGACACAAGTGGTAAAGCAAAAGAGAATAAGAATCAAGAAACAAAGAGTAGAGATGAGAGCTCAGGAAAGACTCAAGAAAATGAAAAACCAGAGTCTCATGAGCAAAAGAAAAGTGAGGAACAAGACAAGAAGAACCATGGTAATGAACATAAAGAAATTGCAGAGGCAGAGGTGCCAAGAAAGTTGAAGGGGGTTGAAAAACAAGAATCAACTAAAATGGTGGAAAGACATGAAAACCGAGATAGCATCAAAGAATTGGTGGAAGAGAACAACCAAGAAGGAGAAGACAAGAAGAGCATGATTTCGGAGGTCTTGACAAAAGCTGAAGACGATGAATCGAAAGGACCTGAAGGGCTGAGAAAAAAAGACAAGAGCAGTGAACAAAGATTAAGAGATAACCTTGAAGATGAAAAAACCGCAAAGACAGAAACAAAAAGCAAGGATAATGAATCAAGAAAGATTCATGAGATCAAAGAAGAGGTATCAAATGAACAAGAGAGACTTAAAGAACAAGGAATGATCAAAGAATTGGTGGAAGACAGGACACATTATCGCAGAGAAGAAGAGAACAGAGAAACTGAATGTGAAGATGGTAGCTCGAAAAAGATTCAAGAGAGAGACAGGAAAGAATCAATTGAACCAGGAAGAGATAAGAAACGAGACAAGATCCAAGAACCGGTGGATAGGGAAACAAGTGAAGATAACGAAGAAGAGTTAGAAATTGAATTTGAAGACGAAGAAGAAGACTGGGAAGCTGAAGTAATTCAAGAGACGGATTCAGATGAAGATACTGATAACATTAGACAAATTAAAAGAATTAGATTAGGATTCCGGTTAGTCGGAGGATCAACATTGTTTATGTCACTTATAGTCATAGTTATTAGTTTCATTCGTTCCAAGAGAAAAATAAGATGTTACAAGTTCTAAGCAAAGCACAATATCATCTTCTTTATTTATCCAATGTAATCAAGATCCATATAACTTTTATTACCATAATACGGTTCAGCCTCTTTATAGAACACAAGAGGAATCAGCTTACAACTTTAAGCCTTATTTAGAGAACTCAATGACCCATAAATGATATGCGCGGCATACAAAGTTGCAATGTGAAAAACCCGAATTCGTAGCCATAGCTTCAAACTCGGCCCGCGACCTCTCTTTTCCTCCAGATAATTGAGTAAGCATCAACAAATCCATATCAAAGGCAATGTTGGACTGCACATCATCAATCTCTGCTTCATCCGGAGTAACTATTTCCATGATAATCACTTTCCCATTCTCCAGTAATGCTTTCGAACAATTCTTAAGAATCTTTTCACAGTCTTCATCAGTCCAATCATGAAGTATACGCTGTAAAACACATTAAGTAAAAAAACATTTGAGAGAAGTATTAACGTATTAGAGTAGGGTTTGTGCCTTTGTGGTTGGGTCTTACTTTCAAGAGGATAGCATCACCTCTTGGGACATCTACAAACATGTCTCCAGCCACATTTTCCACATTAGGATAAGAAGGAGCTTGTGTCAAAGCACAAGTTAGATCAAAATTGATACCCTTAATGTTTGGATACTTTGCAGTAACAAAACCAAGTGTGTCTCCAACTCCTCCTCCTACATCAACCAACACATTAACTCCTTCGAAACCTCTATAAACTAGTAAAAACTTCTTCAAAACCCCGACGGAGAATCCCGTCCGGTTAAAGAGTTTGCTTAATCTCTCATCTTTGCCTATATAGTCGAAGAGTTTCAAACCACCGTTGGCACGGCCAAATGCAACTCCTCCTTCTAGCACCACATCTTTCAACTGTGCCCTGCAAAAATACCAATCTCCAAATTGTTTGTATTTCAATCTTATATTAGAAATCAAAAGATAATCATGAAGAAAAATTACCATGTATCGAGGAAGACGCTATCAAGTGTTACAATGAATTGAGAAGCAAGTGTTCCCAATTCTTGATTAACATTATCTTTCAAGAAATAGCGACAAATTGGCTCGGGTTTGTAGACCCTCACACCCTCTACGACTTTGCACTTGACAATGGAGTAGCTAGCGAGTAAACGAAGCATACGGTCCAGCAGAGCCGGTGCTTCAGGGTTAGTAGGCTTTGTGGGAAGCCGTGACGCTATCTCAGAAGGTGTGAGGAACAAACCGGATCCAGTGACGTCAGCTACGTAGAGAGTGTCAATGACACCTAGCTCGATGGCGGCTTTGAAAACCATCGGGAAGGCTGCGCAATTGGCTAGCCTAATCGCCGCCAAACCAAGCTCAGTATCATCATCACCGGTTTGAGGTATTTGAGGAATTAGGTGTCCCATTTTTGTTTTTGATCTCGCTAGCACTGTTTTAAGATCAAACGATTGAAAGAAGGGAGAATTTTTAGTACATTGTGTTTTCATGCGTCTTTGTGTTGTGTTGTGTCCTCCTTTAGTAGGCTAATTGCTTAGCTTCCTCAATCTCTATAATAATATTATAATTATTTTATATTACAAATTTAATCATCATCAAATCATTTTTTATTTTTGCTTTCACGATCCATGATGAGTGGCTGAATCACGTTTTCACATGCGTTCTGAAGATTCAATATCCATCAAAATTATTGAAATAATCGAACCACGTGAAAACGCACGGATACAAAACAAGTCATATAATGCATTTACACAAAAGTTTTACTCTCTTTCTATGTATTAAATTATTAGATGTATAAAGTTTTTCATACAGTTAAAAAATCAGTGTATTTTACAATCCCAAATCTATGTCCGAACTCCAGCTTCAGCTACTCCTCTCTTTTCCACTATACCAATCACGCATAAGAGGCAAGCTTTGTGTTAGTTGTGCTGCCTGTAATATTTCTTTAATTAATTAATCTGTTATAGTGTTATATCATTTCAACTACTCTCCCAAATTATATATTTTCCATTTGATAAGGGATTATACAAAGACAAATTTAGCTCAACTAGAACATTAATTAATAGGAGTTACATGAAAATACCATAACATTAATTCATTTTATATTCCTCGTGATTCATGTGTTAGGAGAAAAATTTTGTCCCTGAGAAGAATAAAACTTAATTAAAGACAGAATAGTAAAAACATTACCAATGGAAGGCATTATCTTCCACATCAGAAAAGCCAGTCAATACGGAATTCGATAATTAGACACCCAAAATACATAGCAAACGAGAGTGATCAAGATGGTCAACCAGAAACAGACCATAGTGTCTTCCAAGATTGGATCAAATGGGCCCAACGGAAAGAGCTCTGATTTATCGGCCCATTTTGTTGAGGCCCGTTTTGTTTCAGCCTATTTTCCGCAATACAAAGTAGAGTGAGACTCATAGCATCCTATTTGTTGTGTTTCAATATTCTTTCTAATCAATAATTTTTTTGTAAACAAAAGAATAGATTTTCATAAAATTAATTAAATTTTCGTTTTATTTGGTTCTATTCGAAGAATATACGTAAGAGAAAACAATCTTTTTTTTTCGTTATTATATATGGAAGACAAAACGAGACAACACGTAGTGATTACATTAAAATGAAGCTTTGAAATGGAAAGCATGAACCGTCAAATCTTAAACCTCCACTAGAGGTTGTTCCATACAGAAGTCATGTTCCTATTATTTGGTTTTTAAAGATAAAATAAAGTTGAAACTTTTCCTCAACCAAGTGATATTAGTATAATAATACTAACAAATAAGGAATTGACGGCTATTAAATCAATGGATAATATCAAATTAAAATTAAAATCTATCACAATCTAGTAGATTTTTAAATGACAATAGAAATACTTTTGTTTATAAAACTTTGCAATTTTAAAAACGAAACTATGTAATTAGTGAAATGGAAGGAAAAAACCTAGCTAACTGTAATGGGACGACGGATGTATATACAACATTACTATGACTTATGTTACAAGAAACTATGTGATCTTATCTTTCACACACACACACACAAAAGTGTGATCTTATGTATCTACTATGTTCGAAACACTTGCTAGTTATCTAATATATTCCAATTTTTTTAAAAATATATTATATAATTTCAAAACCTTAGCAATGTTAATCGTTGTGGCAAGGTGAGCTAATATATGTACGTAGGCGAGTACGTATGCATGTTTATTTGGGTGATATATATACAGAGTATACAATATTATTATAAAAAGTTGTTAGTTAAATCAACTATTCAGAGACTGCATTAAGCGTAGGATGAATCGAGTGGTGGTGTATGCACAAGTGTGGTGATGCGTGGGTGATGATGGTGAAGGATGGTGCTCTTCGTGTGGCAACCACACTCTTCCTCTTTCTTTACTTATCAATCTCTTTCCATTATTTTATCTCATTATAATTTCCCCAGTGCTTTCCAATTCATCAATCCCTTTCTTTAATATATGTTTTTTATTATTTTCTATTTCACGGAACCCTACTTTCACCTGTTCACTATCTATTTGTTGTTTAGGTTTTTCACTTTCAAACAGATCTAATTGATCATTGTGGTCTTCAGGGATCTAAGAATATGTTGTGTGAATGAACATCTGATTCCCTTTTTATTATAAAAGAATTGGAGTGCGCAATCCTGAAACGCCCATAAGTTGTCACAAATTAAACCAGACATATAATTTAACTGCATTTCTACTATATATGGTTAAAACAACTAGTTTCTACACGGACACATAACAAAAATATTTATTAAAAAACAAAAAAAAAACCTCAAAATAAACAGTCCCTATTCAATACATATAATGTGATATATCCATTCAAATGTGATAACTTTTGGTCAAATTCACTACTAAAATCTAAAGTCATTGATAACTTTTGGTCAAACATTACTAAAATTTAAAATTTTAATTGAATAGTGTGATTGATTAGCTACTCATCTCCCCTTCCTTTTCTCCTTTTTTGTTCTTTTCTTTGTCGAGGAAAAAAGTATAAATTACTACAAATAAACAAAAAAAAAAAAATGAGAAAGTAAAGAGAAAGGAAAATTATTCAATATTAACCAGAAAAAATTGATTTGAAAAACGATACCTCAATTTTCGTGTGATTAGAATAATATGAGAAAATTGTAATTTAATGGAAAAGAAACATCTCTATGTTGACATTTTCTTAACTTACATGTTGAGATTGATACTCTGTATATATACTATATTAAATTCTGTTCTACCGAACAGATTGATGTTTTTAAAAATTTGATATTATAAATTTATATTAATACATTATAAATTAATAAGATAAATGTTAAATAAATATAGATAGTTTATCAACAAAAATATGTATTCAATTAAGTTTAATATTTAGATTAGTTATATAAAAATTAAGTATATTTTAGTTGATATTAAATAAAACTTTAAATTTTGATAAATAATTTTAACTAAAATATTATGTTGTTTTACCTAATAGAAATGACAATAATACTCTTAATGAATCAATTAATTTTGTTCTTTAAATGATTTATCCCAATGATATTATTACATAATTTTTTAAAATTTTAAGTTTAGATTCTAAAAAGTATTTCCGTAATATTATTAATGGAATACATTTTTTAAAACATTAAATATATAAACAAATAATTTTATTTAAATAATTTATTAAATTATAATGTTATTTACGTAAAACTTTTAGTTTAAAATATATATCAATTTTATTTCTTAGTAAGATATGAAAATATATTTTAGATGAAATCATTTTTAGTAAATTTAAAATATTTTTTTTATTTTTCTTATTTTTAAATTATAATTTAGTTAATAATTGTTAACATATATACATTTTTCTAGATTATAATTTTCGTTTTATTTAATTAATTATTATTATTTTTTGAATGAAGCTAAAAATATATATTTTGTGAAGATTTTGTTTTCAAATATATATATTTTTAAGTAAAATGATAATTGTTAAGACATTTTTACTCTTCATGAATTTTTTTAATTTGTTTTAAAATCAATGGTATTGTATGTAAATTTTAACAATTTAAATGTGATTTTCAAATGGGTACTCCCTAATATTAGTAAAAGAATATATGATATTAGTCTCCGCATGCAAAATATCAGCAAAATTTTCACTTACGTCATGGTTTCATCTAGTAGAATCACTTAAAATATTACTTTAGCAAAATTAAAATAGTATCATAGAATCAGTAAGTAATGGATCAGGTTGAAATAAATATGCTCAACAAAATTGGGTTAAAGATTGCGAATAGTAATGGATCAAGTTGAAATTTCCTTTTCCTTTTTATAAGTTCTGTTCTTCTTTTTCCCTAGAAGACATGCATGCCTTTGATTATGAAGAGGACAGAACAGCTTCTTATGTAACCGCCTTTTTTGGCCTCACTAAGAATTTTTATTCTAGTTATATAAAATATTGAGAACACACAAAAATGTGGTTTTCTCACTACTTTTTTTTTGTGGCTACTCGTTTTATTTTATCTGTAATTAAATGTTTTGTTCATTTTCAATTTCATTCTCGAACCGATTTCTTAATAGAAACAAAGTATTATAATGCTATTTTTTCCTTTGCTGATCGTACGCAGACGACCATTTTCGATTTCATATTAAAAATGATTATAGCTTTGTCTAATCATTACTTATTAAACATGCATGTTACAATTTTCCGGGTTCTTATTATCGGGTAGTTTACGTGATTGAAACCCGAAAAAATAAATGACAGTATATTCAGATTCTCACCCTATATAACTGTCAAATATCATTAAATCAGACAATCAAATTTAATATCATAATTTTATCAACAACTGTTATTATCTATTTTGGGTCTTTTATACATTTAGGCCATGTTCACAGAAGAATCGCTAGCGGCACTTTCATTTCAGAGATGCAGCGACAGTTTTCATTTTATGCAAGGCAAAAGAAGGTGTCTGTTAGGAGTCGCAGGTGACAGTTGGAAGTCGATGAATTTTTTGGAGCGACAGAGATGAAAGAGGGATGAAGGAAAATAAGCTTTTTTTTTTCCCTGTCGCTCACATGTGTCGCTGCGACACGTTGCCGAACAGGGCCTTAGAGACAATAGTTTATGTTAACTTAAAAACAAAGCTATTATCTATATATGCCGATAAGTGTAAACAAAAAAAGTAAAAGATTCGTATCCATACATACCAATTTAGTTTGGGGGATTCATATTTAATTAGTTCATGTCATTTTATAATATAGACACGAAACATAGTATGTGTATCTAATCTACTCGTTGAAGTTGATATATAAGAGAGAGACAATCCAACTCTCAATTTATGAATCGATCCAAAAAAACATTTTGGCTTTCTTCTACGAACATGGTTTGTAACTAATAGTATCTGATCATTCTGATGTACGCTGGCCATAACTTAGTGCGATTTACTAAATTTTTTCTTCTGAATTTAACAAATTAATAAACCAAAAAAAAAAAAAACAAAAAAAACAATTAGTGGTGATGATGATGCTCCACATATTGTCTCCACCAAACCAAAAAGTAAACCTCAAAAATCTCCATAAGTAGAACTCAGCCTAGGCGTGTGTTCTCCACACTTACTCGATTCTCTACTCAACAAAACAAAACACAAAAAGAGATCATCAAGTTTTCCAAAAAAAACATGGATCAATTAGGTAGTAACATGAACATGGACATAGAGAAAGAATCAACAACCTTCGACTACTCAAAACGTGCTCAATGGCTACGTGCCGCCGTGCTTGGAGCCAACGACGGTCTTGTCTCCACCGCTTCGTTGATGATGGGAGTCGGCGCCGTGAAGCATGACGTCAAGGTCATGATTCTCTCCGGATTCGCCGGAATGGTCGCCGGAGCTTGTAGTATGGCTATCGGAGAGTTTGTCTCCGTTTACTCTCAGTACGACATAGAGGTGGCTCAGATGGAGAGAGACAGTGGAGAGATAGAGAAAGAGAAGCTTCCTAGTCCGCTACAAGCGGCGGCTGCGTCCGCACTTGCGTTTTCTGCGGGTGCGATTGTGCCGCTTTTAGCGGCTGCGTTTTTGAAGGAGTATAAAATGAGGATCATTGCGGTTGTGGCCGCGGTTACGGTGGCGCTTATGGTTTTTGGGTGGTTAGGAGCGGCGCTAGGAAAGGCACCAGCGGTTAGGTCATCGGCTAGGGTTTTGTTTGGAGGTTGGTTAGCTATGGCGGTTACGTTCGGGTTGACTAAGCTTATTGGGTTACATGGACTGTAAATTGTTGTTTGTGATAAATCTTTGATATAAGATTCTAAAGGTAAGTGTTGTCAATCCTATAACGGATTTTAGTTCGAAACTCATGAAACTTACTTGTATGTTTAAACAAAGTTAAACTCTTTTACTTTAAAATGATCTTCATGCTAATCAGATTATGAAAATTAAGTGGTCATGTTTTAAATTTTATTAAAGATGTAATTTTAAATATGTGTACGAATTACGATGACGGTTTGTTTATTAGAAGAAGCAAAAAGCCTTATAAAAGAAACCAATTTAGAACCCTATCATCATGGTGCGTCTCCCGCATGTGTATCCAAAAATGGTTATATGCGAGAGAGGGTGTTTCAACTCATTATGGGTTTACCCCTTCGTAGGTTTGTCTCTACCTATGTGTAGGTTTGTATCAGCCCCTATGGAGAATGGTATTAATCTTTCGATTGAGTAATCCTATAGATTAATATAATGAATTTCCGACCAAAAACATTCTTTTAAAAACGGAAAAATGATGTTTCGAAAGAATAAAGGATCATATTACATACAGTAAAGCAATGGACCAAAGTTTCACTAGCTTACTGATAACATTGAACATAACATATCAATGATCTCTACAACATCCATAAAGTGAAAAAGAGAGCTACTTTAAAACTGTTGTCGTATACTATAATCTCATGTACTATTATTTTCTATTCATGCTTTCGCATCTCCATAAAAGGAGGAGCAACTTGCTTTTAGTTACACACCCCATTTTATTACGAAAAAAAAAAAGGTTTTAATAAGTAAATGTATATTTTGATAACCAAAGCTGAACTTTAAGCCTTTAACCAAAACTTCTATTCTGGACTGATATTAGATGTGATTTTTCATTTTTGTAACCATTTTTCTAAAACTTAAACTCAAGATTTGCCAGCAACATAGAGAACATTATTAGACACAAACATTTATTCGATTATTTTTCCGTTGTCAACAAAAATGGAAATAAGTCAAAAAGGCATATATAAGGATGATAATATGTGTATATCTCAAGACTCAAAAGGCTCTTCTTTCCCTTCAATTTGCCAGCATGAAGTTTCGTGAACCAATTATGCAGCACTTTTCACTTTTTCAGGGAAAAGAACAAAAAAAAAAAGCAAAAACAAAACACTCTCGTCTCTCTTTAATCTCTCTCAAATCTTCTGTGAATGCTTCGGTTAGAAGCAGGAAGATGAATCTGTTTGTTCTGCATCGACGCAGACACGGCATAACAAGGCCTGTGAGTGTTTCAAGCTCCAAAGTACACATTTGAATGTTCAGGGAATCTACTGTATCTTGAAGATGTTCTTCAGTTTCACAACTAGCTTCCATTCTTCCAACGATAATTCATCCTGCAATTAATTTCGGTTTTGATTTAGATCAATTTTTATGTCAAAATGATGATTTGAGGAAAACCCGGAAGGGGAAACAACTTCTTCTCCACTTACCCGGTAGTTAGTTTTGAGTATGTCAATAGATCTCCTCGAAATGTGACTCACAAGTTCATCTTCCATGTCAAAGTGCCTTCCAAACATCTTCTGTTCTTCAGCATTCGAACCAACAATCTGTATACCAAAGAAAGCATCGATTATAAGGTGAATGCGTGAAGCTACAACAGTAGCAACCAATAACTCCTTTCTGTCTGTAAACAAAAGATTTGCAAGCTTGTTGAACTGAATGATCCCATTATTACCTTTATCGCCACCTTTTTGCCCTTCTTTGCATAGTCAACAGGCTTGTGGTTGTCCTCAATAGAGGCAATGCGGCCAATATCTATGAACTCTCTGCCAGGGACACAAATGGGGGTCCCAATCTAAAAACAAACAAGACAGACATGTGTGAGAGTTACAGAGAATGCAGGAAATTAAACATACGATACCTTAAGTATACCCTCGACGACATCAACTCCAAGGACTATTGGGTCTTTCTTATTGAACACACAGTTAGGTAAAATCTGAAGGACACAAGGGAAGACTGCTTCATCGGCTGATTCCTTCTTCTTCTCCTCTTTGATATTCTCAATGTAAGCCTTAAATTGATCGAATAGATGATAGATGATATCAGCGCAGAAGATTTTAACTCCCATTTCCTCAGCAAGTTCACGAGCCTCTGTAGTCACTTTCACGTCAAAAGCCAAAATCGTAGCAAATTCCTTTTTCCTCTCGAGCATAACTCCCGCCTTCATTATATCCTTCTTATGCACAGGCCCTATGCCAATACCACTGACAGGTATCTTTACATCTAGGGTCTTCAAGAATTCAAGCAACGCTTCCAAGGACCCTAGTGTAGACGCTTGTACATAAACTCCTTCACCACTTTTGTCGATCCTGCTCAAAATTGGCTCCATATCTTCCATAGCCGACTCCTTGATTGCCTCGATGTCATCATCAGGTCCAACCACATGCAGGGCAGTACCAGCAATTGCGTGTTCAAGGCCCTTTTAAACACAACCCAAAATTGGGAAACAATATTCAGGAAGTGATCTAACATCGGTAAATTTAAAATCAGAGGCTAGCAACTAAGATTATTGTAGTGTCAGTCCAATCACCTGGGCACTAATCTTGATACCCTGTGCAGCCTTGATTTCTTTGTAATGCACATAATTACCCTGAAACATCAGACCAAGAATTCTCATTGTGTATAGAAAAGGAACGTAGGAAGCTATTTGCATGAACCATATTTCTGGAGGAATAACAGTAACAAGACACATAAAGTGGAAATCTGAAAGTACCTTCACCCGTAACTCCTTCATTGGATGAGGAGTCAATAATGCTCTAATCGTTGTGACAATAGGTCCCTGAAATAGGTGAGTAAGAAATAAGATTGCTTTCTATGTATGTATACCCAGTGCATGACTTGTTTGGGATCAAATCACAAGGTTTCTGCTCACCTGTAACCCACAAACGACGATTTGATCACCTTCATGAAGTACACCGTTTACCAAGACAACATCAATCGTCGCACCATGGCCTTCAATAACTTTGACCTCAAGGACAGTACACTGTTCAACAAATTCAAGAAAGGATAAGAGTTCTAGTGCTGAAGTAGAGCAGAAACAATTGTTCCCTAAAAAAGAGATGAGAGAGACCTGCACGTCGTCAACATATGTAAGTTTCTCAATCATCGTTTTTTGAGCCCATTGAACCAACAACAGCAAGAGATCTGGGATCCCTTCGCCACTGAAATATCAAGAACCAAAGTTAACTAAACTATTTTTAGGATGGATGAGTTGTCTGTTCAGCTGTAAATTACAAAGAATAAACAGAAATTCGTACCTAATAGCACTAGTAGGGACAATACTGAAAACTTCTCCCATTTCTCTGTTCTTGTAATAAAGCTCAGTGTTGAGTCCTTGCTCCTGGAACTGGGTTTTAATCTGAAATACCAACCAAACACCATAATTTGAATAATATGTCCAAAAAGTGATAGCTCAAGCCATGCATAAGAAACTCTAGGCGTATAACTAACCCTACTGAGCCTCCTTTCAAATTCAATTTTAACATATTGATGTTGCAGCTTCAATGCCTCTTTGATAGGAGCATTCTTGCATGTTTTCCATCCATATAGCCTATCCACCTGGAAGTTGAAAAGTTTTATTTTCCACACGGGAATTAACAACAGAGAACAAAACTCCCATCCTAGCATAATGACAAGCAGTCTCACCTTATTCAATGCAACAATGAACTCCGTGTTCCTCATTTTTAAAAGATTTAGAGATTCAATGGTTTGTGGCTCTAACCTATCCTCCATTATGTTAACCACCAAAATTGCAAGGTCACACAAACTTGAACCCCTTGACCGCAGATTCGTGAAGGACGCGTGGCCAGGTGTATCAATAACCAATAGACCTGGCACCTTAAGTTTTGCATCGGTTTTGAGTTCCCTAGTCCTCTCTCGGATGTTTTCCGCGGGGAAATATGTCGCACCAATCTGCTGAGTTATACCTCCAGCCTCGCCTTCCTGTACATTTGTTCCTCTGATGAAATCCAACAGCTTTGTTTTACCAGCATCGACATGACCCATGATGCAGCAAATGGGAGAGCGCAGATTTTCCTCGCCCTCTGTAGATTCACTCGGAGCTACGCCTTTACCCTTCTTAAAGGCATATTTTGCTTGGGTAGCACGTTTTGTCCGCGTAGCATCTTCCACTTCATGCACATCTTTTACAGCAGCTGTTGTTGGCTTGCCCATACCTGCTGGTTTAGCTGTTGGTTTTTCAGCTTCAGGGTCTGTGTAGAAATTCAAAAGATTAGATTAAAAACGAAATTGGATGAAACACTAGGAAAACGAACAAATAACTACATTTCATACTAACCTGAATCATGTGCCTTTGATACAGCATCCTTTAATTCTTTCTTAACCACAGGCTGAGCTTCTTCCTCCTCATCATCAAAATCACCTTTGAGGTTAAGATCAACAGTATCCCAGCTTTTTGCATCCCATTCATCTTCTTCATCATCTTCCTCAACCCCATTCTCCTGAGCTACATCAGCAGGTTCTGATTTCTCGTCTGTGTTTGCTGACTCTATTAAATCAACCTTTTCAGTGTCTGCTGTACCCACTTCACCTAAAGGATCTGGTTCATCTGCATGATTCTCTTTTGGCTCTACCTCATCTTCCACCTGAACAGAAGTGTCATTGCCTTTCTGGCGAGATGATTTTTTCTTGTTGGCATAAATGGGACGCTTTGAGGAAGTAGCCTCACCATCATTATCTGCAACAGGAAGACCTCCACCAGCAGCCAGGAGCTGATTCTTAAAAGCCTCCCTCTTAAGAGCTTCACTCTTTTGCTTTGCTGTTAGAAGCTTGCCCTCTTGCTTCTTCCTCAACAGTTTCTCCTTTTCCTTTTCCTTTCTCTTACGCTTGGCCTCCTCAGCTTGCGCCTCAAGCTCTTCCTGCCTGCGGCGCTCCTCTTCCTCCTTCCTCAGTTTTTCTTCTTCTTCCTTCTTTTTTCGCTCTTCGGCTTCTTGCCGCCGTGCAAGAGCCTCTTGCTTCTCTCTAACATGTTTGGGAATTTTCTTCTCTGCTGCTTTACCCTTTGCATCCTTCTTCTTCGGCTGTTGTGGCTCAGTTACTGATTCTTCTTGTTTTTCCTCCTTAGCCTCTACAGTAGCAGCAGCTGCTTTTTTTTCCTTCTGTTTCTCCTTCTTCTTTTTCTTTTTCTTAGCTGCAGCACTCTCAACAGTCTCTTTTTCTCCTAGTGAGGCAAAAACTGAGTCTTCCATTGTACTTTCGCCGGGTCTATAGGTTGAAGCATTTGTATCTTCTTCCTCATCAAGCAAAGCAGCGCTAAATGAATTAGTGCTCTTATTAGAAGATTTGGAGGACTTCTTTTTCTTACCAGAGAAGGTGATAGGAGACACTTCTTCCTCATCATCATCACCACCAAGTGCATCAAAAGCTGATGCCGCAAATGACAAACCGCCTTTTTTATCCTCTGCTTCCTCCTTATCAGCTTCATCATCAAGCAAGGCAAAGCTAACAGAGACAGCACCCATCTTACCTTTGGACTTGTTCTTCCCTACAAAAGCAATCTCCGGAACATAGTCTTCCTCCGCAACCGAATACTTAACAGGAAAATCATCGTCGTCATCTTGCTGCGTACCCTTTTTATTACCTTTCTTACCCTTCTTCTTCCCAGTGATAAGAACAGAGAGCTCGGTACCTATGGAGTATTCATCGTCATCAATATGAACAGCCTTCTTAGATTTAGTAGCACCAACGAGAGATGACGCAGCAGGTTGCTGCTCATAATCTCCACCACGAGCACTCGGCTTCTTACGACCCATTGAATATTTATAGGGTCGGTTTCAAATTCTTCCGAATAATCAATCCAGGTCAAGATTTTCTACAATTGAACGGAAAAAAAAATTAGGTTTTCAGATCGGCACAACACAATCCTTCAGTAAACGAAACCACAGGAGAGACTGTGGCTAAGAGGAGAGAATCGAACCTTATATCGGAGAGTAATTAATCGAGGGGTTGGAGCGAGTTCTATAGAGAGAGAGAGAGCGGAGGCGTATCCCGTAGAGAAAGAGAGAGTAAGAACAAGAGAGATCGAAGCTTTTTGTTCTTTGTAAAAAAAAAAAAAAAAACCGGCGGGAAGCTTCTTTAGGGTTTGATTTCCGATTCTAAGCTTCTTAAGAGCATGATTATTGGAAGAAATCCATTTGAGTTTTTTCAATAATATTTAATTATAAATTTAAGAGAGAAGATAAGAGAGAGAAAAAAAAAGAAGGAAAAGAAGAAGAAAAATTTTAAGGATCGATTCTTAAGGATCTTAAATAAGAGCCGATTCTTACAAATTTTAATATTTTATTATTATTTTAATCTATTAAATGTCTAAGAAACTGTCTTAAGAGTCTGCATTGATGATGGTCTATGGGCGTGAAGTTTGTATTTTGTAAACGATTGTTAAATATGTTTTTTCCTTTTTCTGCTCTAAATTGGGTTTTCCTTTTTCTTTTTAATACAGTATAAGACATCTCATCTTTTTTGTTTTTTTTTTTTTTAGTTTCATTGAATCATTGGATTTGGAAGAACACAGCCATCTCATTCTTCTTTTTTTATCAATTGAAAGAAAAAAAAAATCTATTTTATATAATTAAGATTTAATTAGATAAATAAATATAAGATGGAATGATATTGAAAATCCTCTCAGATGCATTTTTTAAAAAAAAAATTGTAATGCTTTTTCTTCATTATAAGTGAGAATAAAAATATGGCATCAAAATCATTGAAATACCTAATGTATAATCTATAAAATCACAAATAAATCATCTATAGTCAAATCATCAAAAAAAAATTTCATTATTTTTACAAATAAAAGGTTTTTCTTTTGGTAATATACAGAAAAAAAAGTTGGTAGGTGTAATATTCTCTTTTTGGGCAAATCATGAAGTAAACGTTCAATATATTGCGCTATCAAAAAATTTTTAAAGCACATTTCTAAAACATACATGCAACGATATGACCCAAAGTCCTTAACAATTAGAGCTTTCGGTAATAATCTCTCAACATTTGGACCTCCCGAATAGCCTTCAAGACTTGGACAGATAACCACAATCCTAACAACTCCGGAATTGAGGATGCACGCCATATCATATGCATACTCTTGATAAAAAAACAAAGTTATAAATTTTCGGCTTTGTCCAAACAGCAAAACAATTGACATGTTATAAACATCATATCCACCACTCAAGACCCATGGCCCAAAACCTAATCGTATAGTCCCTTTGATTCTGTGTGTAGCAATTTGTTCGTATTGTAATATACGTGTGTGTGTGTAACAATTTGCTCATATAATAATATATTTACTACAATTCACGTACCACCAAGAAAATTTATTGCATGGAAAACTCTGAGAGGTGTCCACTACTCCGCCCATTATATATAGCCGTATTTATGTATTTTATGCACATTTATATAGGGTTTATTACAAGAGGGCTAAGGTTATCCAAATGTGGAATCATGAAACAACACCCGTAGTCGAAGCAGTCATGTTGACAAAAGAAAAAATAGCAGCACTTATTTATAAATATGTTAAGACTTTTGAGCACTCATACAAAAGACGAAATAAAAGTTCACGAATGAATAAATGTAATACGTAGTTAACAGAAGAATCGTATATTCCACCTTTTAATTACTTTTCAACGTAGGTTCCTGTGGATGCATCTATTCTAATCATTTTGAAGTGTTATTTAAAAAATGATTTAAAATGGTACTCCAGGGTTAGATTGTCTCGAGTCCCCCACCTATTCTAATCTTTTTTCATGTTTGAGCTATTTTCTAGTTTTTTCAACGCTTGCATCATTACATTCGACGGCCTATATATCAATAGACTTTCCCTTCGTCTTTTTGCTTCGTCTTTTAGCTTTATTGGCGAGTGACGCATGTCAGCCTATCCATCAAATGTGACATATTATTTAATGTGGAACTTAAATTTTTATAATTTTAAACTCTTTAGCTTCGCCCTCGTTTTTTAATCGGCTGCCTATTTTGCGTCCCCATTTTCCTGCTAGGGCCAACCGTGGATGTTCATATAAATTAGGTAATTTAATATTGTATGGACATACTCTTCGTCGGAGTTAATTTGCAAAGGAAATATGTAACGTTTCCATGGACATTTTAATTTTATGCCCAATTGCTATGATGGACATAAATTAATTTCACCTTACCTGCAAAGGACGCCCCATTACGGACATTACCTTACTGAACTTTATTTTATCAGTTCTACGGACATACTTCCTGGTGGACATAAGCAACGCTTTAGCCGATATGTGATGTGTTGGTCAATTCCCTTTATAGAATATTCTCCTACGGACGTAATATGTGCAAGCCATATTTTCTTTATTAGATTGACATACATTTTAATGAACAAATGTAACGCTTCAGTGGACATAAACGGTAGTTGACATAATAAGTAACGGAGGTAAAATGTCATGCAAATGCAACGCGTCGACGAACATACTTTCTGGTGGACATAAGCATCGCTCCGATGGACATAAACGCGAGTTGACATAATATTCGCTGGCCATAAGCCACGCTTTGGACGATATGTGATGCATTGTTCAATTTTTTTTATCGTTATATGCTCCTACGGACATTATATGTGCAGGAAATTAGATGGACATACATTTTAATGGACAAATGTAACACTTCAGTGGACATAATATTCGATGGCCATAAACAACGCTTTGGCCGATATGTAATGTACTGGTCAATTCATTTTACGAATTTTTTCTCGAACGAACGTAATATGCGCATGATATCTTTCTTTATTAGATGGACATACATTTTAATGGACAAATGTAACGCTTCACTGGACATAAACGGGAGTTGACGGACATACTTTCTGGTGGACATAAACATCGCTCCGATGGACATAAACGCAAGTGGACATAATATTCACTGGCAATAAGCAACTCTTTGGCCGGTATGTGATACATTGGCCAATTCATTGTATGGATATATTCTCCTACGGACGTAATATGTGCATGACAGATTTCTTTATTAGATGGACATATTTCTTCGGTGGACGTAAACGAGAGTTGACATAATATGTAACGGATGTAAAATGTAATGCAGATCAACCTAATTAATCGATGTACACACTTTTTGGTGGATAGATGAAACGTTTGGATGGACATAAAATCAAATGGAGATATTCTCGAGAGGCCATAATATCAAATGGGCATATAAGTTTAGTGGACTGCCCAAGCTAAACCTCCTTAAAAATACAGAGCCACGAGAATGAGAATATGTAACGCTTTGCTTGATATGTCGGAAATATCTTTGTATGGACTTTATTCGATGGACTTAACATGCGAAGTACATATGGATATAGCTTGTTGTGGGCATATCTTTTTGATGGACATGTTATCAAAGAAGAGGTATCAAATGAACAAGAGAGACTTAAAGAACAAGGAATGATCAAAGAATTGGTGGAAGACAGGACACATTATCGCAGAGAAGAAGAGAACAGAGAAACTGAATGTGAAGATGGTAGCTCGAAAAAGATTCAAGAGAGAGACAGGAAAGAATCAATTGAACCAGGAAGAGATAAGAAACGAGACAAGATCCAAGAACCGGTGGATAGGGAAACAAGTGAAGATAACGAAGAAGAGTTAGAAATTGAATTTGAAGACGAAGAAGAAGACTGGGAAGCTAAAGTAATTCAAGAGACGGATTCAGATGAAGATACTGATAACATTAGACAAATTAAAAGAATTAGATTAGGATTCCGGTTAGTCGAAGGATCAACATTGTTTATGTCACTTATAGTCATAGTTATTAGTTTCATTCGTTCCAAGAGAAAAATAAGATGTTACAAGTTCTAAGCAAAGCACAATATCATCTTCTTTATTTATCCAATGTAATCAAGATCCATATAACTTTTATTACCATAATACGGTTCAGCCTCTCTATAGAACACAAGAGGAATCAGCTTACAACTTTAAGCCTTATTTAGAGAACTCAATGACCCATAAATGATATGCGCGGCATACAAAGTTGCAATGTGAAAAACCCGAATTCGATCGTAGCCATAGCTTCAAACTCGGCCCGTGACCTCTCTTTTCCTCCAGATAATTGAGTAAGCATCAACAAATCCATATCAAAGGCAATGTTGGACTGCACATCATCAATCTCTGCTTCATCTGGAGTAACTATTTCCATGACAATCACTTTCCCATTCTCCAGTAATGCTTTCCAATAATTTTTAAGAATCTTTTCACAGTCTTCATCAGTCCAATCATGAAATACGCTGTAAAACACATTAGTAAAAAAAATAAAAATAAAAACATTTGAGAGAAGTATTAACGTATTAGAGTAGGGTTTGTGGTTGAGTCTTACTTTCAAGAGGATAGCATCACCTCTTGGGACATCTACAAACATGTCTCCAGCCACATTTTCCACATTAGGATAAGAAGGAGCTTGTGTCAAAGCACAAGTTAGATCAAAATTGATACCCTTAATGTTTGGATACTTTGCAGTAACAAAACCAAGTGTGTCTCCAACTCCTCCTCCTACACCAACCAACACATTAACTCCTTTGAAACCTCTATAAACTTGTAAAAACTTCTTCAAAACCCCGACGGAAAATCCCGTCCGGTTAAAGAGTTTGCTTAATCTCTCATCTTTGCCTATATAGTCGAAGAGTTTCAAACCACCGTTGGCACGGCCAAATGCAACTCCTCCTTCTAGCACCACATCTTTCAACTGTGCCCTCCAAAAATACCAATCTCCAAATTGTTTGTATTTCAATCTTATATTAGAAATCAAAAGAGAATCATGAAGAAAAATTACCATGTATCGAGGAAGACGCTATCAAGTGTTATAATGAATTGAGAAGCAAGTGTTCCCAATTCTTGGTCAACATTATCTTTCAAGAAATAGCGACAAATTGGCTCGGGTTTGTAGACCCTCACACCCTCTACAACTTTGCACTTGACAATAGAGTAGCTAGCGAGTAAACGAAGCATACGGTCCAGCAGAGCCGGTGCTTCAGGGTTAGTAGGCTTTGTGGGAAGCCGTTACGCTATCTCAGAAGGTGTGAGGAACAAACCGGATCCAGTGATGTCAGCTACGTAGAGAGTGTCAATGACACCTAGCTCGATGGCGGCTTTGAAAACCATCGGGAAGGCTGTGCAATTGGCTAGCCTAATCGCCGCCAAACCAAGCTCAGTATCATCATCACCGGTTTGAGGTATTTGAGGAATTAAGTGTCCCATTTTTGTTTTTGATCTCGCTTTCTTCTCCATCAAGGCACTGTTTTAAGATCAAACGATTGAAAAAAGGAAGAATTTTTAGTACATTGTGTTTTCATGCGTCTTTGTGTTGTGTTGTGTTGTGATGTGTTGTGTCCTCTTTTAGTAGGCGAATTGCTTAGCTTTCTCAATCTCTATAATAATATCATAATTATTTTATATTTAAAATTTAATCATCATCGAATCATTTTTTATTTTTGCTTTCACGATCCATGATGAATGGCTGAATCACGTTTTCACATGCGTTCTGAAGAGTCAATAAAATATCCATCAAAATTATTGAAATAATCGAACCACGTGAAAACGCACGGATACAAAACAAGTCATATAATGCATTTACACAAAAGTTTTACTCTCTTTCTCTGTATTAAATTATTAGATGTATAAAGTTTTTCATACAGTTAAAAAATCAGTGTATTTTACAATCCCAAATCTATGTCCGAACTCCAGCTTCAGCTACTCCTCTCTTTTCCACTATACCAATCACGCATAAGAGGCAAGCTTTGTGTTAGTCGTCACTGAACTTCACAACTTCATTGAATTAATGTTCAACTTGCATTTGTCCACTCTTTTTACGAACTGGATAATATATATATATATATATATATATATATATATATGTGGGCTGTAAAAAGTAACATTCATTTGGTGGAATCGGTTGAATGCTTATAGAATTGGTTGAAAAAATTGACAAAACGTCATTTGGGTAATAATTACTTGTAAAAAAAGTAGAACTGGTTTAAAATAGTTAAAGGTGGCATAACTGTGAAAAAATGGAGCATGGTTGGTGAGGATGGATCCAATTAAGAATTTAATTTTTTGATCGGTGGTCCTTTTGTCGACTTGTGCTGCCTGTAATATTTCTTTAATTAATTAATCTGTTATAGAGTTATATCATTTCAACTACTTTCCCAAATTATATATTTTCCATTTGATAAGGGATTATACAAAGACAAATTTAGCTCAACTAGAACATTAATTAACAGGAGTTACAGGAAAATACCATAACATTAATTCATTTTATATTCCTCGTGATTCATGTGTTAGGAGAAAAATTTTGTCCCTGAGAAGAATAAACTTAATTAAAGACAGAATAGTAAAAACATTACCAATGGAAGGCATTATCTTCCACATCAGAAAAGCCAGTCAATACGGAATTCGATAATTAGACACCCAAAATACATAGCAAACGAGAGTGATCCTATTTGTTGTGTTTCAATATTCTTTCTAATCAATAATTTTTTTGTAAACAAAAGAATAGATTTTCATAAAATTAATTAAATTTTCGTTTTATTTGGTTCTATTCGAAGAATATACGTAAGAGAAAACAATCTTTTTTTTTCGTTATTATATATGGAAGACAAAACGAGACAACACGTAGTCATTACATTAAAATGAAGCTTTGAAATGGAAAGCATGAACCGTCAAATCTTAAACCTCCACTAGAGGTTGTTCCATACAGAAGTCATGTTCCTATTATTTGGTTTTTAAAGATAAAATAAAGTTGAAAACCTTTCCTCAATCAAGTGATATTAGTATAATAATACTAACAAATAAGGAATTGACGGCTATTAAATCAATGGATAATATCAAATTAAAATTAAAATCTATCACAATCTAATAGATTTTTAAATGACAATAGAAATACTTTTGTTTATAAAACTTTGTAATTTTAAAAACGAAACTATGTAATTAGTGAAATGGAAGGAAAAAACCTAGCTAACTGTAATGGGACGACGGATGTATATACAACATTACTATGACTTATGTTACAAGAAACTATGTGATCTTATCTTTCACACACACACACACACAAAAGTGTGATCTTATGTATCTACTATGTTCGAAACACTTGCTAGTTATCTAATATATTCCAATTTTTTTAAAAATATATTATATAATTTCAAAACCTTAGCAATGTTAATCGTTGTGGCAAGGTGAGCTAATATATGTACGTAGGCGAGTACGTATGCATGTTTATTTGGGTGATATATATACAGAGTATACAATATTATTATAAAAAGTTGTTAGTTAAATCAACTATTCAGAGACTGCATTAAGCGTAGGATGAATCGAGTGGTGGTGTATGCACAAGTGTGGTGATGCGTGGGTGATGATGGTGAAGGATGGTGCTCTTCGTGTGGCAACCACACTCTTCCTCTTTCTTTACTTATCAATCTCTTTCCATTATTTTATCTCATTATAATTTCCCCAGTGCTTTCCAATTCATCAATCCCTTTCTTTAATATATGTTTTTTATTATTTTCTATTTCACGGAACCCTACTTTCACCTGTTCACTATCTATTTGTTGTTTAGGTTTTTCACTTTCAAACAGATCTAATTGATCATTGTGGTCTTCAGGGATCTAAGAATATGTTGTGTGAATGAACATCTGATTCCCTTTTTATTATAAAAGAATTGGAGTGCGCAATCCTGAAACGCCCATAAGTTGTCACAAATTAAACCAGACATATAATTTAACTGCATTTCTACTATATATGGTTAAAACAACTAGTTTCTACACGGACACATAACAAAAATATTTATTAAAAAACAAAAAAAAAACCTCAAAATAAACAGTCCCTATTCAATACATATAATGTGATATATCCATTCAAATGTGATAACTTTTGGTCAAATTCACTACTAAAATCTAAAGTCATTGATAACTTTTGGTCAAACATTACTAAAATTTAAAATTTTAATTGAATAGTGTGATTGATTAGCTACTCATCTCCCCTTCCTTTTCTCCTTTTTTGTTCTTTTCTTTGTCGAGGAAAAAAGTATAAATTACTACAAATAAACAAAAAAAAAAATGAGAAAGTAAAGAGAAAGGAAAATTATTCAATATTAACCAGAAAAAATTGATTTGAAAAACGATACCTCAATTTTCGTGTGATTAGAATAATATGAGAAAATTGTAATTTAATGGAAAAGAAACATCTCTATGTTGACATTTTCTTAACTTACATGTTGAGATTGATACTCTGTATATATACTATATTAAATTCTGTTCTACCGAACAGATTGATGTTTTTAAAAATTTGATATTATAAATTTATATTAATACATTATAAATTAATAAGATAAATGTTAAATAAATATAGATAGTTTATCAACAAAAATATGTATTCAATTAAGTTTAATATTTAGATTAGTTATATAAAAATTAAGTATATTTTAGTTGATATTAAATAAAACTTTAAATTTTGATAAATAATTTTAACTAAAATATTATGTTGTTTTACCTAATAGAAATGACAATAATACTCTTAATGAATCAATTAATTTTGTTCTTTAAATGATTTATCCCAATGATATTATTACATAATTTTTTAAAATTTTAAGTTTAGATTCTAAAAAGTATTTCCGTAATATTATTAATGGAATACATTTTTTAAAACATTAAATATATAAACAAATAATTTTATTTAAATAATTTATTAAATTATAATGTTATTTACGTAAAACTTTTAGTTTAAAATATATATCAATTTTATTTCTTAGTAAGATATGAAAATATATTTTAGATGAAATCATTTTTAGTAAATTTAAAATATTTTTTTTATTTTTCTTATTTTTAAATTATAATTTAGTTAATAATTGTTAACATATATACATTTTTCTAGATTATAATTTTCGTTTTATTTAATTAATTATTATTATTTTTTGAATGAAGCTAAAAATATATATTTTGTGAAGATTTTGTTTTCAAATATATATATTTTTAAGTAAAATGATAATTGTTAAGACATTTTTACTCTTCATGAATTTTTTAATTTGTTTTAAAATCAATGGTATTGTATGTAAATTTTAACAATTTAAATGTGATTTTCAAATGGGTACTCCTAATATTAGTAAAAGAATATATGATATTAGTCTCCGCATGCAAAATATCAGCAAAATTTTCACTTACGTCATGGTTTCATCTAGTAGAATCACTTAAAATATTACTTTAGCAAAATTAAAATAGTATCATAGAATCAGTAAGTAATGGATCAGGTTGAAATAAATATGCTCAACAAAATTGGGTTAAAGATTGCGAATAGTAATGGATCAAGTTGAAATTTCCTTTTCCTTTTTATAAGTTCTGTTCTTCTTTTTCCCTAGAAGACATGCATGCCTTTGATTATGAAGAGGACAGAACAGCTTCTTATGTAACCGCCTTTTTTGGCCTCACTAAGAATTTTTATTCTAGTTATATAAAATATTGAGAACACACAAAAATGTGGTTTTCTCACTACTTTTTTTGTGGCTACTCGTTTTATTTTATCTGTAATTAAATGTTTTGTTCATTTTCAATTTCATTCTCGAACCGATTTCTTAATAGAAACAAAGTATTATAATGCTATTTTTTCCTTTGCTGATCGTACGCAGACGACCATTTTCGATTTCATATTAAAAATGATTATAGCTTTGTCTAATCATTACTTATTAAACATGCATGTTACAATTTTCCGGGTTCTTATTATCGGGTAGTTTACGTGATTGAAACCCGAAAAAATAAATGACAGTATATTCAGATTCTCACCCTATATAACTGTCAAATATCATTAAATCAGACAATCAAATTTAATATCATAATTTTATCAACAACTGTTATTATCTATTTTGGGTCTTTTATACATTTAGGCCATGTTCACAGAAGAATCGCTAGCGGCACTTTCATTTCAGAGATGCAGCGACAGTTTTCATTTTATGCAAGGCAAAAGAAGGTGTCTGTTAGGAGTCGCAGGTGACAGTTGGAAGTCGATGAATTTTTTGGAGCGACAGAGATGAAAGAGGGATGAAGGAAAATAAGCTTTTTTTTTTCCCTGTCGCTCACATGTGTCGCTGCGACACGTTGCCGAACAGGGCCTTAGAGACAATAGTTTATGTTAACTTAAAAACAAAGCTATTATCTATATATGCCGATAAGTGTAAACAAAAAGTAAAAGATTCGTATCCATACATACCAATTTAGTTTGGGGGATTCATATTTAATTAGTTCATGTCATTTTATAATATAGACACGAAACATAGTATGTGTATCTAATCTACTCGTTGAAGTTGATATATAAGAGAGAGACAATCCAACTCTCAATTTATGAATCGATCCAAAAACATTTTGGCTTTCTTCTACGAACATGGTTTGTAACTAATAGTATCTGATCATTCTGATGTACGCTGGCCATAACTTAGTGCGATTTACTAAATTTTTTCTTCTGAATTTAACAAATTAATAAACCAAAAAAAAAAACAAAAAAAACAATTAGTGGTGATGATGATGCTCCACATATTGTCTCCACCAAACCAAAAAGTAAACCTCAAAAATCTCCATAAGTAGAACTCAGCCTAGGCGTGTGTTCTCCACACTTACTCGATTCTCTACTCAACAAAACAAAACACAAAAAGAGATCATCAAGTTTTCCAAAAAAAACATGGATCAATTAGGTAGTAACATGAACATGGACATAGAGAAAGAATCAACAACCTTCGACTACTCAAAACGTGCTCAATGGCTACGTGCCGCCGTGCTTGGAGCCAACGACGGTCTTGTCTCCACCGCTTCGTTGATGATGGGAGTCGGCGCCGTGAAGCATGACGTCAAGGTCATGATTCTCTCCGGATTCGCCGGAATGGTCGCCGGAGCTTGTAGTATGGCTATCGGAGAGTTTGTCTCCGTTTACTCTCAGTACGACATAGAGGTGGCTCAGATGGAGAGAGACAATGAAGAGATAGAGAAAGAGAAGCTTCCTAGTCCGCTACAAGCGGCGGCTGCGTCCGCACTTGCGTTTTCTGCTGGTGCGATTGTGCCGCTTTTGGCGGCTGCGTTTTTGAAGGAATATAAAATGAGGATCATTGCGGTTGTGGCCGCGGTTACGGTGGCGCTTATGGTTTTTGGGTGGTTAGGAGCGGCGCTAGGAAAGGCACCAGCGGTTAAGTCATCGGCTAGGGTTTTGTTTGGAGGTTGGTTAGCTATGGCGGTTACGTTTGGGTTGACTAAGCTTATTGGGTTACATGGACTGTAAATTGTTGTTTGTGATAAATCTTTGATATAAGATTTTAAAGGTAAGTGTTGTCAATCCTATAACGGATTTTAGTTCGAAACTCATGAAACTTACTTGTATGTTTAAACAATTTTAAACTCTTTTACTTTAAAATGATCATCATGCTAATCAGATTATGAAAAGTAAGTGGTCATGTTTTAATTTTATTAAAGATGTAACTTTAAATATGTGTACGAATTACGATGACGGTTTGTTTATTAGAAGAAGCAAAAAGCCTTATAAAAGAAACCAATTTAGAACCCTAATCATCATGGTGCGTCTCCCGCATGTGTATCCAAAAATCGTTATATGTGAGAGAGGGTGTTTCAACTCATTATGGGTTTACCCCTTCGTAGGTTTGTCTCTACCTATGTGTAGGTTTGTATCAGCCCCTATGGAGAATGGTATTAATCTTTCGATGGAGAAATCCTATAGATCAATACAATGAATTGCAGACCAAAAAAATTTCTTTTAAAAACGGAAAAATGATGTTTCGAAAGAATAAAGGATCATATTACATACAGTAAAGCAATGGACCAGAGTTTCACTAGATCACAGATAACATTGAACATAACATATCAATGATCTCTACAACATCCATAAAGTGAAAAAGAGAGCTACTTTAAAACTATTGTCGTATACTATAATCTTATGTACTATTATTTTCCATTCATGCTTTCCCATCTCCATAAAAGGAGGAGCAGCTTGCTTTTAGTTACACACCCCATATTATTACGAGGAAAAATAAATTTCTCAACAAAAAATCTTCTATATCGTGAAAAAAAAAATGTTTTAATAAGTATATGTATATTTTGATAACCAAAGCTGAGCTTTAAGCCTTTAACTAAAACTTCTATTCTGTACTGATATTAGATGTGATTTTTCATTTCTGTAACCATTTTTCTAAAACCAAAACTCAAGATTTAACACCACATAGAGAACATAATTAGACAAACATTTATTCGATCATTTTTCCTTTAGTCAACAAAAATGGAAATAAGTCAAAAAGGCATATAAGGATGATATGTGTATATCCCAAGACTCAAAAGGCTCTTCTTTCCCTTCAATTTGCCAGCATGAAGGTTCATGAACCAATTATTCAGCACTTTTCAGGGAGAAAAAAAAAAAAGCAAAAAACAAAAACACTCTTTTGTCTCTCTTCAATCTCTCTCAAATCTTCTGTGAATGCTTCGGTTAGAAGCAGGAAGATGATTCTGTTTGTTCTGCATCGACGCAGACACGGCATAACAAGGCCTGTGAGTGTTTCAAGCTCCAAAGTACACATTTGAATGTTCAGGGAATCTACTGTATCTTGAAGATGTTCTTCAGTTTCACAACTAGCTTCCATTCTTCCAACGATAATTCATCCTGCAATTAATTTCGGTTTTGATTTAGATCAATTTTTATGTCAAAATGATGATTTGAGGAAAACCCGGAAGGGGAAACAACTTCTTCTCCACTTACCCGGTAGTTAGTTTTGAGTATGTCAATAGATCTCCTCGAAATGTGACTCACAAGTTCATCTTCCATGTCAAAGTGCCTTCCAAACATTTTCTGTTCTTCAGCATTCGAACCAACAATCTGTATACCAAAGAAAGCATCGATTAGAAGGTGAATGCGTGAAGCTGAAACAGCAGCAACCAATAACTCTTTTCTCTCTGTAAACAAAAGATTTGCAAGCTTGTTAAACAGAATGATCCCATTATTACCTTTATCGCCACCTTGTTGCCCTTCTTTGCATAGTCAACAGGCTTGTGGTTGTTCTCAATAGAGGCAATGCGACCAATATCTATGAACTCTCTGCCGGGGACACAAATGGGGGTCCCAATCTAAAAACAAACAAGACAGATAAGAAAGTGTGAACCCTAGGACTTGTGTGAGAGTTACCGAGAATGTAGGAAATTAAACATACGATACCTTAAGTATACCCTCGACGACATCAACTCCAAGGACTATTGGGTCTTTCTTATTGAACACACAGTTAGGTAAAATCTGAAGGACACAAGGGAAGACTGCTTCATCGGCTGATTCCTTCTTTTTCTCCTCTTTGATATTCTCAATGTAAGCCTTAAATTGATCGAACAGATGATAGATGATATCAGCACAGAAGATTTTAACTCCCATTTCGTCAGCAAGTTCACGAGCCTCTGTAGTCACTTTCACGTCAAAAGCCAAAATCGTAGCAAATTCCTTTTTCCTCTCGAGCATAACTCCTGCCTTCATTATATCCTTCTTATGCACAGGCCCTATGCCAATACCACTGACAGGTATCATTACAGCTGGGGACTTCAAAAACTCAAGCAATGCTTCCAAGGACCCTAATGTAGACGCTTGTACATAAACTCCTTCACCACTTTTGTCGATCCTGCTCAAAACTGACTCCATATCTTCCATAGCCGACTCCTTAATTGCCTCGATGTCATCATCAGGTCCAACCACATGCAGGGCAGTACCAGCAATTGCGTGTTCAAGGCCCTTTTAAACACAACCAAAAATTGGGAAACAATATTCAGGATGTGATCCAACATCAGTAAATTTAAAACCAGAGGCTAGCAACTAAGATTATCGTAGTGTCAGTCCAGTCACCTGGGCAGTAATCTTGATACCCTGTGCAGCCTTTATTTCTTTGTAATGCAAATAATTACCCTGAAACATCAGACCAATAATTCTCATTGTGTATAGAAAAGGAACATAGGAAGCTATTTGCATGAACCATATTTCTGGAGTAATAACAGTAACAAGACACATGAAGTGGAAGTCTGAAAGTACCTTCACCCGTAACTCCTTCATTGGATGAGGAGTCAATAATGCTCTAATCGTTGTGACAATAGGTCCCTGAAATATGAGGATATCTAAGATCACTTTTCTAAGTTCTATGTATACCCAGTGCATTACTTGTTTGGGTTTGGATCATAAGTTTTTACTTGCCTGTAGCCCACAAACAACGATTTGATCACCTTCATGGAGTTCACCGTTTACCAACACAACATCAATCGTTGTACCATGGCCTTCAATAACTTTGACCTCAAGGACAGTACACTGTTCAACAATTTTAAGAAAGGATCAGAATCCTCATGCTGAAGTATTGCAGAAACAAGTGTTACCTAAAAGAGAGAGGAGAGAGACCTGCACTTCGTCGACATATGTAAGTTTCTCAACCATTGTTTTCTGAGCCCATTGAACCAACAACAGCAAGAGATCTGGGATCCCTTCCCCACTGAAATATCAAGAACCAAAGTTACCCAACTGTTTAGGATGATAAACTTGTCTGTTACGCTGTAAATTACAAACAGTAAACAGAGATTCATACCTAATAGCACTAGTAGGAACAATACTGAAAGTTTCTCCCATTTCTTTATTCTTGTAATAAAGCTCAGTGTTGAGTCCTTGCTCCTTGAACTGGGTTATAATCTGGAATAACAATGAAACAACATAATTTGAACAATATGTACACTATAGCTCAAACCATACATAAGAAATTCTAGACGTATAACTTACATCAGTCAGCCTCATGTTAAATTCATTTGTAACATCTTTAGTTTGTTGCTTCATTGCCTTCACAATGGGAGCGTTCTTGCATGTTTTCCATCCATATAGCCTATCCACCTGTAAGTTGAAGGTTTTATTTTCCATAGAAGTATTTACAACAGAAAACAAAAATCCCATCCTAGCAGAATGATAAGCAGTCTGACCTTATTCAATGCAACAATGAACTCTGTATTCCTCATTCTCAAAAGATTTAGAGATTCTATGGTCTGTGGCTCTAACCCATGCATTATGTCAACCACCAAAATTGCAAGGTCACACAAACTTGAACCTCTTGACCGCAGATTCGTGAAGGACTCGTGGCCAGGTGTATCAATAACCAATAAACCTGGCACCTTGAGTTTTGCATCGGCTTTCAGTTCCCTGGTCCTCTCTCGGATGTTTTCCGCAGGGAAATATGTTGCACCAATCTGCTGAGTAATACCTCCAGCCTCGCCTTCCTGTACATTTGTTCCTCTGATGCAATCCAACAGCTTTGTTTTACCAGTATCGACATGACCCATGATGCAGCAAATGGGAGAGCGCAGATTTTCCTCGCCCTCTATAGATTCACTCGGAGCTACGCCTTTACCTTTCTTAGAGGCATCTTTTGCTCGGGTAGCACGTTTTGTCCGCGTAGCATCTTCCACTTCATGCACAGCTTTTACAGCAGCTGTTGTTGGCTTGCCCATACCTGCTGGTTTAGCTGTTGGTTTTTCAGCTTCAGGGTCTGTGCAAAAATTCAAAAGATTAGATTAAAACCAGACATTGGATGAAACACTAGGAAGACCAACAAATAACTACATTTCATACTAACCTGAATCATGTGCCTTTGATACAGCATCCTTTAATTCTTTCTTAACCACAGGCTGAGCTTCTTCCTCTTCATCATCAAAATCACCTTTGAGGTTAAGATCAACAGTATCCCAGCTTTTTGCATCCCATTCATCTTCTTCATCATCTTCCTCAACCCCATTCTCCTGAGCTACATCAGCAGGTTCTGATTTCTCGTCTGTGTTTGCTGACTCTATTAAATCAACCTTTTCAGTGTCTGCTGTACCCACTTCACCTAAAGGATCTGGTTCATCTGCATGATTCTCTTTTGGCTCTACCTCATCTTCCACCTGAACAGAAGTGTCATTGCCTTTCTGGCGAGATGATTTTTTCTTGTTGGCATAAATGGGACGCTTTGAGGAAGTAGCCTCACCATCATTATCTGCAACAGGAAGACCTCCACCAGCAGCCAGGAGCTGATTCTTAAAAGCCTCCCTCTTAAGAGCTTCACTCTTTTGCTTTGCTGTTAGAAGCTTGCCCTCTTGCTTCTTCCTCAACAGTTTCTCCTTTTCCTTTTCCTTTCTCTTACGCTTAGCCTCCTCAGCTTGCGCCTCAAGCTCTTCCTGCCTGCGGCGCTCCTCTTCCTCCTTCCTCAGTTTTTCTTCTTCTTCCTTCTTTTTTCGCTCTTCGGCTTCTTGCCGCCGTGCAAGTTTCTCTTGCATCTCTCTAACATGTTTGGGAATTTTCTTCTCTGCTGCTTTACCCTTTGCATCCTTCTTCTTCGGCTGTTGTGGCTCAGTTACTGATTCTTCTTGTTTTTCCTCCTTAGCCTCTACAGAAGAGGTTGCAGCAGCAGCAGCTGCTGCTTTTTTTTCCTTCTCTTTCTCCTTCTTCTTTTTCTTTTTCTTCGCTGCAGCACTCTCAACAGTCTCTTCTTCTCCTTCCTTCTCACCAGCATTCTCTACCGGTGCAACTGGCCCAGGCTGAGCTTGAACTTTCTCTTCTTGGGGTGGCGATGAAGCAGGTCTTCCAGCAGCAGGGGTTTCTCCAAGTTCTGCAAGAAGTTTGTCCAAATCATCCTCTTCCTGTGCTGTCCTTCCAATCTTATTATTCTTCTTCTTTTTCTTACTCTTTCCAGTTTCTACAGCCTCCACGCTCTTAGTATCAGAAGTTTTAGCTTGATTAGTTTCGTCTGCAACTGAGTCATCACCTAGTGAGGCCAAAACACTGCTACCCTTCTTCTTAGAAGATTTCTTCTTACCTGAAAACATGATTTCGGGGCTCTCTTCGTCTTCCATTGTACTTTCGCCGGGTCTAGAGGTTGAAGCATCTGTCTCTTCTTCCTCATCAAGCAAAGCAGCGCTAAATGAATTAGTGCTCTTCTTAGAAGATTTGGAGGACTTCTTTTTCTTACCAGAGAAGGTGATAGGAGACACTTCTTCCTCATCATCCTCAACCTCCTCATCATCATCACCACCAAGTGCATCAAAAGCTGATGCCGCAAATGAATTACCGCCTCTTTTACCCTTCTTAGACGCAACTGGCTCATCATCTTTGTCACCATCAGATTCATTATCCTCCGCTTCCTCCTTATCATCTTCATCATCAAGCAAGGCAAAGCTAACAGAGCCAGCACCCTTCTTACCTTTGGATTTCTTCTTCCCTACAAAAGCAATCTCCGGAACATCGTCTTCCTCCGCAACCGAAAACTTACCAGGAAAATCATCGTCGTCATCTTGCTGCGTACCCTTCTTATTACCTTTCTTACCCTTCTTCTTCCCAGTGATAACATCCTTCTCTTCCTCAACTTTAGGCTCCTCAGAGAGCTCGGTACCTATGGAGTATTCATCGTCATCAATTTGAACAGCCTTCTTCTTAGATTTAGTAGCACCAACGAGAGATGACGCAGCAGGTTGCTGCTCATCATCTCCACCACGAGCACTCGGCTTCTTCCGACCCATTGATAAATTTTAAGGTCGGTTTCAAATTCTTCCGAATAATCAATCCAGGTCCAGATTTTCTACAATCGAACGGAAACAAATTAGGTTTTCAGATCGGCACAACACAATCCTTCAGTAAACGAAACCACAGGAGAGACTGTGGCTAAGAGTAGAGAATCGAAGAAGCTTTACCTTATCTCAGAGAGGAATTAATCGAGAGGTTGGAGCGAGTTCTATAGAGAGAAACAGAGAGAGAGCGGCGGCGTATCCCGTAGAGAAAGAGAGAGTAAGAACAATAGAGATCGAAGCTTTTTGTTCTTTGTAAAAAAAACAAAACCGGCGTGAAGCTTCCTTAGGGTTGATTACCGATTCTAATAAGTTTGTATTTTGTAACGATTGTTAAATATATTTTTTCCGTTTTCTTTGTCGACAATATTAGCTCTAAATTGGGTTTTTCTTTTTCTTTTTAATATAGACATCTCATCTTTTTTGTTTTTTTTTCTTTTTTTTTATCTAAAAAAATTTCATCCCCTATATATTATTTGGAGAATACACTTATAAACAAACATTAAAAAATGTAAATATTTACATCGCATTGCCATTACATCAAAGAACAAATTTTAATCTCTCATTAAAAATATTTTAGTTATTAATTATTTTGTTAATCGATTTTTTTTATTTCTTTCTAGATTATAATTTTCGTTTTAATTAATTAATTTATTTTAATTTTTTTGAAGGTAGTTAAAAATAGATTTGTGAAGATTTTGTTAATTTAATTAAACATTCTAATTAAATGAAATTAAATGTTGATTTATTTTTCCAAAAATATGAGATTTTATGTAGATAGCGATTTTTTTTAGAAACATTTAATGAATAATTTATGTAGATTGTCGATTTTTTTTACTTCTTTATTGATTATAATTTTTGTTTTAATTAATTTATTTATTTTAATTTTTTTGAAAAGTAGTTAAAAATATATTTTGTGAAGATTTTGCAATTAAATTAAATGTTGATTTAATTTTTCAAAAATAAAAGATTTGATGTAAATTGCGATTTTTTTTTTTGGAATGTTATTGTTAATATTAGTTCCTCTTTGTAATATCGAATTTATTAATAGATTTTTAGCAGATTTGAAAATGTTGCTTCATATCTGACTTAGTTTAACATGGTGTACAGTTTAACATAACAATGTAACATTGTAATTTAATTTTCAAATCTATTTAAATTGTAAAATTTGGTAATTAAAACAGAACAAGAAATAATTAAAATTCAAACAAAAAATATCCGAAAATTTTCTGTAGGGAAAAATATATTATACGAAATCAATTTTAGAATATCTTGGGTTAATATTTCCAAAAAATCTGAATTAATATTTTAGAATGTCATAATCATCCAAAACTTTATTTTTTTCTTCGGTTAAATCAAAGAAAATATCTTGATTTTATATATATTTTCCTAATAGAAAATTTCGACCATAGAATGAGTATGAAAAATTGGTTTTATATTTCTGATTACAAAATGTTTACGCGGATATTACAAAGATTCGATATTATAAAAACTGATATTATAATTTTCGTAAAGTTTTGAAACAATTACAATTTTCTAATATCTCGATTTTATAATTTTGAATATTTTTCTGTGATTGCAATTTGTCCGTGTTATAACACGAAATATATCGTAGTTGAATTTGGAAAGAACACAACACATCTCATCTTTTTAAAAATAAATTGAAAGAAAAAAATCTATTGTATATAATTAAGATTTAATTAGATAAATAATTTTAAGATGGAATGATATTGAAAATACTCTTAGATGCATGAAAAATTCATTATAAGTGAAAATAAAAATGTGGCATCAAAATCATTGAAATACCTAATGTATAATATATAAAATCACAAATAAAAAAATTTCATTATTTTTACAAATAAAAGGTTTTTCTTTTGGTAATATACAGAAGAAAAGTTGGTAGGTGTAAATTGTAATATTCTCTTTTTGGGCAAATCATGATGTAAACGTTCAAGAGATTGCGCTATAATTTTGTTAAAAAGCACATTTCTAAAACATACATGTAACGATATGACCCAAAGTCCCTAATGATTAATGAGCTTTCGGTAATAATCTCTCAACATTTGGACCCTCCGAATAGCCTTCTAGACTACCACAATCCTAAAAACTCCGGAATTTAGGATGCACGCCATATCATATGCATACTCACGTTAAAAACTATATTATAAATTTTTAGACTTTGTCCAAACAGCAGAACAATTGACATGTTATAAACATCATATCCACCACTCAAGACCCATGGCCCAAAACCAAATGATGTAATCCCTTTGATTCTGTAATAAAAGTGCTTTTACATATTCTCTAAAACATGTTCATAATAAGTTCAGGCTTCCAGTATTCAAAATGTATACCTCAGACTCAGAGAAAGAACAAATCATGTCGCAACAAAGGTTATTCGTAATTTTTGCAAATAAATTGTCAAAATTAAATAACTTAATGCTATCCTAAAATTAATGAATGTGAGAGTCTGTAAAATAAAATTTGAGAATAAAATCGAGTTACTGACATCTGTCTGTCCCTCATACCACATTATTCCGCCAAAGCCACCGCACCGGAAAATATTATTTCTCATGTTTTGATTTTTCCGCGTATACACACACACACACCTTTTTTTTATCTTAAAATCAATATTTCTGGAAACAAAAATATATAAAAATACTAAAGAATTAAAACTTGTCACACAAATCACAAACTGAAATCTTCCAAATCGAAACTAAAAAGGGAGCTTCTCAGATCTCTAACGATAGCTCAAAGGCGGAGGAGACTTAACGATCATCTGATATCACCGAAACATGTCGAGCGATAGCAACGATCTAGACGAAGATGAGCTTCTTCAAATGGCGTTGAAAGAGCAGGCTCAGAGAGACCTCACCTATCAGAAACCTCCTTCCGCATCTGCTCGCAAGCCTGTTGCCAATTTAGTGCAGCAGCCTCGACAGCAGAAGCCTGTGGCTGCCGCTCCGCCGAAGAAGTCTGCAGCGGCGGTTAGGAAACCTTCCATGGATGAGGATGATGAGTCGGAGGTGGAATTGCTTAGCATTTCGAGCGGGGATGATGATTTGGAGAGGGAAAGGGAAAGAGGTGGTTCCGCTGGAGGTGCCGGCAGAGGAAGAGGTAGCGATGTTCGTGAGAGGGGAAGAGCGAGGAAGGAGGATGATGGAGCTTGGGATGGAGAGGAGCCTGATTGCTGGAAACGGGTTAATGAAGCTGAGGTTCGTATTTGTTCATTTAGTTTTGGCAAAATTTATGCGTGAACGCTTGACTTTTTTTGGCTTTGCTTGTTCGATCAAATTCAAGAGTTTGAATTCGATATCTTGATCGATACATTCGTAGGATACTGTGAATGCTAGCCTTAGTTTCCAGTGTTGAGTTGATATAGAGAGCTTGAAAAATTAGCAGGCAGAACTCAAGGTCATTGGTGATTTTTGGAACTATATAACATTATGCGGATTTAATTGGATAGAATATGTTCATTTCACTTAAATTCCGATGAAATTGTGGCAGCTTGCCCGTAGGGTTCGTGATATGCGGGAATCAAGAACGGCACCTGTGCTTCAGAAAGTAGAGGGTAAAGTACCTGCACCTGGCAAGAAAGTGGTTCTGACAAGTTTGCAGTCATTCCCTCGCGGCATGGAATGTATTGATCCACTAAAATTAGGGTAATTTCTCTCTTTTGTTTTGCTTACATTGAAAGCCAGCAGATACTTTATGCCTGGATATGGTAGAACTTATCTAAACCTGAATTTGTCTACTTTATAGGATAATAGACAATAAGACATTGAGATTAATCACTGAGTCGTCAGGCAGCCCATCAAAAGCTGAGAAAGTGGATATTACTCTTCGGGGTATGTCTTTCTTCACTTATCTACAACTCGACTTGAATAGTAGCTCTTACAAGAAAATATAATTTTTAGGAGGGTTTATTCGATGTTCAATTTCCAATTTTCTAATTGTTATGTATCCTCTTCTGAGTATTTGCAGAAAAATTGATTTACTTCTCTGATCATTTCGATCCGAAGCTGTTTCTTTCTCGCATTCACCAAGACACGAGTGCAGCAGATTTGGAGGCTGGTGCCCTTGGCCTGAAAAGTGACTTAAAGGGTCGGAATCTGCAAAGGAAACAATTGGTAAAGGACAATTTTGACTGCTTCGTCTCATGTAAAACAACAATTGATGGTATGTATTATTGCTCTCAACTGAATAATTTATCCTTTTCTTTTCTCATTTTCCTGTAAACTACTGATTTTCTTAATAGATATTGAGTCAAAACTGAAGCGGATTGAAGAGGACCCCGAAGGGTCAGGAACTACTCATCTGTTCAATTGTATGAAAAGTGTGACATCAAGGGCCAATCTTGCATTTGAGCCTCTTTTTGAGAGACAGGTTGGTGTGGTTCTAATTTGATTTTTTGCTTGTCACTCTCTTTTAATTTGCTGAAGCCTTTTTCAAAACACTTTTAGGCTCAAGCTGAGAAAATCAGGTCTGTACAAGGAATGCTTCAGAGATTCCGGACACTTTTCAATTTACCCAGTATCATTCGTAGCAGTATTAGCAAGGGTGAATATGATTTGGCTGTTCGAGAATACAAGAAGGCGAAATCTATTGCTCTCCCTTCTCATGTATGCCTGAATTTTCATTTACACTCTCTCGAGACAGATGCTATCCACTTCCCTATAAGCACTGAATCTTCTTTTTATTACGATTTTTTTTTACTTACATAACAAGGCTCTTGACAACATAGAATAACAAGCTGCTTTCAGGTAAATATACTCAAGCGTGTACTCGAGGAGGTTGAGAAAGTTATGCTGGAATTTAAAGGCACACTATACAAGTCTATGGAAGATCCAAAAATAGACTTTACAAGTGTATGTCAGTTATAATTCTTTTTATTTTAATGTCAATTAGTGATTGAACTGAACAATCCTTCATTCATATATTCACCAAATGCATTTATCATAGTACTACGATCATGTCAATATTGCAGTCATCAATTTTAACTTCCATTAAGGATATCCCCCTTTTCATTTTCCCTATTGTTGTACATGAAGAAAACAACCAAAATCATGTCCTTAGTTATAGATCCAATTACTTGATTTGCTGCATTGTGATTTCTTCATTGTTCTCATGTGTACAACTACTTGAAAATCTTTCATACTTCCTCTTGGAAACTTTGAGAAACCAGGCTTGACGCTTTCCAGTCTTGATATCTGATATATATTCTTATTATAGCTGGAAAACACTGTGAGGCTTTTGCTGGAGCTGGAACCCGAATCTGATCCTGTGTGGCATTACCTAAATGTTCAGGTCGGTATATTTGAAGATGTCACTCTTTACTACCCTCTTGCTATGTTATGCGTGGAATCTGGATTCCTAATAGATCGGCTTTGAGTATCAGAGTGACTTTTAGCTTATGAAATCATTCATTTGTTTCCTTATGATTGCTGTCTTCACTTTCAACTTAGCACCTTTATATATGGGGAAAACGCACCCTTATGTGTGTGTGTGGCTCCCACACTTTTTGTTGCAATCATCATTTATTTTTGTGACGTTATCTTGCTTGGCTCTTTAATTTACCAGAATCATAGAATCCACGGCTTGCTTGAGAAATGTACATATGATCATGAAGCAAGGGTGGAAATTTTGCGTAATGAGACTCATGAGAAAGCCATCTCAGATGCGAAGTGGCAACAAATTCAACAAAATGGCATTCCATATGTGAGTCCAGCATTGAGAATGATATATCATTAGAAGAGTATTCAAGATTCAGTTCTATAGATGATAACATGCGTTTTTCTCAATCCTTTAGTCAGATACTGCCTCTTCTATTGAAAATAATGAAGTTCAAGTTGACCTACAATCAGTGGATTTTCCCAGCGAAGAGATTGATACTTTGAAGGGAAGATACATCAAAAGATTGACTGCTGTGCTTGTGCATCATATCCCTGTGTTTTGGAAAACAGCTATATCTATTTTCAGTGGAAAATTTGCCAAGGTATCGACTATTCTTTCTGCTTAGATCCCTATGCTGCCCCAAGAGTAGATAAATTCTGTAGTTATTATTTCTTATGCTGAGGCTGGTACCTACTTATTTCTTTCTTGATATGGAGAGAGTTCTTCATTTGAATTTGAATTTAAATTTTTATCTGCCCAGTCCTCCCAAGTTACTGATACTTCAGCCAAAAAAGCTGAGGAAAAGGTCACAGAGGGAAGGTATTCAACTCATTCTTTGGAAGAAGTTGCTGGGATGATACGCAAGACTATTTCTATATATGAAGCAAAGGTGGTATCTTTGTTTCTTTTTTCTAATGAAGAGAGCTTCTCTCCACATTGGAAGGACAACCCTGTGGTATCTGTGCCATAAAGTGGCTCTAAAGATTTTGTTTTCCTGATTACTGTTGTTGTAGGTGAACAGCACATTTTGTGATTTTGACGAATCATGCATTCTCCGCCCATTTATGAGTGATGCCATCAACGAAGTATCAAAAGCATGCCAAGCTTTTGAAGCCAAAGAGTCAGCGCCCCACAGTGCTGGTATTTGAACTCTTCTGAAGCTTGAGCTTGTTGTTTAATTATAACTAAGATGCTATATAACCTTTTTGGTTATGGCAGTCGTTGCATTAAGAAAAGTCCAGGCGGAAATCACGAAGATTTATATCCAAAGGCTTTGCTCTTGGATGAGGGCATCCACAGAAGGAGTATCGAAAGAGGAGATGTGGATCCCGGTTTCTATTCTTGAAAGGAATAGATCTCTGTATGCCATCTCTTACTTGCCTCTTGCATTCCGTTCAGTTATTTTCTCTGGCATGGAACAAATCAATCTGTAAGTTCAAGCGTACTTTGCTAACATATAAAAAACATTTGCATCGTGTGGTTTACTACACATAGAGAGGGCATTATTGCTCTTTATTTATTTTTAAGGAAGTGAAAAGCCCAGTTTTTTTGTGTTCGGAGTTCCAGACATCTATGTTTCTAGTACATACATCAGTGTCTAGTCTTCTCTGTATGCATCAGAAAAAACAAAATGCGAATAGTCACTAGTTGTGGTTCTACTTCTAGCTTGTCATACCATGATTGTGACATGTGAAATAAAATGACTGCGTACCATGTTGTATGATAGGAAACGGGTCTTGTATGCTTTTCATTGCTATTCAGGAAACTGCATATACAAATGTGTACTTTCAATTTTCTTGTTGTTACTACAGTGTTTACTTGGCATAGCTGTTGATTTCTTTGCATACCTTTTTCAGGATGATTCTCTCTGTCAAAGGTGAAGCTGCTAAATCAGAAGATATGTTTGCCCAAATTGAGGAAATCCTGATATCTGTTAGACTGGCTTTTTTGAACTGCTTTCTGGATTTTGCTGGTACGACTTTTTACCAAATTTCCTTCATAATATCCGCATGCAGATGCCTACATATGCACGTGGATAAGCACATGGATGCAGGCAAATGCACACACTACACAGTGATTAAGTTGATATGTTAATTTGTTTTCACCATGTATCAGCGCACTTGGAGCAAATTGGTGCTGATCTTTCCCAAAGAACCTCAAGACAAGAAAATTGGAAAAATGGATATTCTGATGATCATCAGGAAGAACCATCAGCCAACGCCTACGGAAGTGTTGTTGATCCTCACAGGCGATTATTGATGGTCTTAAGTAATATAGGTTATTGCAAAGATGAACTTGCTTCCGAGCTTTACAACAGGTTCAAATATACCTGGTTGCAGTCTAGGTTGGTCCCTGCTTAATTAACGTCATTAGTGCTCTTCTGAACATCAATAGTTATCTACGTCTTCTCTGAGTGGTAAACATGTTTGGCATATACTCATTCATACTTAAATGACTAAAACTGGATAATAAGTACCAGTGGTTGAATACGATATGATTCACAATTGAATTCTGCTCTCATGGGTGAATTTGTATAATGGTTTTATAATTCACTAGACTAAGATTTGCTTTGTGTTTTCACTTATTCAGGGGTAAAGATGAAGACTGTAGCGATCTTCAAGATCTAGTTATATCTTTCTCTGGTCTTGGAGAGAAGGTCCTCGAGCATTACACTTTTGCGAAGGTATTGATTTTTTATTCAGCCGTGTTAGTCTAATAATGATTTTCCTACGTGTTAGAAATATAAATTTAAATCTCCGAGAATTTCACCTGTAATCAGGCAAATTTGATCAGAACAGCTGCCACAAATTATTTGCTGGACTCTGGTATTCAGTGGGGATCAGCACCTCAAGTGAAAGTAAGAAATCTATGCGTAATGATAACTATTAGCCTCTTGATTTCAATGAAGAAAATAATTACTTATATATTTGCTCCAATCTTCCAGGGCATACGAGATGCGGCTGTTGAGCTCTTGCACACTCTTGTAGCTGTCCATGCAGAGGTAAGACTATTGCTCTTTATATTCTGAAATTTTACTGATGATTTTTGCTTCCTTAGTAGTGTTGAATTCTGATAATTTTGAACTGAAAATCAAAATTGCAGGTCTTTGCGGGTGCCAAACCCCTCCTAGACAAGATTCTTGGTGTTCTGATCGAAGGTCTTATCGACACTTTTCTCAGTCTTGTGGAAGAAAACAGATCAAGTGACCTAAGATCAATTGATGCAAATGGTTTCTGCCAACTGATGTTTGAGGTAACTTCTTGTTCTTTTTACCATAAGAGATCCTGACTAACTAAAACCGGAACCGGAACTCACTCAAATTTATAATGATAAACAATAAAAAGTGACTACTATTATACAAAAGCAGAAAAACTTTGTAGATTTGTGATTTGCTAATTCTGGTTTTTTCACAATTAACTGCTGCAGCTTGAATATTTTGAGACAGTACTGAATCCTTATGTTACAAGCGATGCAACAGCATCTCTGAAATCTCTACAAGGAACCCTGTTGGAGATAGCTATAGAGAGCATCAGTGAAGCAGTCGAAACCCCAGGGCATAATCGTAGACCAACTCGTGGCAGTGAAGACACAGTTTCAGATGACAAGCAATCTGTTTCAGCAGATGACCTCCTCGTAACATATTCCCTTCTCTTTGCAACAAATTCGATCAAATTCAAAACCTCAATTTTGATCAGTTTTTTTTTTCTTTCTTTCGTGAACAGGCTTTAACGAAACAGTGTTCAAACGAATTGCTACAAGCAGAGTTGGAGAGAACTCGTGTGAACACAGCATGCTTTGCAGAGTCAACCCCACTAGAGCCAACGCCTCCGTTACCCAAAGCTTCCTACTCTTCCTTCAGAGGATCAATGGATTCTCCAAGCAGAAACTACAGAGGCTCACAATCATCTGGTTCCCCGATTCATGCCCGACCCAGACGAAGATAATAAGCTACCAACTTGTTTATCTTTTTTTGTTTAATTACAATATCTGTCTCCTTTTTTGTACGTGGATGATCATAATTCTCTCGTTTTTTTTGGTTTCTGGTGCGTTTTTTGTTTGTTGCGCTTCTTCAGAACCTATCTTTATTTGTGAACTCAGATAATTGGGTTGTAATTAAGATATCACACGATGAAAGTATCTAAACCTGTCAAAGATGAAGAAATATCCGAATAGCAATGAAAATTAAGCAACTTAGCTTCTTCAAGCTTTTTGAGTTTAGACAAGAAGTGACTAAACACACCAATAGTCACAAAGCCCTCCATAGAGGAGGTAACAAAAGATTCGTTTTTTCCTTAACCTTGGATTCAGATTTGAGTTTTAACTCAGGCTGTCCTCAGTGGTGGAGACACCAATATTACTCCATCCCCTCTCACAAATAGAAACTGAATCGTCCGCTTTGTCGTCTGCAATAAAAGATAGTAAAAGAAACCAATCACATACAGGAGATCCAAATTCTAGCACAACTAGAGGAGTCTCAACAACTAATGTGTACCTAAGAAGCTTAACAGAAACAGTCACTAGTAGAAACAGTGAGTTATATGGAAATTCCCTCCTGTTTTGCATCTAATAGCTTAACATTCAAAGCAATAAGATACGTGTAGGACATTATCAGATATCATTTTTGTTACGCGTCTCAATTCGGGGAGCCAAGTAAATGTTTACACAGGTACAAAACAGACTCATCGAGCTGTATATAGGCCATATGAATGTGAAAGCCATGACCATCCCTCAATTATCCATAAAAAGAACATACATAAATCCTGTTGAGTCAGAAAAAGCACGTACCCGGACAATCTCTTCGTATGTTTCGTCATCGATTTCTACTGTTGTGATAACTTCTTCAACATCACCCAGAATCATATTCAAATGCTGATCAAACGCCTGCTCGGAGAACAAAAACAAAAATTAAACCTAAGTGTTCAACTTATGAGTGTAAAAATCATCCAAATTTTACCAACTTTGTTAAAATTGAATTTACACAACCCATAAATCCCCAATTTCAGCTAATCGCCGTAACTTAAAAAAAAAAAAAAAAATTGTAACTTCAAAAGCAAAACCCTAGACTTACCCCAAAAAAAGAAAAAATTCAATAAGAAAAAAAAAAGAAAAAAAAAAAAAAAAAAAAAAAAAAACAAGTTACAAAATTCAAACGAACTATAAGTGGAACGAGTTCAAAGTAGTTACAAATTCAAGGTATTACTATAGCCACAAAGGAAGGCAAATAAAACGTACGTGAAGCTTGCCGCGAAGTTCGCGGTCTGACCGGAGCTTGACATAGATTCTCTCGTCAAGACTCAGCCGAATCAGATCTAGTGGCTCCCTCACGGTGGCATCTTCCTCGCCGGACATTGTGTAGACAGAGATAGCTTCCCACTAGAAACACTTCTCGGAGGGTTTTGGTACAGACGAATCGTAACCGGACACAAACTCTGATCTCGCGGACACGGATTTAACAATTTCGTTCTACGAATAAGATTTTACTTTACATATCATATGGGCCAACCATTAGAAAAATTAGGCCCATATACGAACCAAGCGTTGGTATACAATTTATAAAGATTCCATCAATGGGTTCTAGCTTCAGAAATTTTAGTTAAGATAATTAGAGACTAGAGTTGAGGTCTTGTATTGTATATTTGTATGTATAGAGATATATTTTTTTTAAACATATATTAATGTGAAAATTTTAATTAAAAATCTAAAGTTACGATATTAATAAATTTGACCGGCTTCTCGTAACTCTTTAAGTTCTTGAGTTTTGTAACGCTTAACAGTTCCATAAAATAAGCACACGTGTGAGAACATAATAACCAATTGTGACTAGATTTGGTGCTGAAATGAAATCCCGTGATATTTTCTAAAACGTCTTTAACGAAACAAAAACATAAAATGTGATACCAATCACCTTTTAAAATTAAAAATGAGATTAAAAAAAAAATCACTAATACCTTAATTTTTTCCCTTGACAATCCTTTTAATATAATAAAAAATCTACAGGTTTCAATATTTTCCATAAATTAAAAAAGTTTTGAAAATAAATAAACATTATAGGAACGTAATAAAATAAAAATAAATGGAGGGTCCAGATATCTTCTGATACATTGGACATGAATAAACTTTAGGGTGATTTGTCACTTCAAAAAAAAAAGTCTAAAAAGATTAACACTCTCTTCTTCCACAAAATGTTTTGTTCGCCACACACATTGTTCTCAGTGATCAGTTCTTCTTCTTCAATCTCTCTAGTTTAACTGGTGAGATTCTTCCTAGATTCTCTCGCCTTTGGTTCTCTAAAGATAAGTTGTTTCCATGCCTCTCGGTTCGGTGAATTTCGTCTTTAACATGTTTAGTTTCATCTCCTGCGTTTAATCATCGATTTTTCCTTCAAAGTATCGATTTTTATAGGCGTAGATGAGAGGTTTCGGATTCTGTACTTGTAGATTTGGAGAAATCTAGGTTTTTGAGGAGAAAGACTGTAGTTTTGTGTTCTCTGATCCAGATTCTCTTTATAAATTGGAGAAATGGAAGGAAATTGTTCACAAGGAGGCATTGTTCGTGGTGAAAATTCTTATGAGCGCTTTGATTCTCAAGGTTCTATGAGAGATCTTCGTCCAGATGCTATGAATCAGAATCAGAATCAGGACTCTGGCCTTCCCTTTACAATGATGGTTGCACGTCAAACTTGTGTTCAGAACTTGCCAACAACTGATCAGTACAACAATGGAGAACGAAGGAAGAACCCGGTGAGTGAGGAAGATGAACTATGTTTGAGTTGTGATGTTCATAACGAGTCTAACAAGTCCAAGAAAAACTCTCCTTGGCAACGTGTGAAATGGTTGGATAAGATGGTGAAGCTGATGATAACTGCTCTTTCTTATATCGGTAAGGACTCGGGTTTGGATAGTAATGGTTATGCAAGGAAATTTGCTGTTTTGCAGAAGAAAGGTAAGTGGAAATCAGTTTCTAGAGTAATGGGTGAAAGGGGTTATCGTGTATCGCAGCAGCAATGTGAGGATAAGTTCAATGATCTTAATAAACGGTATAAGAAGCTTAATGAGATGCTTGGTAGAGGTACTTCTTGTGAGGTTGTTGAGAATCCTGCACTCTTGGATAAGATTGATTACTTGAATGATAAAGAGAAAAACGAAGTTAGGAAAATCATGAGCTCTAAACATCTTTTCTATAAAGAGATGTGCTCGTACCATAACGGAAACAGATTGCATTTGCCTCATGATCCTGCATTGCAGCGATCCCTTCACTTGTTGACGCTCAGAAGCCGTGATGATCATGATAATGATGAACATGGGAAACACCAAAATGAAGTTTTTGATGATGAGGATGATCTTGATGGTTATGAGGAACATAATTTGTCTCGTAAGGATTATATAGGAGTCCATGATGGAGCCTTAGGTGACCGTCCCTTGAAGAGGTTAAGACAAAGCCAGAGCCATGAAGATGTTGGTCATCCAAATAAGGGTTATGTCTCTCACTTGCCTGGTTACCAGGCTGATGTGAATCGAGGAATTGAGTCGAAACAGTTGATTGAGTCTAAGTATCTCGAGTTAGAAGGACGCAAGCTGCAGATTCAAGCTGAGCTGATGGAATTGGAGAGACAACAATTCAAGTGGGAGAGGTTTAGTAAGAAAAGAGACCAGAAGCTTGAAAAAATGAGAATGGAAAATGAAAGGATGAAACTTGTGAATGAAAGGATGACACTGGAACTGAAACGAATTGAATGAGGTGCTAAATTATGAAGAAAATCAAATATGGCCTTCAACAAAAAAGGTCAAAGAAATTAATTAAGAAACGATGTAGCAGTGACTGGGTATCTAACAATTTGCCTTTAGGTATTTTTAGCTAAGATTTGAAGTTCAAGGTAAAGATTATTTTCATATTTTCTAATGAAATATTCTTGGTTATATAGAAAGTGGTTCTCTTCTCTATGCTTAGATTATGTCCTTTTAAGTATCAGTGTGACAATGACAAGAACATAAAGTAACTATTCAAAACTCCAACCTCTAAATTGGCTCTCTTCCATTAGCTTTTAGGTGTAAATTGAAGAATCTTTTGAATGTGCCTTTTAGTTTTTGGGAAAGAAAACAAAAAGGGCGAATTTCAAAACTTTCATATATTTTGGGAAAATATTGATTTTCATATATTAAACTCTACAAATAAATAATGGGAAAGAACAAAGTTTTAAAATACAACTAGAAAATTACAAGGTTGGCCCAAAAAATGTTGTATGGGCTAGTAAATAAAAAACTAGGCCATGACATTATATACACCCACATGAATAAAATGAAATTTCATGAGTCCTTTTTTTTTTTTTTCAAGCCTTTCGTGTTACTATTATTTTACCAAATCGGGAAGAAAAAAAAAAGTGAAATATTAAATTTGTGTTCTAAATTAAAAAAAAAAATTAAAATAAGAATTTTATTTTTTTTTTTTTTTTCCTTTTTTTACCTTTTTTTTCTTTTTTTTTTTTACAAAATCCTCTCCACTCTTTTTTTTTTTTTTATCTTTATAATTTGTTTTGTCTTTTCTTCTTTTTTTTTTCATTTCTTTTTCCCTTATTATCATTACAAAAAAAAAAGTGATATTAATTAACAAACAACGCAATAAAAATGCCATTTCATCTATTTATTAAATCTGAAAGTTAGATTATTTGTAAAATCAACATTTTAACAGTGGTTGCTTAACTTGTACATTAAAAACAAACAAGCTTTTACTTGACGCTAACCCCTTTAAATTTCCATGTTCCAACTCCAACACATCACCTGATTAAATCTTTATAATAAGCTTAGGTATCATACCTTATTTTTTTCCCCAAATTAAATGTGGCTATCATGGTTCAAAAAATCAGCCTAGGCACCGGTTAAGCGTTCAAAATATCTAGACCGCCACAATTTATGTTAATTCAAAAAAAATAATCGGTTCTCCGGTCCAGACAGTCCAAATCGGATGTAATCGGCCAAATCGTTCATCTCGCTCAATCGGATTTAATCGGCCAACTCACTCAACTCGCTCAATTCACCCGGTCTAAGCAGTCCAAATCGGATGTAATCGGTCAAGTCGCTTAATTGAATTTGAATATGTGGATGTGGATGTGCTTAGAGAAGAAGTTTAGTAAGAATAGATTTTTCTTAGCTTGTGTTTTAGTGAAATCGTTTTTGTCTTAACTTTATCATTTTGTAAGACATTCAATAATTTAAATTTCTAAAATTTAAAATTTATGTTTTATTATTATAGTTTAAAAATAATAAAATACTTAAAATTAAATTTAAAAATTATTAACGCCTATATCCCACCTAAATCCCAGTTAATCCATCTAAATGCTAGGCCCTAGGCTCTTATCAAACGTCTAACTGCCGCATAACAATTTTTCGAACATCGGTGGCTATTAACAAAAACAAAGTACACACGAAAAAAAAAAAAAAAATCTCAAAATAAAAGGTGAGCTGGAGACAGATAAGATAAACTGAGAGGTAAAAAACCCACATGGGAAGATGAAAGTGGCGTAGATAACTCTTATCCCACATGCCCTTCTTCCCCTTCCCATGTGATTTTTTCTATTTCCTTTTATACCCCTATAATTTCTTCTGCTTTCCATTTATTACCCCACTTTTTCTTTTACACCCCCTCGCCCTCACCTTTTCTATTTCCAAATCACATTAATCAAAAAACTATACGATTCAATATTCATCGTGAATTTGACTTTCACTTTATTTCTTCCGTCCTTGTTTTAACCGAATGGTTGAAAAATAACATGGTTTACGGATGATGGATCTACCAACTTTTTTTTATAAAAAAAATAATCCCAAGATTTAACCTTTTCAAGTTCTTAATTAATCCTGTCTGTGGACCCATTTGTATCAACAACATTTTATTGTTTAATATCTAGGCAAACTCTATAATTTAATTGCTAGGCTTACTCGTATAATTTTAATCTTATAGCAGCAGAATCTATTTATTTATTTTATTCTTTCAATTATACAAATATATTTTTATTCTCCGGGTGATTTGTGAATCCTTTAGTACTAATGCTTCCATTTTTAATTAGTTTTTTGTTTGTCTGTTATGTAAATATTATTTATATATTTTGCTCCATTATATTTAGGTAGATCATATGATATTTATATATACTGATGTAGACAAGTTAATCATCCTCATCAGTCTTCAAACAATCCATTCACATTCACATTGTGTCCAAGTTTACTGGTTAAACCACAGAAATGTCGGTTCTATTTCAAACTTATAAATTTGTCGGTCGGTTGTATAAATCGAAAAGAACCGCACCTAAACCATATTATTCATAATCATAATTATAATTGATAGAAGCACTATAAAAAGGGATTAGTAAAAAAAAGGGAGAATACAAATTATGACAGCGAAGCACCTTCACATGAATCCAAAATCCGCCGTTATATATCTCATGCTATGTGAAAAAAATGAATTCAATATATATACACAGAGATATATAGATATATATACGTCCACTTATATATGTTAGTATGTGGATTTTATTTTAACCTAGGCAAATAGTAATAATTAAGAATACGATTAAGGTTATTCTAAAAACTGATTGAGCTGGCATAAATTTGAAATTGAATTCGACTAACTAGTATAGTTAATATGATAGTTTGCAATTTTGCATGATAGAAACTAAAATACATCATAACTTATATTTCTGATTGGCACAAACATTTCGCAAATTCACATTTCTTTAAATTATTAACAGAATTATTCGAAACAAGTTATTAAGTAATTTTGTGGTTTTGCAGTATATCAAAAATGGCAAATGATAAAATAAAAAGTTAATGGTTAATAAGCCAAATGAATAATGGAGCGTTGAATTAGTATATAATGATAAATAACAACGTAAAACACTAGAAAGTACATTAATGACACGTTGGAAAATGAGTTAGATGCTTAGAGTAGATTAATTAGTTCGGAGCACAACAATTACAGTCCTCCACAGACACACTGACACACATATTTGTGCGTATATATAATTTGTGTGTGTGTGATTTTCCGTGCACACACATATTTGTGTATGTGTGTGTGTATGATTTTCCGTGCAGAAGCAGTCGTGCGAGTAATGATGGTAACTAAACCTGATCTTACAATTGTCTGCTAAGTTTTAAAAAACCTCTAAAACAACAGTAGTAGTTGAGTAAAATAACCTCTAAAACAATAGTAGTAGTTGAGTACTAGTTTATTTTTTCTCAATAGTCTTATGGAGTAAAAAGTTAAAAATTATGGAAGTAAAAGAATAAAATTACAAAAAGGGTTCAAACTACAAACAATATTCTACAAACAAATTTTCACCTCTATTTTTTTGTTGGTGTTAATTGGTGCAGTAATTTCGCCTTTTAGATGGGTCCATAGCTCCTTCCTCAATCCAGTTGCATTTTTTCCTTCATCTTTTTTTTTTTACACCTTAAAATTACCCTGGCACATCAATAACTGAATTACTTAAATTTTATAGCTTTTTATTTTATTTTATCAACCAAATTTTATAGCTTTTTTTTACACTAATGTCTCTGTTCATTTTTTAAGAATTTTCTGCAAAAAAACCGTCTACCTTGATGATTTTTGCAATTTTTAAAGAGTCCAAATCTACCTTTATAATTTGAAAAATCTAATGTATATGACCATGAAAATATTTACAAGATACTTATAAGGGTTATATTGCGTATTATCTTTGAGTTCACAGATTAAACTGCATTTTGTTAGAGGTGAAGGATAAAATTGTAAAAGTCAGGAAACCCTTTTTTAAATTGTGTTTTTTTATTTTTTACCTAATTCTTAAACTTTAATTTGTTGATCTCTTAGCAAAGTAACTCACCATATTTGAAAAATAGTAATCATATATATCTTTCGTTATGGATAAATCAATTTTTTTTATTAATATCTTATATTCAACGTCTTTTAAACTCTAATGCGGATGATTTGGCACAAAATGCCAGATCATTATCATGGTATGAATGATATGTAAATTCGGTATTTCCGATTTAACTCACCAAACTGTTTTAATTTAATATAAAATTGTTGACCAAAAAAAATTCAAAATTTTAAGCGTTTATGCATTATGCGTGTATATTCCGCATATAGTTCACTAATTAAATTATGTGAATAAACGTTATGCATTAATATTTATAAGTATTAACTAACACAAATATGTAGTCTACATTGGTATATTAATACACGTTGCTTGGATTTTATAACATTTTACTTTATCTAAAACCAAAAGACACCCCTTTCCTTTGATACATATCTTTCACAAAAACATAGTGGAGACTGTAGAACACATATTTTAGTAAAATAACTAGGTCTAGACTTCCGGAAGAAACCGATCGGCCCAACCCGTTCCGAACCGGCGAACAACCCGATAGGCTCACCACATCTGAACGTCCAATCCGATCTATTTTGATTATTTTGGCAATCGGTTAACAACTTAATCGGTTCGGCATCGGTTTTTCGATTAAACCGACATTCATTCTTCTTCTTTCCCTAAGCCTAATAACACGCAGCCACCAAAATTTTTCCTCTTCTTCGGCGAGATACTCAACTATTCATTAGACGATTCTTCTCCGGTGTCTCCTCAACGATTCTTCAGACGAATCTTCTCAAGTATATCTCTCTCTCTCACTCTCTTCTTCTTTTCTCAAGTTCCTTTTTATGGGGGATTTTAAAGTTAGCTGCTCTCTCTCTTTCTTCTTCTTCTTCTTCTTTGTCATCGTGTTCTCTCTATCTCTCTATTTTGTGATTCTGTTTTGTAGGTTCAATGGAGTTTGTCTCCGACGGAAATGGAGGCAGAGATGAGTGTTGTAGCGAAGGATTTGGCAGTGGCGACTGATTAAAAATCGATTTCAACAAACCCTAAATCGTTTTGAAAAAAATTCAGATCTGCTTGCGGTGAAGACGCTGGAGGAGGCAATTGTTCAGGAGGCGGAGGAGCAGGAGGGCTGTCTTCTTCATTGGGCGAAGGCATTTGCCAGAAGAGGTAGAGATGAATCAGGAGGCGGCGGAGAAGATGATTCAGCTGGTGACCGAGATGAAAAAAAACTTTAATCTCGATTTTTTCATGATGTAAACAAGTTTTTTTTTTGGGTATGTAAAACATATTTAGGTTTAATCGGTAAACTGAATTAAACCGATTAAACCCGATTAATTTTAGATTTCGGTTTGAATCGGCTAACTTTAAAACCAGATAAACCGACCCGATTCTGATATAGCCGACCCGGCTCCAACCTAGTTCGGCTAGCAAAACCAAAATCCGACAACTTGATTGTCGATTAGGCCGAACCGACCTGGCCCGTTTCTTCCGATGCCCAGGCCTAAACATAACATATATATAGATGCATATAATATAATGGTACGTAATACTATTTTTTGAGACCCGTTATTATAATGGTCGTTTTCAACTCCGAAGTGCACCTACGAAAAAGACCCACGACAGATAAAATATACTTTATTAGTATAATAATGTAATAAGATAAAAATTGTAACGTTAAGGGTCGAGCCATGCGAAAATCGAGTGGCTATAATATTTCGTAGAAAAATCATATTCAATGCTTTTAGGAGCTACCAAAAGGATGGTCCCTCATATCACCTTTCAATACAGTTTCGTGTAATTCATTAAATAACTCAATCTAACGCTATTAAAAATAACATTTACTGCCTAATCATGCCGTGAATTTCGATGAACATTCCAATCGTTTACCCGAACGCTATGCTGAGTAGGTTGATAATTAGCCTTCATTATGTACAAATTTGCTACGTTTGACAATTTAGATCATATTACAATTACAAACCCAAATTACCAACGTGTTAGTAAATTCATATAAATACATTCTAAAAAAAGGTGAAACACGTTGAAATTATGCAGTTCAGTCGAAAATTTTACCCAAAAAAAACACACCAAAGATAGTGAGTATATACTTTTTATTAACTGATCGTTACATCAAACAAAGATCGAGATATTGTGATTATGCTAACTGCAAAATATGCAAGCTGTGAAGGCCGTGAAAAACTTAGTCAACACTACTATCATAATTATGCTAGAATGTCCCGTTTTATTGATTGTTTAGATCTCATATGTCCCGTTTGTATCTATCCCTTATATATACAAAAGATCAATTCATTTGAATCCTTTTCAAATATATTTTGCAATATGTGTTTTTGTGCAGAATGCAGACTATATTAACCCTAGTATGTTGGGTTTTCAAATTCATATTGCGGTTGACCAAAAAGTAAAATTTTATAGTTAAAATAGAGAGTTTTGAACCAAAATTCATACGTTTTTTTGTCGAAATCTAAATAGGTATTTTAATCAAAATTCGAACTAAGCACTTCCAAGGCACATCCTTCTTTGGAGGGCAAAACAAATTTACCACCAAACTAAATACTGGTAGTAATAAAGGTAAAACTATTCATAGCTGACTCATATAAAAAAAAAAACAACAACAACAAAATATTGGTAACGGGACGTTGGAGAAATTAATATAGGTAACTATTGACATTGATTGTTTAGGTTGTCATCGTTTTTAAGTGTTTAAATAATATGATTTAGTTAAATAACGGCCGTCAAATCGGTTTGAGATGATGCAAGAAAATAAAAATGAATAACGGAGGCTATGTATGGCCTCAACGGGAAATGGTCACCATTTACTTCAATCCCGAAAATGACTTACATCTAACCACTTCCCTTCCAACATCCCCTCATCCTTTTTTTTATATTTATTATTTTGTTTACTTAATTCGGGTCATACAAATAAAATAGTTTATTACAAAAATGTTCAAATCTCTTGATTGATTTGAAATCAAGCCAGTGTTTATTATATAGTATGGAAGATCAGTAAAATAATTTGCATTTGTGAATGCGAGGGGAGGGGCACAAACCCAGATCAGTGATCAGGATGGTTTAGTTTATTATATTCATGATACATTTTTAAAATGTTGAGCTAATAAAATATATTAATAGCTTTAAAAACCTCAATGATTAAAGGTCAATGGGATCCACGTTAGGGTCAAAATAGTAATTTTCGAATAATACGTAAGTCATCCGCCACTGAATACGTTCCAAAAAGCAAAGTTGATCCTCATCTCCACCTACCTTTTTTTTTTACGTTTTACCCCCTAAAAATTGTTGTAATCTTACATTTTTCTCATTATCTTATAAGTTTCACTATGATTAGCACGTAAAGAATGATGATATTATTATGAAACTAGTAAGTTTCAAATTAAAAATAAGTAAACAATTTACTTGAGATTAAAAGCCGGCTTTTGAAAATAATTTAGCTGGACGGACAAAAACCAACTAATAATCACCACTGTCTTTATGCGCAGCTGTCGATAAGTCTCTGCAATAATTTATTTTTTGTAGTTAATAAATAACTATTGGTTAAAATTCATCCATCCTTCAGTTTCCTTCATTTATATCTTTTTGTGCCCACCTTTTTTCATCATTGCACATACAACCCATGATGATAAACTCTTGATTTTAACATCACACCATTACTCTCTCTTTGCTTTTTCTTACAGATATTTTCCACTATGATTGATTATTCATTATGAACTAAAATTAAGCAGTAATTAGTTTCCTATACTTTGCAAAGAGTATTGTTTTAAAAGTAGTATATACAAAACATATAGTGTATATATATATATAATAACAAATCACACACAAATAATATCGGTTTAAATTTTATATTATAATACAATAACACTATTACAAATCACTATATTTTAAATATGGCCGTGTTATTTAATATTTTAATGCAATGGTTTCTAAATTAATACCCAATAAATACAGTATAATCATTTAAAATAAAAAATATTTGAATATATAATTCATATTAAAATATTGGTTGTCTTATTATATTTAATAATATGTATAAAATGTTATTGTGATGGGATGAAGTTGAGGTGTTAGTCAAATTTCTAAAAATCTTCTACAAGTCAACTTTGACATTTTCTGCTTCTAAGTCAGTGACTTCCACAGTATGTTACAATGAGATTGTGAACATAGAGAAGAATTTAATTTACAAGTGTAATAATAAGGATAACAAGGTTAGAGATCAGGCGGGTGTGATGAGAGATAAGTTTGAGAAGTATTGGGATGGATTGATAAATATGAATCCAGTAGTGATTATAGTTAGTGTGTTTGATCTAAGAAACAAGATGCAATTTGCATTTTTATGCTTTAAACAGTTATATGGTAAGGATACCATTGAGTGTAAGTAGCTACACTCTTCTGTTTTAAGTGTGTTGAAGAAGATGTATGATGAATATAGTCTGAAGTTTAAAAAGCCAGAAGAGGATCAATCTTCAGGTGGAGATTCAGGGACAGTGAGATCTGATAGTGTTATTTTTGATGATGATGATGATGATAACATATGCATGCAAAGTATTTATGATAAAATAAATAGCATAAGGGGAAGTGAAGATGTTTGGAGTGAGTTGGACATTTACTTGGCTGAAAAAACTGAGCTAAAAGTTGAAAATAATTTAGGGCTTTCTTATGATGTTTTATCTTGGTGGAGGTGCAATAAAACCAAGTTTCCTATCATATTTAAGCTTGCCTGAGATATACTTGCAATCCAAATATCCTCAGTTGCCTCAGAATCCGCATTCAGTACCACTGGTCGTGTCTTGGACCCTTACCAGAGTAGCCTAACACCTTATATGGTTGAGTGTTTGTTGTGCTCACAACAGTGGCTAAGGAGTAACTTGAAGAGTGAAGCTGAAGTCGCAAATTTGGTTCAAATGATGGAAAAAACTGAGTTTTTTTACTCTCTTGGTAAGTATGTTTAAGTTTCCTTAATTTTAGTTGATATAAACTTATAAATTACTAACTAATGCAATTTGTTGTGTACATGCTAGGAGCTCAGCTACAAATCTCCAATGATTTGGTATGTCTCTCCTCTTTAGTACTCTTATGTTTTTGTTATTACAAGTTTAATAAAGCAACATTTCATAATTAAGAATGTAAAAAAATGTATGTAGGATTGGCTTATAAAGATGGTAGTTGTAGTATCCTCCTGATGTTGATGGTCTTCTTCCTAAGCTGAATCGGTGATGATATTGGTTTATTTGAAGCTTTGTGTAATTTAGAATTAAGTTTGGTTTTTGCTTTGAACATTACGTTTGTTTCTTGCTTTAGACATTGAGTTTGTTTCAGGTTTTAGACATGTTTTAGGTTTGTTAAAATTTGTAGACATATGTTTCAGGTTTTTTAAATCTCTGTTTTAGCACAAAAAACGTGAAGTTTGTAGAGAATTAGTCATGTTTCAGGTTTGTTTGATATTCTCGGTTTTCTCGATTTTTTGGTTTATTCGGGTTTAAAATTTCAAATTTTTAAAGATTTTTTTTGTTTTTATTGTTTAATTCAGATTTTATTAAAAATAAAAACTGAACCAAAATAACCTAATTCTAATTCGGTTAAGTTCGGCAGTAATATCTCTCGCCGAAAAAATTGAAAAATCGAAAAAACCGATCCAAAAAAACCGAAAATCCAGGACTATATAAAAGTGTTTTATTATATTTTATAATATATGGAAAGTGTAAGGAAATTGGTGAAAATACTTTTAAAGCGATATGGAAACACTAAAATGAATTACAACTTGTAAATCCAAAAATTTAGTCAATCACACTTTAACTTTCATAAAATCTCTAAAATAAATTACTTTTGTTATCATCTAAGCTAAAATAAATAATTTATCTTTACGTAACGGTCATAGCTATTTATAATCGAAATCTTACAACCAATTTGTCTACAAACGTCCACGGTAACAATTATAACTAGGCGCCCATGTTTGAGACGTGTGCATCAATTTCACATTCTACAAATCAAGCAAAAATTACTAAATTATTTAGAATTATATTATTATATTTTCCATTATGTCGGTTCGATCTATATATTATTTAATTAAATTAACTTTGAATCCAAAATATTAAAACACCTTAATTTATCCAATTAATGATATTTGTTTATTTTTTTACTTTGAGACAAAATCCCATAGGGTGGTTTTGATGATAGTTAGTTAACTTTATCAATCTAAGTCCCCTTTAAAAAATCAAAATAAACCACAATTACAGTATACAAATGTTGGTAAGTAGTAAAAAAGTAGAATACTACAATTTACCCAAAACTCAGAATATGGAGGAGAGAGAAATTGTGAAGATTCCATTTTGGCTCAAACAAAGGAAAAAGTATCAATAAAAGGGCGATAAATTAAAATAAAATAGGTAAGAAAAAGAAATACATCATATATATATATATATATTTTCTTTTCTTTTCAGAATGGCTCCTTGAGATTGACAAGCAGATCTCATCACCATAAAATAAAATAAAAAATAAAATTAACTTAGGTATTTACAAACTCTCTAACACCATAAAACCCTGCGCCTGCAGATTTCACTCTTCTTCTTCATGTAAACTCTCTCTCTCTTTCTCTCTCTATCTCTCCCTTTTTTTTTTTCTTCTCTAAATTTTTATTTTTTTCCCTTTTTTAATTTTTAATTTTTCATTTCTGTAACTTCTTCGTCAAAGACAGAGAGAGGGGGGGAGGGAAAACAAAAGAAAGAGATTAAAAATCAAAACTATTAAACGATGATGCAACTGGGTGGTACTCCTCCGACGACAACTACAACCGCTTCAACCGCTACTGCAGCACCGCCACAATCGAACGATTCAGCCGCTACAGAAGCAGCGGCAGCAGCGGTTGGGGCGTTTGAGGTGTCGGAAGAGATGAACGACCGAGGTTTTGGAGGAAATCGTTGGCCGCGACAGGAAACGCTAGCGTTGCTGAAAATACGATCTGACATGGGAATAGCGTTTCGAGACGCTAGCGTTAAAGGTCCCTTATGGGAAGAGGTTTCTAGGTGCGCCTTTTCTTACTTTCCCTTTATTCCTTTTTCTTTTTTTGCTTATTTTCTTATTCCACTCTTTCTTTCTTTTTTTCCCCAGTTGAGATAATTAATCTAATTGGAAATGATTATGAAAGCTTTGTTTTTTTTTTGTAATTGACCAGAGAGTGTTAAAGATCTGGATTTTCTAGAGTTAATTGTCTGAGATTTGGTTCAAAGTTAAAAAAATTTCTTTTGGGGTTGCTTGAATTTCGCCGAATTTGTAAGAAATGTCTTCTTTTTTTGTGTGTGTATAGTTCAATGAGATTCAGATTCAGACAGTTCTTGAAGTGGGTTTAATTAAATTTTTAAACTTTATTTAAAATTGATTAACAGTTAATTTAGTTGAGTCATGTTTTATTCATGAGATTGAGAAAGGGCGAGAGTCTTTTCACAAACTCATGCTGATTTACCTAAAAACAAAATTCGTCCTTTTTTTTTTTTTTATCACATAAAGTTTTGATTTTTTTACTGTGGAATCGTTATGAATTTGTGAGATTATTTTTGTGAATTTTCTCAGGAAAATGGCGGAGCTTGGTTACATAAGAAACGCAAAGAAATGCAAAGAGAAATTCGAAAACGTTTACAAATACCACAAACGAACCAAAGAAGGCCGTACCGGAAAATCCGAAGGCAAAACTTATCGCTTCTTTGATCAATTAGAAGCTCTCGAGACTCAATCAACAACAGCCTCACTCCATCATCAACAACCGCAACCACCTCTACGACCACACCAAAACAACAACAGCTCCATATTTTCAACTCCTCCTCCGGTAACGACAGTTATGCCGGCGGTAGCAAACATCAGTACACTTCCATCTTCATCAATTCCTCCGTATACTCAACAAATGAATGTACCTTCGTTTCCAAACATCTCCGGCGACTTTCTATCGGATAATTCGACATCGTCTTCGTCTTCTTATTCGACTTCTTCTGATATGGATATTGGCGGTGGTGGCGGCACAACGACGAATAGGAAGAAGAGGAAAAGGAAATGGAAGGAGTTTTTCGAGCGGTTAATGAAACAAGTTGTTGATAAACAAGAGGAGCTTCAACGCAAGTTCTTGGAAGCTGTTGAAAAGCGAGAACACGAGAGATTGGTTAGAGAAGAATCTTGGAGACTTCAAGAGATTGCCAGAATCAACCGTGAGCACGAGATCTTAGCTCAAGAACGCTCTATGTCCGCTGCAAAAGATGCCGCGGTTATGGCCTTTCTTCAAAAACTATCAGAGAAGCAACCGAACCAGCCAACGGTACAGCCGCAGCCGCAACCACAACCACAACAAGTTCGACCACCACAAATGCAGCTTAACAATAGTAATCAGCAGCAAACGCCTCAACCGTCTCCACCGCCACCTCCTCCTCCGCTTCTGCAGCCAATTCAAGCTGTTGTACCGACTTCAGACACTACGAAAACGGACAATGGTGATCAGAATGTGACTCCAGCTTCAGCGTCAGCGAGCTCGTCACGGTGGCCGAAAGTGGAGATAGAAGCATTGATAAAGCTGAGGACGAATCTTGATTCAAAATATCAAGAAAACGGACCAAAAGGACCACTGTGGGAAGAAATATCAGCGGGAATGAGAAGGTTAGGATTCAACAGGAACTCAAAGAGATGCAAAGAGAAATGGGAAAACATAAACAAATACTTCAAGAAAGTCAAAGAGAGCAACAAGAAACGTCCCGAAGATTCCAAGACTTGTCCTTACTTTCACCAGCTCGATGCTTTATATAGAGAACGGAACAAATTCCACAGCAACAACAACAACAACATCGCATCTTCTTCTTCAGCTTCCGGTCTTGTTAAACCGGATAATTCTGTTCCGTTGATGGTCCAACCGGAGCAACAATGGCCTCCGGCGATAACGAAGACCGCAACTACGGCAGTGGCTGCGGTTCAGCCTGATCAGCATCCTCAGCCGTCGGATCAGAACTTTGATGAAGAAGAAGGTACAGATGAAGAATACGACGATGAAGATGAGGACGAGGACGAGGAGAATGAAGAAGAGGAAGGAGGTGAGTTTGAGCTTGTGCCTAGCGATAACAACAAGACGACGAATAATCTTTAATGATGATCATGCGAGTTCGATTCGGATTGGTGGTGAAAGATTAGTAATCTTTTTTTTTTTTTTAAGTTTTGATACAAAAGATGAGAATTTAAATATTGGAGGGCGGGTTTGTTTTTTTTTTTCTTTTCTTCATCTTTGATTTTTATTAAGTTATACTGAGGAGAGATTTAATATGTTAAAACAAAAATTAAATAAATGTGATTTAATTATTTTTTTCCGGGATATATAAATAAATAAAAATTGATAAGAGAGGGGGACAATGTGGGGTTTTGATAAGTGAATAATAAAAACTGTAACTTGTAATAATGTTTTTAAAAATTGAATGGTTCTTGTTGTTAGTGACGATGTGCTATTTGTTTTTTTACATATAATTGTTATAGTTTTGTCTACATTATAAAAAATTAATAACAAGGTGGGACTGAGAGACGAGAGGTACTCATCCTTTTCAGTAACAGTTTCCTTGGTAATATAAATAAATAAATAAAAACTTTATATTTTAAATTGAGAAGAAAAAAAAGAAAGAGAAGATGCCAAGTTCACATGCACACAATGAGAGAGCGTGGGGTTTGGGGTCCACGTGGAAAAAGGAATCTAACTCTTTCATCTGCTCTCTCTCTCTGACTGTGTCTTCTCCTTCTTCGTTGCCCTAAAACGCAAGACACTCTTCTTTTTTGTAAAGGGTGATTTCGTAAATTCAATTGTCGAACGCACGTGACAGATCCAACCATTTATACCAACAACAACAAAAAAAACTCCTATTTGAGACGATGATTCTTCGCTGTGTCACAATTTAATTCATAAGTACTATCGACACATGTTTGGTCGCATTTCCAGATCTGTTTAACCGAAAAATTGATGTATCTACCGACGATCGTGACTCCTCTTAACGCTTTTACGTATTACTTAGTTATATATATGTACACAAACACTCCCTCTCGTGGAATCCTCAAGGATTAACACATCATACTAATTGTGATTTAAGTAGATGTTTAATTTAAATATTAATGTTCGGTTTTAAATATTGTTATTCATACCAAACTCAAATCATAATTAAGCTTGGTTCGGTTATGAATATTCAAGATGTTATAAATTATTTATAGTATATTGCACATGTTACCAATGAAGAGCATATATCATATATATCCAAGCTTGGGTTGTACGTTAAGTGATATTATATATATATATATATGTATATATATTTGTACACTATAAAATTACCTAATCGACATTTAACATTTACATCTTACGTTTTTACTTTATGTAGAGACTTATTTTTGTGTCAGATTGGTGAAGAGCTGTTTTCTTCTTACGGTTGTGTGTGTTTAATTTTTTTGATCATCTGCGAAACCAAACTGCCTAAACTAAACCACCGCAATAGAATTAAGGGGTCTATACAAGAGAATGAGTTCATATCCGGAACCAAACAAGGAAGCCAAACGTCTTTTAAACAGAGGACATGACTCTCTCTTATCGACAAAAGCTCTATTGAGCCACAAAGGATGACCGTTTGCAACATAAGATTGCATCGTGTGCTCACTCGTAACGTTTTGAGCAATGAGATTAGCCTCTCTGTTATATTCTACGGTTTCCACTTTCAATTTCCACTCTATGTATATTTACATCAAAAATTTAAAGTATATCATTTTATTATTATTTGTCTATGAATCCTTAAAACCTAGACACGAATCTACAATATCTTACCCAACTTTCGAAGTTTGAAGAAAGGAACTACCATTTTATTGTAATTATTTATTGTCTTTTTCCCCTCTTTTGCAATATAATATGTGACTCATGTGAGCCCACTTTAAATTGTTTGGTGTGTGTTATCGTTTATTTGGATCAGATAACAATCACTTAATATTCTGTTTACTTTTTATGTTTCTTCTTAGCATAAGCAAGTCTTAGTTTGTACCGTTGAATTATAGAATATCAATATCTCGTTAAACTAATTTGAAACGGCGAGTTTTAAATGATTATATTAAACAAGGCAATAAGTAGACATCAAAGTAAACGAAAAGGACTTGTAGGAAATATATATCCTTATTTAATAGTATTGAAAATTGAACTTGCTGGTCCACCGTCAACGGATGTAGATCAGTTGATATATGAATTTATTTGTACGTCCATAAATTTCTCGATGTATTTATTGGATGTAATTTTGAAATAACTCAAGATATTTTTGGATCGGTTTTCAATTTCCTTGTGTGGGTACGTAATAATTTCTCACCAAGCGACCTACTTACTATCAATTCTATATGATGTCTACATATATATAGAGATGTAATAGAGGTTTGATGTTATTTTGACTTAGGCCAATTCTTTTTTCTTTTCTTGTGTTATATGATTATAATCACAACAGATATTTGAAATAATTATGTAGCAAATGCGAGGATGATGAATGACTTTACATATAAATATTTATGATGAACAACTCTCTCCAAAACAGACGAACTGTTTAACATATATCATATTTAAAATTAATAACTTTATCCGTAAGACACAAGATTGCAATAGACAATTTTATTTGTAACATGTTGGAAGTTTTGGTGAAGTTTTATTCCTGATCTGCAAAAAATTACATTTGCTGAAAATCAAAATTAAAATATGACATAAAAACATTAATTTTTTTGATCCACTACATAAGAAGCTTTCCACACTCGTCTTAAATTAGATCCATCGTCTCACTGTATTTAAAACTCGAGACTCAAATTAGACATATTTCAAAATGCGCTTTAAATGTAAGAAATATTTTTTTTCTTTCTAAAATGTGCCAAATGCACTGGTTATCCTCGTTGAGTTACACGTTTTCTGGAATTGAAATTTTGTAGGATATGGATTTTCTTATGAAGAAATTTGTGTCATCATTTAACTATATATACAAATATATAAGATTATTCGTTCTGATGAGTCATTAAAAATTGCACAGTTATTTCAAGGATATACGAGGAAAAATTTGTAATGAGTATAACATGATTTCAGACCATAGACCTGTAATGAATTCGAACAATTTGTGGCACTGAGTAAGTACCTCCATGAAAAGCAATCAACAAGTGGACATCATGCATTTTATTGCTGTATCTCAAAATAATGTTCTCCAATCAATTTTTCCACCCAATTTTTAATTCGTGTCACCATAAATTGTATTGTTTAGTTTTTGTATAACCAAAAAGATATTTTTGCATAATTTAGATAGTTTGAATGATGCAGCGCAGTCAAACGTTTACGATAACCACAGATTTTAAAGTTTGGTTTATGTTGCTTGTTTGATTACGAGAGTTTAGGTCTAGTGATTTCGAAACTTAATTGTCAAAAAACTATATACCGACAATATGATAAAAAGAAAAAGAAAAAAAAAATGAAACTTGAAAAATCCAAAGCGCAGAGAAGTGGGCATGGAAAAGGGAAAATGAGATGTGAGAAAGAATGGTGGCTACTTATTAAGAACGGAATCTTCTTCTTTTTCTTTTCCGTAAATGTTTGATGATTTCTATTTACATCTCTTTTCCTAGGGGCTAAAACAATGATGCCGACTCAAATACTGTATATGACACTGTTTGTTTCTCCATCTAACATTTCCATTCAAATAATTAACCCAAATATTCTATTTGGATAGTCTATTTGAATGTCTTTTGTTTTCATTTTGAATTTTCATCTAGATAATTCATCCCAATGAACATTTGTTTGTTTGTTTAGTTTTTGTAATTCTCCATCTCCATATAAATGTTTTTAATAAAAAAATGACTAAAATACCCATATTTTTAATCTAATCATATTTTTAACCTTAACTTTAATCATATTAATTTTAAATTCTTGATTTAAAATATATTTACAACTAAATACTTTTCAAATTATTATTTTTGACATTTATAAATTGATTTAAAATATATTTACAACTAATATATTATAAAATATTGAAATTTTACGATTTTTCAAAAAATTTACGGTTTTTCAAAAGATTACGATTTCCAAAAATTCTATAGTTTTCCAGAAATTTTACGGTTTTCCAAAAATTTTATGTTTTCGGAAATTTTACGGTTTTTAGGAAATTTAACGGTTTTCCAAAATTTTACTATATTCCAGAAATTTTACGGTTTATCGAAAATTTTACGATTTTTAAAAAAATTTACGGTTTTCCGGAAATTTTATGGTTTTCCAGAAATTTTACGGTTTTCTGGGAATTTTACGGGTTTTCGGAAATTTTACGTTTTTAAAAAAAATTTACAGTTTTCCAAAAATTTTACGGTTTTTCAGAAATTTTACGGTTTTCTGGGAATTATACGGTTTATCGGAAAATTTACGGTTTTTTCGAAAATTTTACGATTTTTCGGAATTTTTATGGTTTTTCAGAAATTTTACGGTTTTCTGGAAATTTTACGGTTTCCAGAAATTGTACAGTTTTCCAGAAATTTTACGGTTTTCTGGAAATTATAAAGTTTTTTGGGAATTTTACGTTTTTTAGAAAATTTTACGGTTTTTTGGAAATTTTACAGTTTTTCCAAAATTTTACTGTTTCTGGAAAATTTACGGTTTTCCAAAAATTTTACGATTTTTGAAGGTTGGAAGAGATTATGAATTTTTGAGAGATTGAGACTTTGGTATTTTGTAATTTTTCTATTTAATGAAGGATATATTTGGTATTTGCTATTTTGAATGATTCTCCATTCAAATGATCCAATTTGAATCAGTCAGATGAGTTTTAAATTTTTGCCTACATTTTTATAACTCATTCAGATGGTTCATCTGGATGATATTTATTTTAGACACTAAACAAACATCAATTTTCATCTTCATCCAGATGAACCATTTGAATGACAAAACAAACAGGCCCTATGTATAATCATGCATAAGAGCACAACTTTTAATTATATCCATATACACTTCAACAATCATTTGTAGAAAAACAGTATAGTTAAATTTTTAGAGACAAATCTCTCGATATTAAAAAATTTCTAAGGTACAACAAAGTGGTTGCGAGAAATAGTTTTAGAAAGATATAAAGAATTATGAATCTAACAGAATGGTCGCATGAAATAAAGTAGAAAATTTTTTATGAAAAAATTATGAGATTTCATAAAAGAGAAAAAATAATTTCAAATTCTAACAAGTAGATTTTGAAGATCAATTAAAACTTCGAATCCTTTGGAATTGATGGAGTTCTTGAGAATTACGGGAATACAAATTTTCTTGTAACCCCAGTTAGAGTTCAAGACAGTTTTGAAAAGTTTCCCCTAATTGACCTAAAAGAAGTGATATATCCAAAAAGAAAGTGATTCTTTTTGCTATAAATGGTTTGTTGAAAAATAAGTTTTGGCAAAGCATAATATCAAAGTTAGCTTTTACTTTTGTTTTGACACGACAAAGGTCAACATTTCGTGGGGGGGACATAAAGAAGTTTTAGGCAAATGAATTCTCATGGCGTTGAGGAGCAAAAGTCTATTTTCTATGACTCTAAAATATGCCACGGAACATCTTTAACTTTGTTTTTCGCAGTTACAAAATTCACACATTCATCGCTTATTTTCAGTAATACATATTTTAAATCATTCTAGTTTTACTGAATATCTCAATCGTTTAGCTTCCAATGGTTACTTGTTTGTTTATACGAAAAAAAAAAAAAAAAACATCTAATCCATTTATCAAAATATACACAATTTAGTATTTAATGTTCTGCCAAAGGAGCAAGAGAATGTTCTGCCGTTCTCATTGATAAGTTCTGAGATGTCATATATAATCTTAAATGATACACCCTACACTACAAGAAAACATGGTGATTTCCGACCAAAATTTCCGACAAATAAAGTTGTCGGAAAAATACAGACTAATTTCCAACTAAAATCCTACGAAAAATAATTTTGTAGGAATTTTCTCGGTAAATTTCGTCGGCAAACACTTAAAAATTCCGATAAACTTTTAAATCGAAAATTATTCGGAAATTATTGTCGGGAAATAGTCGGTAAATAAATATGTTAAATCCAACTAATTTCCGACTAAATTTTGTCGAAAATCAGTCGGAACAAGAATTAACCGTTATCGAATTAGAATTCAAAAAATACCGACTAAATAGTGACAAAATTCCGACTTAGTTAAATTTTGTATATATAACCCATCCTACAAACACAAAAACATCTCATGATACAAAAGTTCTAACATCCTAAAATGTGTCGACATCGGAGCAAGGTGAAAGTTCTGAAGGTCCGTTAATACCTGGGCCTGCAGGTATTATACAAATAGCGATAAGAAGGAAGAAAAACAAACACCATTCGGCATTGGACGCGGAAGGTGAAGTTATTTCCACGCAGAAGGTAATTAACAAAATAGGAACGGAAAATGATCGTGAAGATGATGATTTTGTTAAGGAACCGTGGTTAACGGCCATTAATTTTGTGCGTCAGAAAGGTAATTTATATCAATATAAAGATTTTTCATAAATTAACTGTAATTATTTTAAACATAAAGTAATAATTATGCTTAAAAATTATTATAGCTCGGCTCATGCAAATCCCTGCAAATTGTCAATTTATGATTGCAATAAGCAGTATTTTTGACGACACAACTAACTGGAGACGTATTGAGAAGGTGGTTGGCATGGTTAAAACATTTCAACCGAATGGACGAGGCAATGCAATGGTTACACTTAAAGATCCTAGTGGAACGATTGATGCAAGTGTTCACAGAAAAGTGTTCGAAGATCCATTTAATGCTGCAAACATACGGGTTGGATGTGTAATTATCTTACAAAAGATTGCAATAATTAGGATGTCGCGGACAAAGTGTTATTTGAACATTGTTGCGAAAAACATTGACAAAATTTTTACCAACGATAATTATTTGCAGCTGGACCATATTGAACACATGGAAGAAGATGGTTACGTTTCTGAATCAGATGAAAATTAATGATATTTTAGTTTGTTTTTTTTAACGTTATGTTGTTGGAATAAAATTTTCAAATTAATATATATGTTTGTAATGTTAGTTGAAAATTTTAATTATTAATAACTAAAATTTTCGACCATATAACGACCAAAAAGTAAAATATCATGTAAATACCGACTAAATTCTGACTAAATTTAGTCAGAATTTAGTCGGAAACAACAAAGTATTTATCAGTTGAACAATCTGACAAAATACCGACAACATTACAGAGGTAGTAGGAATTTTCGTCGGTAATGTTTTCTATATATCTCCATGTTGGTCCTCGCATAATCATCATATTTAAAACAATGTCAAATTTTCCATGTTCAGAAGAATCAGATACCGAGAAGATTACAGACATGGAATTAAGTTGGTCTGAACTACAAAATGTTGTCGGTATTTGGGATGGAACGAGAAATATTTTCAGAACTATTTTCGGAGTCGAATTTGGTTTCTTCTCAAGTTGGGGGAAAATGTTATGGCGAAGGCTCTGTAAGTAAACCACACAGAGAATTTGATAACGTCCGCAAGATTGATGGAGGGGAAGATAGAATAGTTAGAAAAGTACAAGATGGAGAAGTTACAAATTTACGAGATGAGGAGGATGGATTACCGAACAGCCTTTTGCATGTCGTTCGTCATGATGAACGTAAAAGTTTTTCGATATTATGCTCAAATGTATTCCATTAAGTAATGTTATAATAATATTTGTTTGTATACTAACCATAATGTTTTTAAAAATATAGATAACATTTTCTCCAAGAATACTAGCAAAGAACCGAAAATATAGGCTCATGTCGATCCTGGTTTTGAGAATTGGATAAAGAAGATGGATAAAGAAATGAAATGAATAATAATATGTAATGATTAATAATAGTAACAAAAAATATTTATGAAATATTTTTCCATTTGATAACTTGTTTTATTAATAATTATCTGTTCAATTAAGTTGATAATGCAAATCACATTTAGAGATTCGAGTTATTTATATAATAACATTAAATATCGGTCACATAAAATCGATGATATTCTGACTAACTTGGTCAATAATTAGTCGGCCAATACAACGGATATTTTGGCAGACTAATTTCCGATGAAATTAGTCACAGTTTGGTCGGCGTGTCTAACGGCTACTTGGCCCGACCATAAACCGATTAAAGTCATCGGAATATATTACGGTTTAAAATTTTCTCAACGGAATTCCGACTAAATTATTGGTCGACATTTCTGCTATATATACTTCCACCCTCATGAAAAACATATCTCAAACACACCTCTCAAACCATATCAAAAAAAAAAAAAATATCTAAATACATTTTTCTAAGATTTTCAAAATGGGTGAACCTACAATTTATAGTGTTCGGTCGTAGATATATAATCGTTTGGATGAAGTTACCGGAGAAATGGTCTCGAATATAAACGAGGCTTAGAAGAGTTCATGAAGTTTGCTTCACAGCACAAAATGAGTCATACACAAGGTATTATGTCATGTCCTTGTATAAAGTGTGCAAATGAAAATTTTTGGGGAAAGCAAATAGTATTTAATCACTTATATTGGAGCAGTTTTACACCTGGGTATTATATATAATTTTCTCACGGTGAAGATTTTACATCTGGGCCGAGTAGTCATGCTAGGAGGAGAGAACATATTAGGCAGAAAACCGAAAATTACGGTGAAGATAATAGTTCCTCAATAAGGGAAGAGGCTAGTGTGGTACGGATGGTTAGAGATGAGTTCCGAGAGACAGTAGGTGTTGTTGGTGAGGAACCCAAGTAAGAAGCACAGAGATTTTTTTCTATGTTAGATGCTGCTAAAAATCCCATATATGCTGGGTGTAGAGAAGGACATTCTCCGTTATCAGCTGCAACAAGAATGATGAATTTGAAGACATATTACAATTTAAGTGAAGATTGTGTCGATGGATGGGCTCCATTTTTCAAAGATTACATGCATGAAGATAATGTTGCGCCTGCTACATATAGTGAGATCCAGAAATTATTTTTTGGACTTGGACTACCATTTCAGATGATAGATGTAGGTAGAAAAAATTCCATGATTTTTTGGAAAGAATCTGCACAGTTAAGTCAATGCCGGTTTTGTGGGACAGATAGATTTCAGGAATCGAGTGGGAGAAACCAGATTCCATATCAGCGTATGTGGTATTTGCCAATAGCGGATATATTGAAACGTTTGTTTCAATCTGGAAGGACTGCAAGTGCGATGAGATGGCATGTTCACCACGAATTTACCGGTGAAATTTCATATCCATCAGACGCTGAAGTTTGGAAGCATTTTGAAAATGTATATCAAAATTACGGTAGTGAACCAAGAAACGTTTATCTCGGATTATGCACTGATGATTTCAATCTTTTCGGGAAGTTAGGACATAAATATTCCTTATGGCCTATAATCGTCACCCCATACAATCTTCCACCAGCTCTATGCATGAAACACGAATTCCTTTTCCTAACCATATTGGTTCCTGGGCCCAGCCACACAAAAAGATCTCTTGATGTTTTCCTGAAGCCGCTGATAGCAGAGTTACAAATGTTATGGCATGAAGGTGTCCCTGTTTTCGAGGTGTCTTGTCAGCAGAATTTCAACATGCGTGTTGTTCTGATGTGGACTATTAGTGATTTTCCTGCATTCTGAATGTTATCGGGGTGGACTACACATGGAAGATTGTCATGTCCTTATTGTGTTGATAATACAGATGCTTTTCAATTAAAAAAGGGAGGAAATCATGCTGGTTCGACTGCCACAGACAGTTCTTACGAAGAAATCATCCGTACCGACGAAGTCAGACACTTTTTCGAAAGAACAAGACAGTTCGAGATTCTCCTTCACCTGTTATTGACAGTGAATACATTTTCCACCAATTTAGAGATTTCGGTGTTGAGTGTACTGTAGATGTTGGGGGAAACGGCCATGACAGGATATATGGATATCGAAACAACACAACTGGCACAAGAAGAGTATCTTGGGAGTTGTCATATTTGAAAGATCATATTTTGCGCCACAATCTAGATGTTATGCATATTGAGAAGAATTTCTTTGACAACATCATCAATACTCTGCTAAATGTCCCTGGGAAAACTAAAGACAACATTAAAGCAAAAATGGACTTATCATAGATTTGTGCTCGAGATGATTTACATCTTTTAGCCGATGGAGTTGGTTCAATACCTATATAGAGATTAGATGCGGAGAAGAAGTTAGCATTCTTCCAATGGATTATCGATTCTGTTAAGTTTCCGGATGGATATGCGGCAAATCTTTCGTACTGTGTTGATGAACATAGTGGACGGTTAGTAGGTATTGAAAGTCATGATTGTCATGTCTTTATGGAGCGTTTACTCCCATTCGCTTTTGCCTAACTTTTACCACCTGCCGTACATGAATCTGTTATAGGTACACTAACTTATAAAAATGAAAACTCTTTTTGATAAATGTAAATTTGCAATAGTTAATCAATGCTCATTGTTTGATGTATATTACACATATAGGGTCTTTTTTCAGAGATATATGTTCTCGTTCTCTTACTATCGCCGGCCTGGAGACTCTTGAGCAAAATATTCCGGTCATCATTTGCAATATGGAAAAAATATTCCCCCAGCTTTTTTTGATGTGATGGAACATTTACCTATTCATTTGCCTCGAGAAGCTATGATTGGTGGACCGGTACAATATAGGTGGATGTATCCATTTGAATGATTCATGTTCCATTTGAAAAAAAAAGTTAAAATTTTAAGCAAAGTTGAGGGGTCAATAGTAGCGCAGAGTATTAACGAAAAAACCTCAAACTTCGCGTCATACTATTTTCCTTCAACGGTTCAAACCAAAGCAAGAATGCGGGAAAGATACGATGATGATGGTGTTAAGCCAATATACCATACTACGTTCCATATATTTTTGCTCAAATTGGGAGGCAAGGTGGTAAGCAAAAAGAAATTTGGCTTACAGACAAGGAGTTCGACCACATCTACACATACATTTTTCGAAATTGTGGAGATATTTTGTCATATGAAAAGTAAGCATCTACATTATATTTTATGTCGACTAACTAACATAATGATAATTAATTGTATTGAAATGTTATTACGTATTTACAGGATTTTTGATGACCAAGTAACAGCAGCTTATCCACATTTGACTGACGTGGAATTAGATGATATGAAGAAAAAGCAATTTGCAAAATGGTTAAAATTTTACTTGAGTCTTTCATAACACGCTCGTTTTGCAAAATCATTGTTTGGAAAAAAATTTCTTCAATTGTTGACTTTTTATTATAGGTCACCGTTGGAGGACGTAGTGGTAATGAAAGATTTCCTACATGGATGAAAGAGTTGGTGGGAGGACCTTTATCGCGTTTTATGTCATCACCGATGTATTGTACTCGATGTTACGTTTTTTAAAAAAGGCCATCTGTGGCAGCAAGGAAAACAGTAAACTATGGTGTTTTGGTGCGTTCCGACACACTTGATTACTATGGAGAGATCACAGATATTTTGGAGATTGAGTATCCGGGAATCATAAATTTGAAGTATATACTTTTTAAGTGTGACTGGTACGATCCGACCATTGGAAGAGGTGTAAGAGTAACTAAATTTGGTGTAACTGAAATCAATGCTGGTAGAAGATTACGCAAATATGAACCTTTCAAGTTTGCTACATTCCATATCCGAGGATTCGAACAAGAAGCGATCATTGGATAACCGCACACGTAATCAATCCACGCAGTAGAGTAGATGGTGTGGCAAATATCATCATCGAACCATTACAACAGACCAGCATATTATTGACCACAGAAGTTGATACATCAGATGTCAATATTCCCCTAACTGATGCTGACACCTTCGAGGTGGATGAGATGTTCGCAAATGATGCCGATGAAGATAATGAAGAACAATTTGAAGATTCTGGTGATTCTGCTAGTTCCGAGTACTCGTCTGATTCCAGTTAGATCATTGTCGAACTATTATGTAATATGTGTTTCACATATATAAACTCGTTTTTTACTTTATTTCATCCCATATTTATATTTATATATGGTTTCAAAAAATTCGCCGTTATCGATAATAAATGGACCTGAAAAGAATATATTTAATCATGTATTCCGAGAAATTACCGAATAATTTAGTCAGAAAATATCAGAATACGTTACGTTGTAAGTACAATGTATGAACCATTTACATTACCGATAAATTTCTGACTAATTTAGTCGGAATTTTATCGGAACACATCAGTCAAAATTGTTCGAACCTAACTCATTTTCATGAGGGCAAATTCCGGTGAGATTCTGCCTAATTTAGTCGAAAGTTTGACGGAATATTTAGTCAAAACTGTTCGCCAAACATAATTGTATTTATGAGGGTATATTCCGTCGATAGTCCGACTACTTTAGTCGGGATGGTGACGGCAATCTTTTGTCATTAATTGTTTGTTGGTAAAACTTACTTATTATTCCGAGGGAATATCCCGGCGAATTACTGACAAATTTAGTCGGAATTTGGTCGGTAATTTGACGCATACAATCCCATATATGCAACATCCATTTCCATATCTTTACACTAAAACAACAACATAAAAAAAAACATATATTTATATTTTTAGTAATGGCTGACAAACTATCACATCGATGTAAAAACAGAGGCATACATGTAGTTAGGGATTGGCCATCTAGTTGTGGACCAAATGATATTATGGTTGTAAGGGTTATTTTTTTTTTTTTTTTTTTACAGTACGATTTAAATTTATAATTGTTATTACAAATATAATTGATTTTATATCTTGCAGAAACCAGAAGAAAGTACTGCCTCTAATTCTGCAGGTATAGGAACTCAACCTACTCAACAACTCACAATTGAGAGACAAAAATTTCAATCGACCTTTGAATCAAGAATGGCAAGGGTAGATGTTGCTATACGGGAAGACGAAAAAATTGATGACAAGACAGAAAAAAATAATTATTATATGTAATTGAAAAAAAATTATAAAGTTTTTAATGTTTATGTAAAAGATAAAATTTTAAGAAGAAAATAATTTAATAGGACATTTTTTTACTTTATCATTTTTGTCTGTATTACCATATCATTTTTAACATTTACATGCTTAAAATTTTCCTCTAAACTTTTATGATATAATCATATATCATAAAATTTTAGAGAAAAGTTTTAGGCATTTAAATGTTAAAAATGATATAGTAATACTTGCAATAGTTATGTAGGAAAAAAAAATTCTTATCAAATCGTTTTTAGTATTTGCCGACTATATTCCGACTAATGTTAGTCGGAATAGTGTCGAAATATTGTATAGTATATACCAACGCTTAACCGATAAATTTAGTCGGTATTTTATCGGTATTTATCACTCGGAAACTGTAACTGCAACTGTAACGCATGTTCGATGTATTAACCACTTTCTGACAAAATTCCGACTAATTTTATTGAGATTTCGTCGGTATTTTCTCGGTACATACACTTTTCATGATCGATTTATTGCTTCATATTCTGATAAAATTCCGACTAAATTTGTCGAAATTTCATCGGAATATGTATTAACTGGCAATGTGACAGTAAATGTAAATTGCCAACGAAATTCCGACAAAGTTAGTCGGAATTTCGTCAGCCAATTTTTACCATATAATCACGGCGAGATTTCTCACAAATCACAAACAAACAAACTTAAAAAAAAATACAAAATCCTCTCTAATCCTCTCTAAATCCGCTACAGTAACTTTTTTTTTAATAATTATTTTTTTCCTTTTTAGTTATAAATTAATTATTTAATATATATATATTATATCTTGTTTTTTTCCAGAGATATGGCTTCACCCGTCTCTTACGAACAGTTCCAGAGATGGAGACGGACGAGCAATGCCGTTGGGACATCTAGATCAGGGTCCGGTCCAAGTTCTCAATCTGAAACTCAGCAGAATATTCTGTTAACCGGAGACACACAGATACCGAAAACAGAAACGCAGACCCCACAGGCAGAAGAACTCCATCCACTCCAGAATTTCACGTTGGAGCAACTGTATAATGCTCCCGGACGTGACATACTGAAAAAATTGGATACTTCACGGTTGGACGGAGCTACCTGGTAAATAAGTTAAACATTTTCAAATAAATTATATTGAATTAATATATATTAATATTTATTTCTTTTTGTAGGTTAGGATACAGTAACAAAGTCATCCGTTCGATTTCTAAAATTATGGAGGCGGACATGCCCGACGTTTATCAAAATTTCTCTTCCGTCCCCAGGGCTATCAAATCACGTTGGTACAAAGCGTTTGTAGTAAGTATTATTCATAATTTTATTATTATATATTTAATTAAATAAATATAAAGTCGCAAATTATATATTTTACTAACATGAAATAACCCGTTTTGCAGCAAAAATATTACTGGGACTACGGTTTAAACGCCGAGGTTGAGGAGAAATTTTATGCTGTTTGCGCCAAACGTCTAAAAGATAACATACACGAGTGGAAGCAAAAGTGGATCGAGGGTCAGGAGCCACCTAAGACGATGCGGACCTCAATTTGGGAGGTGTTTACTAAATTTTGAGGGGCTGAGAAGAGCAAATCTCGGAGTTCAATAAACTCCAACAACCGTAAAAGTGACCGCAGGGTTACGGTATGGCGAAACACACAACCGGAGCAACGCCATACTTTAAGAAGCGGGAAGAAATGGTAAATTTTTCCATAATATATATATATATATATCAATTAAAAATTATATATATATATATATATATAAATTAAATATTATATAAATAATTATAAAAATTATTTTTTTTCAAATTTTACTTGCAGCGTGACCCCAAGACCGGAGAGTATCCAGACATGTGCACATTTGTGGAGGCAACGCATAGGCGGAAAAAAGATAATGCCATTATAGATTAAAAAAAAGCGGAGGAGCTGACTCGTAAATGCAGAGAAATCGAGGAAGATATGCTAACTCAAATGAGTCAGACTGCGGACGCTCCCGCAGATCTCCGGCTCACGCAAGCTCAGAAAGACGATATCTATCGTTCGGTTAGTTTTATATTAATTAATTTATTTAAATAGTAATTAATGTTAGTTTCTTCATTAAATAATATTTTTTATTTATATTATTAAAGCAAGTTCAAGATGAGAGGGGGAGACCTTTCGGGTATGGATCTATTTCGTTGGAGGAAACAGGGAGTCCAAGTCCTTCTTCATTTGCGTAGGCTGCTGAATTAGCCGCCGCAAATGAATAGATTTGGCAGTTGAAGGAAGATCAAATTCGGATCACCGAATCCTTAAATGAAAAGATTCGGCAGTTGCAGGAGGATCAAGCTTGTATTAACTCTTGGATCACAGCGTACATGTTTAATCATCCTCTAAATTCCAATCCAGCCACCGCGAACACCTCCGATCCTAGCACCTCGCATACCGCTCAGCCTCCCAATCTAAATGATTTAAATGATATTGATTTAAATGATTTGTTGTAGTTAATTTTATTTTTGGACAATTTAATTCAGGATTTTTTGGATTTGTATATAATTTTCGGTTTGTAATATATTATTTATTTTTTTGGAATATTTTTTTGGAAATTCCAGATTTTTTTTTCCAAAAAATTTTAACATTTCTGACTAAATTCCGACAATTTAGAAATTTTAGTCGGAATTTCGTCGGTATATTCCTCGACTATTTTCTGACAGTTTAGTCGGCATTGCGTCGGAAATAACAAATCGACGATCAATTTTCCGATCTACTTTCCCGATTTCGTCTGGGTTTCCCGTCACAATTCAGACCACATATGGTCGGTATGTTGTCGTTCTTTGCCGGCTATATTCCGACAAACTTAATCGGCATAATATCAGAATATCTATCCCGCCGATATGATTCCGGTGATTATCTCTACGGCATTTTGTTGGAAATTAGTCGGCAATTACCGACAAATTTTCGACTAATAATTCCGGTAACAAACGCCGATTTACCGGGATACTTTGCCGGCTATTTTCCGACGATATTTCCCGACATGTTTTCCGACTGTGTAGAACGACTATTTTCCGATAATATTATAATCAAAAATTTCCCGACTAATTACCGTCGAAATTGATTTACCGACCAGCGTTTACCAAGGAATCTGAGTTAGTCGGAATTTTGACGGAAACTGCTGTTTCCGACTAATTTCCGACTATATATGTCGTCGGAATATGTTGTGTTTTCTTGTAGTAGTAGAATAATAGAAGATTAACATAATAAGAATGTAATATGAAAAGAATTTGTATGGTATTTACATAGGAGTCCCTAATATGTAACAACCATAAGAGACTTGAAAAATATATATAGATCATAAAATACTCCCTAAAAATAAATGAGGAGAGAAAATCATATATCACCAAGTTTGACACAAAAAAAGCTAAGAGAGAAAGCCATAAAGGAATAAGGTTACAAAATAAAAAGTATTGACCTAAACGGTTACACTGGATATACTCTGATTAAATTTTTAATTGATATATTTTATTTTTATAATTTCATTTCTTCCTAATTATTAATACTTTAATCCATCATTAAATAAGAAGAAATTGTTATCGTTTTTTTCCTGCACTTTATGTATCTTCATTTCTATATTTTTATTTACTTATTGTTTAAATATTAATTTTTATTTTCATTTCTATTTACTTTTAAAACTATCTAGTTATTACACAATCTTAATTAATGAATACACATGTCCTGGAAAAATAATCACTAAAAAAATCAATATTACATTATTACTATTATTTTGTCAACAATTCAATACTACATTAATTCGAATATAATGTGTGTTTGTTGGGTCCACCTCGTGGTATGTAGGCACATATTACAGAAAGAAACGCACCAACGCCATCTACCACACGGACGATACTTTTGATTACATGATTTAAGGTAAATTTATATATTATGAATTTAGAATGGGATAAGAAATAAGAAGTTAAAGTTGAGATCAGATTAAAAGAAAGAAAAAAAATGATGAAAACGACGACCCAATTTGAATTGGTAGGTCCAAAAGTTTATTGCTTGTGTCGGGTACCCATGGATATAGATGGATGCTTGATTACCCTTGGCTTCTCCCAACCAATTGGGCCAAATTTGATTCAAATTTTATCGGTTGATACTAGTTAACTTTTTGGTTATATAATTGCTATTAGATACACATCTCACTTATTTCTATGAAATAAATTATTTTATTATATATCACGAAATGGAATACTAATAACTAAAAAATCAAGCCATTTACTTACATTTGTTGTATATGTTTTTTCTTCTTCAACCCCAATGTGTGGTTTAACACACAGAAGTGTATAAAAAAAGAATATAAAACCACTTAGGTGAAAATATTATTGTTAATGTCCATAGGTGAAGATGTTTTGTTCAACACAATCTCGAACTCACTTGTCTCAATGTCTCCTTCGACCCCTTCTTCTTCATCGTATTCATCTTCTTCACTCTCTCCTTCTTCTTCATCTTCTTTATCACCAACTTTGTCCCTCTAATCAGTCTCCAACTCAGTCTGGATTTCTTGTGAGAGAAGCAACTGCCTCTGTGGAGTTACCGTTGGAGGCAATGCCAATGGCAGTGGCATTGCCCCACTTTTGTTCCTGTCGTTGTATAAAGCTTCGAGCTGGTGAAAATAAGGGCAAGTCTTGGAATCAAGGGGTCGTTTCTTGCTGCTTTCTTTGACTTTCTTAAAGTACTTGTTTATGTTTTCCCACTTCTCTTTGCATCGCTTTGCACTTCTATTGTACCCCAATCTTCTCATCCCTGCAGATATCTCTTCCCATAATGGCCCCTTAGTACCGTTTTCTTGATAGTTAGCTTCAAGATTCTTCCTTATCCTTATCAAGGCCTCGATCTCGGTTTTAGGCCATCTTGAAGAACTAGGAGGTACCGAATGGTTGGTATCGTATTTCCCCATCTTCATTGTTGTATCCAATAGAATCGGCCTTGGCTCTTTACTCTCAAACGTTATGGAATGATCGCTTTGGTATTTCCTTTGTGATGGTTTATGATTCTGTTGTTGCGGTTGTTGGGGTTGTCCTCCAGAGATTTTGTGTAAGAAGGATATGATTGCAGCGTCTTTAGCTGCAGCATTGGACCTCTCATGGATTAATGTTTCGTGTTCTCTGTTGATTCTCGCTATCTCTTGGACCCTCCAAGCTTCTTCTCTTGAGATTCTCTCTTTCTCTCGATTCTCCAATGTTTCCAAGAACCTTTTTTGCATCTTCTCTTGTTTCTCCATCAACTCTTTTGTCAACTTCGTAAACAATCCTTTCCAATACTTCCTCCTCTTTCTCGATCTCTTTCCCTGATGATGATCATCTTCTTCCTCGTCACATGCAGTAGATGAAGAAGTTGAGCTCGAGAAAAGATTCAGCGATGAAACATTGTTCATCAAGTCATTCGAAATTGGCGGCTGACTAAAAGGGAAAGGCGTTGTAGAAGACGGTTGCTTGGCGAGGAAGGTAGGGTTTGTGGTGATGGGTTGTACACTAACCTGATGATGATGTTTCAACGGTAAATAACCTTTTTCGGTTGATGGATTGTTAGAGCTAATCCATGGTATCAAAGAAGTGGTTGTGGCTGCGGTCGCAACCGTTGCAGAAGATTTCGCGGGTTGCGACTCAGGTTCAGGTTGATAGGAATTGAGAGTCTCGAAAGCTTCCAATTCTTCGAAAAACCGGTACGTTTTGCCTTCGGATTTCCCGGTACGACCTTCTTTGGTACGTTTATGGTACTTGTAAACGTTCTCGAACTTCTCCTTGCATTTCTTTGCGCTTCTCTTGTAACCAAGCTCCATCATTTTCCTAAATTATGTATCAATCAATAAAAACCCATAATTAAGAAACAAATCATACCTAAACTTTTTCTTTAGCTAGTTGTATGTAACTAGACTCTTACATGCCTATAAACATATAAATAGCCTTATAAGAATACTCAAATGAATTACCGAATATTATGACTAACACATATACATCCCATAAATGTGTAAGACGAAAATATATGATCATAAAAATTTATGTTTATTTATTTTTTAAATATATAGATATGCATGTAACAAAAAATAACAAACCTGGAGATTTCTTCCCATAAGGGAGCTTTAAGAGTAGAGTCACGAAAAGCTTTATCCATCTCCGAACGTATTCTCAATAGAGCTAAAGTCTCTGGTCTTGGCCAGCGGTTTCCTCCGCCGCCAGCTCCCTCGCCGGTTTCCTCCATCTTTATATCTTTTTCCTCCTCACCGGAACCGCTCACGCCGCCGCCCGAACTCTCTAACAGTCCTGAAGAGTTTCCAGACATACTTAAAACTCGAATTTGGATCTTTCTTCAAAGAGAGATATGAATAGGAGAGTTTGAAGAGAAGACGAAGGTTGTGGTTGAATTTCCTTTCTCTTTTTTTTTTTTTTTTTTTTTTTTTTTTTTTTTCTATTGTGATTTTATCTTAGGGGTATTTAGTTGGGTGGGATGGACCTTTATCTAGATCTTATAAATATAATTTTGCTCATGAAATTTATTTTGTATATATTATTTTTTTTGCTTTCTATATTACAAAAAAGAGTAGTTGGACTTAAAAGGGGAACTCTTTTCGCTTTCCTTCTGTCTTTTAATTTGGGAATCTTCTCATTGCTTATAAGAAAATTTTGGTAGCAAAAAAGTAATTTCATATATAATAATCTTTATGTATATTTTATTTCTTAAGCGTTGTATAACTAGGTGTCTGGTTCACCGTAACATCTGATTAATGATTGGTTTGATCAGTATTTTCCGCAAAAAAAAAAAAAAAATTCAGAAACTCACCATAGACCACATAGTTTTAAATGAAACTGTTAAAATTGAATTATGAAAACTCTAAATTTATGATCGGATACTAAAAACAATTGTTGACTACATATAATTATTTAATACGACATTTTAACGTGGATATAAAATTGGACGGTGTTTAACTGTCCCACTTTACCACTTGTGAATTGTGACCTGTGAGTTACTTAGAATAATTTCTCTCTTACACGTCTCTTAATTATTGGAGTGACTTTAATATTTGGTTACTATATAAGTATATTCATAGTAAACAACCAAAAAAAAACCACAATGATGATACGAATAGAAATATTAGTATAAGATTGTGAGCTGTGGAGAAGCCTAAGAATATTATTACACTAATCTTTAAATGATTGAGATAATAATGGATGCTTTTTTGGTATAAATTATTATACAAGGCAAAAAAAATAATCTAAGGTAATCAGCAAGAACAGCTGCAGATAGAGACGATAGGGATAATATTCGTGTAGTGTGGGCCTACGTGGGCCCTTAATAGCTTCTCACCGCCGCTGGATCAAATCGCAAATTGGTCACCACACCGACTGTTAATTTACCTTTTTACCCCCAAATGTTGACCTCTTTAATCATGCAACTAGTTTATAAACCAATAATAACGAACACGTCATTGTCCACCGTATATCTGTTTATGATTTTTATTTTTATTTTTTAATGTTATCTATAAATGGTGAAACATTACATTAGTTAAATTATAGTTTGACGATTTGATGTGTATATAGAGCGGTGTGGGCGTAATTAATATACGTAGAAGTTTTGATGTAACATCAAATTACGGTATTAAATTAGACGAGGAGTTAGATAAATGTCGAGGTTATATATGGTTATTAGGCGAATATCAAAGCATTTATGAGAAAAAGCAAGTAGAGACATGATTTAGTTAGCTTATGACCTACCTTATTTAATGTTATTGAAATATTTCCGGTGCCTAATAAGTAATATCTAGGTGATTCCTACATATAACGCTGGATAATATATTTATAATATTTTTAAAAAATAATAAATTAAATAAATACCGACAAAAAAGAAAAAGTTATATAAATATTTTAAAATATTTTTATAGAATATTAGTGTATAAATAATTGAAATCTAAAATTAAAGTTTTTACATATTTATGATACTAATTAATTATTTAATTAAATTTAGAAAACAATAAATCAGCTATAATTTTATGAAATATTTACTTATTCGATTTTTCATAAATAAATAAAGCTAATTTAGGTAAGATTTTAATCTTTAAAATAAAGAAAATATGTATATGATTAATCTAATGACATATAATGTAATTAGTCTAGTAATTAATGTCCTATAAAATATATTTTCTGAGAATCATTCTGGCGATGACACGTCAGCATGACAGTATTGTAATATTCTACGTAAATATAAAGTTATTTTGTTAAAATGATTCTTAATTAATATTCACCGGATGTAACAATTTGTTTTTACGTAAATATTTCATTATTTTGTTGTTTCTTCGACAACCACTAGTTTTAATTTCGCTTTTCTATTTATCGTATCTTGTTCTTCTTAAAGAGCGTACCGGTATTTTTCTGAACATATCGTGTCAGTAAAGATCAACGTGTTTTCTGTTTGTAGACATATTTGTATTAGATAAATCTAATAAGTAATGTAAAACTACAATCTTAATTGGTAACATAAATGTAAAAACTATCGATCGACGCTAGTACGTCACGTTAAAACTGAATTGCTTTTCAATAGTCCATTTTATTAGACTATGCATGGTTCTCGTACAACTATGAACATATTAAAATTCTAAAAACTACTGAGGGTTCAAAGATATTTTATAATTTCATTTATAGTTCCATCTATTTTTATAGTTAACATATATATATTTCATAAAGTTTTATGTGACAGTTGTGAGATCAGACTCGATTTTAGAATAAATTTATCAACAAGTTGATGATATAGTAAAATTCTGCATAAGTATAATTTGTATTTTGTTAAAATTCTGCATAATTCTGGCATTTGTATTCCGAATCTGTGTGGTTATGATCACAAAAAGAAAAAAAAGAAGCGAAGCTGTGTAAACATATAAAAAGCAATCACATTTTAGTTATGGAGATGTATTGTTTATGTATAACAAAACATTAATAGGAGAATGGACAATCTTACTGCCAGTTTGTTTTTTGTCTGAAACACCAAACTCATCTCCCACTTTTTTCGCATCTCTCTTTTTTTTTTTTTGACACTCGAAAACTATTCTATTATTCATTACCAAACGGGATATCCAAATCCACAAAGTGTTGCAGCCACAAAGGCGGAGTTACATCCAAAATAGCAAAATAAATCGGGCAATGGGTGATGTGCTTAGCCATTGCATCCGCACACCCATTACAATCCCGATTACTAAAGCCAAAAGAAAACTTACACTCTTCACTCTGGAAACTTTTGATCTCTGATGTAAAGGACTGAAGGCAAGGCCACTCCCCGGGATGCAGAATGGCTTTGATTAAGTCCTGACAATCAGATTCAAAATGAACCTCCTTGTATCCTTGAGTTGACAAACATGAAACTGCCCAGACTAAAGCTGTTGCTTCCGTTTGAAGGGGGGATAATAAACCTGGAAAACATTTAGCACCAAAATGCTTAATTTGTCCCCAATGATCTCTAAGAATCCATGCAATACCACTCTTCTTCGTTCTGTTCATTTTAATTATTTCTTTCAAAAATTATTTATTCGAATTATTAGTTTCTTTTCTACTCTATAATAAGATGATAAATAAATAAAAAGGAGAGGAAATAAAAGCAGTGGTTACAATGAGCTGGATTCAGATGTATTTCCACTACGTATGGCTCTGTAAAGTGACCCCAACTTGATCCCTTTCTACGTATTGTATACATACGCCGTTCATATTTATATAACTGGTAGTATATATATTAATTATTGAATATGTATATTATAATCTTTGACAAAAAATATATATATTATAATCTTTGACAAAATATATATATATACATATATATATATTCATATTATAATACATGTACATCTCATTCTTGTTTATAACATGTAAAATACATATGGTACGCAATTACCCAACGTGAATATTTGTTAATAATGTGATCGTTATTACACACATATGTAAAAGTAAAAACTCATTGTAGAAATTCAGTAAATCTATATATTCACCGAAATGACCGATGAACAAGACAAAATTGTTTTTTTAATTAAATGCGATTGGTCACCTATAGACTCTTATTTTTCGAGGATGGTACCAATGATTCCTAACTCGATAAATATTACCTGTACTCACTTTTTACAGTCGACCCGAAGAAATTAAATGCTATTAGTTTCTGCTTATTTTGTATATACTAAATTTTAATTTTCTTTACTGCAACCAAAGTGTTCCGTGTATATATATATATATATATATATTTTTTTTTTGTCGGCATTTGAAGTGTTCCGTATTCTAATTTAGTATTTTGTATGCACTTATAATATGTAAATAATACTAACCAATTTGATTTTCTTTTGGAGGTCTCATTTTGCTTTCAGAGAAGTTTTAGGCATCATCCGATCCAAGATTTTGAGGACGGGTCTTCGATTAGGTTGCTCGTGGCAACTTTGTTTACAAGCTCATGTTTGGGAATTTCATTTTAGCGATTGTTTAGTCGGTCTCTCCGTTGTCATGGCCTCTACAACTAAGACGTTCTCTTTGCATCGGTTTCATTTGATTTGTGGCTTCTTTGTAACTTGCTTGCTCTAATAGTTTTTTGGTCTTCTGCATTCCTTCGTATTGCTTCTATATTCCGTACAAAATCGAAAACTAAGTATAAAACTTAACATTTTACCAAAAAAGAAAAAAAAAGAATACTAACCAAAACCGAGAGAGACTGTAACCGGTTAAAAGGCTGGGGACATTTGAGCGCGGCGATACCAAACGTAGGCGTAAACATCACGAGCCGTTAAATAATGTGAGGTGTCAAATTGAGGGCTGTTCGATTTGTCTTAGGTCACGTGTCACGTTTTTGTATCTGATATTTGCCACGTAGGATATTATTTTCTCCACGTACGAAATCATTTTCTCGACGTGATATAATTGTCAAATGGAATAAAGTTGTTTCGCTATTTTAAGGAATTTTTTTTTTATTATTTTATTTTTTTGCTCTCACATGGTTTGTTGATTTCCTTTTTTTAGAGATTCTTTTATTTGATGTATTTTTTTAGTTACGAGTATGAAGTTATTATGTTTGTAAACAAACTATACATATCTTTAACAAAAAAAAACTATATATAATATTTTATAGATTGATGGTCAACCTCATTTGTCATGCCAAGTTCGTTACTGTCCATCGTTATCAGCCAGGTCATTTTGTCAACTATAATAATTGGAATAATTGACATATTTTGATCTTACCGTAACCTTGATTGCCTTGACCCAAATTTAAAAGTAAACTACAATCGAGAAAAATAAATAAATAGATGGAGTCATTTTACTATAACTTTTTTCTCTGTGTACATCGAGCACATATATGTTTAATATACTCTTGCTGGGTATAACAACTAACAATGGTCCAGCGAAAATGATTTTAGGTTTTGGGCCTTCACGTATTAAAAGGCCTTATTAGGAGGCCGAATACTTTACTTTCAAATCCAATTATCATCATTTCAAATATTGTCAGGTGAGAGGGCCTTAGACGTGCATGAGGGCCTCTATCGATTGATTGTACGGTTCCCTTATTATAGTCCATATCTGTTTCAATGAACTGGTGAAGGGCAAATCTTTCACCACTCTAGCTAACTCAATCACTAGACCTACACCACCTGGTTTGATTATGAGATTCTTCCTATGTAATAGTATTTTATACGGAATAAAAAAAACATAATGATGAAATTTGACCAACTTTTTCGGTATGTTCTTTAACATTTACGAAATTATGTTTCGTATAGGCAACACGCTTGTAGGATTACTTTTATGCTCTGGTTATTTAGTCACGCACATATACATATACGCGTGTGGGTGTATGCTGATTGAAATTAGTTAATTGATAAAATATGTAGCTGATTAAAATTCGTTAATTGATAAAAATTTGTAGTAATGGTTTTATTATATTCTCCTGCTCTGTGACATTAAAACTAGTGACTGGGTGGATACTTTTGCTTTTGGGTTGCTTTTTTTCGTGCCAACTTCCACTTAAACTATTCAAACACAGTATGATATCTTCAGCTGCTTTATTTTCCAACTGATTTGTATCGTTTTCTTTGTAATTTCTTATTCCTTACACTCCCCATCGATCATACGGATTCGTTGTAACCCAGTTATATTATAAATGTAGAATTATATAATATGTATCAGTAATTCGAAAGATTTATTAAAAAAAAACTTACAAATCTTTGATTTATTAGCTTTTGTATAGTTTAGAAGTTATATATATATATATATATATATTGCAATCATTTTAAAAAGTTGAAGTAATTTGAATGTCACTAGTTTTGTAAATACAAATGGCGAACAATAGCAAATGGTATTAATTATTAATATATAATTTGAAAATAGTATTAAAGTGGATAAAGAAACCCAAAAAAGTGAAAAAACTGCTACTAACCATGATTTTCCTTGAATTTTCATATGAAGTAAGCCTCTATCTCAGTCTGAGGCTTTTCGGGTCAAAGTCAACCTCTTTGATGTGCCTTACCTGCCACGATGTATCGCTTTCCAAAAGAAACATATATCTACGAAATTTATTCTTTTTGTCGCTTTCTTATAACTCGAATCGGAATTAGTTGTTTCTAGATTGCAAATCTTTCACAGCATTGATTAAATAAATAAATAGTATTCCCTCTTGTTTTGAGTTTTTCACAGAAAAATAAATACTTAATTATTAACGATTTAATAAACACCATAATAAAATGAACACATCTCTTCCTCCACCTATGCGTATCGCCATGATCTTTTTCTCGTATGTGTTTCTTCTTGGTTTATTATAATAATAAAAAAAACAGATAATATAGTTGACAATACAAATTCGGATCATATATTGCGTATGTTTGCTAATCTATCTCAAATTCTCAATGACACTGTTACACAGCATACACCATAACATAAAATAATGGTAAGTACAATACAAGTAGTAAGTAAATCATCAGGGGTATTTTTGGTTTTTTCTTTTTTATGGGTCATGTTGGATGGAGAAATTGTCTTTATGACGAGATTGTGTTGCTCAACTAATCTCATCACGGAATGATCAATCTCAGCCGTTGAAATTTATAGAATAAATAGTCTTTTACCTTATCCATTTATCCATATCTATATCAGTTGTTCCCACGTAATCCAATCTTCCTTTTTTTCTCATACAAAAAAAAGAATAGATGAAATTAGATTTTTTAGCACCCTTTTTTTTTTTTTGGGTTGTTTATGAAAGTTGACAACTAATTAAGAAGGTTGAAGAAATCGACCATAACCAATGATAGTGGAATTTAACATATAAAGTGAAGTCCAATCAAAGGGATATGATTTTGCTACAAAAGGAAAAAATGCTTTATGAGTTTGAGATTTGTCGTTTCAGCATAGTGACACGTGAACACATTGTGACTCTCGGTATTGAATAGTCGGTAAACGTTACAAAAACTGTTTAATTCACGATAGCGATTAATATTTTGTTAATCTACATTTAAAGAATGTTTTATGAGAAACCAAAGTTGAATAATCTCATAAAAGAACGGTAGGTAAACCCTACCAAATTTCACAACCCTTAAAACTATATATATATATTTTTTTCAGATATAGTAGATCATTTTTCTGTTATACTCATCATGAAAACTAATCTTTCTGTAGAAAAACATGTGTTATCAACAACATAAATGACTTACAAGTTAAGAAACATAAATCTTACCAAGTGATAATCTCAACAAAATTGTTTTCCCGGATATATCCAAGAAATGAGAAGAGGTCTACGACTAAAAACAACTTGCTAATATATAAAAATTTGTGCTTAGTGGGGTCATTTTTTGCCTATTTGTTTTTACATTAATACTATTTCTTTCATTTTAAAACATATGATACTATAGTTAAATATCCTGCACAAGCAGAGAGTATTTTAGTCAGAGTAATAAAAAGTTTCCTTAAATATTTTATTTGATATAAAATGGTGAAAATAATGAGATGTGTTCGTGTTCGTGTTCGTGGAGCGGAGGACAACGTAGTTGGTTTCCGCGTCCTATACGAGACAGATAACTTCTAGAGAGAGAAAGAGAGATTGAGACAAAAACCCTTAAAAGGATTTGAACGGAGAAGACGAGGATAAACAAAGACAGCGGCTCTGTAAGTTCTGACCCAAATTTAGTTTCTTGATGTTTTGTCTGGAAAGTTTCAAGATTTGCGGTTTTTCTATACATTTCTGGGTTTTCTGGGGAATCATTTGAGGTGTGGAGTGTGTCTCTTTTTGTTCTTCGAGTTCGATAAATTTGAGAATATTAACAGATCTCTGTTCTATGCTCGAGTGTCCCTTGGAATTATCGATCTTTCTGTGTGTGTGTCTTGTAAATTTGGTCAATTTTTAAAGCTGTGGTTCTAGATCTATCTCCTTGTAGACCAATTTAATTGACTAAAAGTTTTAGATCAGAAAAGCCCTAATTTGTGATCCACAATATGATCCAGAATCTAGAGTCTTTAATTTCACTTGATGATATATGTAAATCTTCAAAGTTTCCTTTTTATCTCCTCTTGAAGTAGTAAAGACTTATCTTTTCTCAATTGAATCCAAAGAATACTTAGAAGGTTTATACTTGGAATCAGATCTCAATTATTTGGGAATTGGGACCATTAATCAATCAAACTTTGTTCTTGGGAGCAGAGACTCTTGTTTCCTTTTGCTTTTATACTTCTTTACTTCTTTCGAAGATTCTTCATTTTGAATTAGCAGTTTCTGTCTTTCAATTTTGAACTTGTTATGTTCTCTTTTTACTAAATGTGAATCAGAAGAATGTTTCTTAAATATTTAAAAAGCCTGTGGTGTTTTCCTGCTTTTGGTCCATTGATGAGAATCTTCTTTTCTTCTCTTCCCTGTCATTGCTTTGCTATTAAGTATCATTCAGAATTTGAATCAAACTCCGCTTTTGTATCTTTCAGAACTTTGAGAGAGAGAGAGAGAGAGAGAGAGAGAGAGAGAGAGAAAATGTCGTTCCGCAGCATAGTTCGTGATGTGAGAGACAGTATTGGAAGTCTGTCGAGGCGTAGTTTCGACTTTAAGTTAAGCAGCCTGAACAAAGAAGGTGGGAAATCTCGTGGTTCGGTTCAAGATTCTCATGAGGAACAACTTGTGGTAACGATTCAAGAAACCCCGTGGGCGAATCTGCCTCCAGAGCTATTGCGCGATGTGATCAAAAGGCTTGAAGAGAGCGAAAGCGTGTGGCCTGCTCGAAGACATGTGGTTGCTTGTGCTTCTGTGTGCAGGTCATGGAGAGATATGTGCAAAGACATTGTTCAAAGCCCCGAGCTGTCGGGCAAAATCACATTCCCTGTTTCGCTAAAACAGGTTAGCTTTCGATTCTTTTCTAATGTCATCATCACATGTTTAGTTAGTAGTATGCTGATTTCGAGTAATTTTTCTTTTTGGGGTTTATAGCCGGGACCAAGAGATGCAACAATGCAATGCTTTATCAAAAGGGATAAATCTAACCTCACTTATCATTTATACCTTTGTCTCAGTCCTGGTAAAGCTTCATCTTCTTTGATTTTGTTTCAAGTTTCTCTCCTTTGTTCGCCTTACGTTACGATTAATCCGTTCATATTTTCAGCGTTGTTGGTTGAGAATGGAAAGTTCCTTCTATCCGCCAAACGCATAAGACGAACTACTTACACCGAGTACGTGATCTCTATGCACGCCGACACCATTTCGAGATCAAGCAATACCTACATTGGCAAGATCAGGTAAAAGACTTTTCCTAGTTATATAACATTTAAAGGCGATAGTTTCCAGCTTATACGTAAGTATCTCTTCTCTTTTGCAGGTCGAATTTTCTGGGGACGAAATTCATAATTTACGATACACAACCTGCATACAATAGTAACACCTCTCGAGTGGTCCAACCAGTAGGCCTTAGCCGCAGATTTTACTCAAAGAGAGTCTCTCCCAAAGTCCCGAGCGGGAGCTACAAAATCGCGCAGGTATCTTACGAGCTAAATGTTCTTGGAACCCGCGGTCCAAGGAGAATGCATTGTGCAATGCACTCAATTCCCGCTTCTTCCCTCGCGGAAGGCGGAACCGTGCCTGGACAACCTGAGATCATTGTCCCACGCTCTATTCTTGACGAATCGTTCCGCAGCATCACCTCCTCCTCGTCGAGTAAAATCACTTGCGATTACTCGAATGATTTTAGCAGTGCACGGTTTTCCGATATTCTCGGTCCGTTAGGTGAGGACGAAGAAGCTGGATTAGAAGAAGGGAAAGAGCGGATTATGCCGCCGCTTGTGCTTAAGAACAAGCCGCCAAGGTGGCACGAACAGCTTCAATGCTGGTGTCTTAATTTCAGGGGACGTGTAACTGTCGCATCAGTTAAAAACTTTCAGCTGATTGCAGCAAACCAACCTCAGCCTCAGCCTCAGCCTCAACCTCAACCTCAACCTCGGACGCAACCTCAACCTCAACCTCAACCTCAACCTCAGACGCAACAATCGGGCCAGACCGATGGTCCCGACAAAATCATATTGCAGTTTGGGAAAGTGGGAAAAGACATGTTCACAATGGATTTCCGGTATCCGCTCTCTGCGTTTCAAGCTTTCGCTATCTGTTTAAGCAGTTTCGATACGAAACTCGCCTGCGAATGAATCAAAAACTCAGCTTTGTATGTAATGTTTTTACATGCTTCCGGAGATTCTTGTCTTGTGGTGTTTTATTTTCACCGAGAATCTCAAAAAATTAGATTTGTTTCAAGCTTTCATTTATTCTGATCTGCTTATGTTGTTTATTGCTTGCAACCGAAATGATTATTAGAGTTTGGTTTTTCAAATCTATTATTCGATTGTTTTCATAACGGTCAAAACCCAAAACGATAATAAGTTCAAATCATAAACTTGCACTGGTTTATTCATATATATCTCCGATTTTACATTGATGATTTGATATAAGAAAAAATTGGACAAACTTTTTTCTGTAAAACCTCAAATTAAGTTAAGGGAAGGAAAGGAGAGACGACAGAGCAAATGACAGACACCGAGAAGTGAGCACAGAGAAGATTTCAGAAAACGGCAAGCATTTCTTGTCGGAAAAAGCTACATGGCAGAACATCTGCTCTTGCGTTCCCACGGTGGTGTGTACGGACCGAGACTACTTCTCGTTAGAAGAAACATCGAAAGATCTCAAATGCAACTCTCTCCTGTGTGAAAGACAGATTTCAATGGTTGTCTTCTCAAGTACAAGATTTATAGTTTCTTTTTCGATTGATAATTTTTTTAAAAAAAATATTGTATACCTCCTTTTTCGTCAAACTAATGTATTATATTTTTTTCTACAATTCTAAAGTCTAAAGGACCAATCGTGTGTGAATATGGTGTGAAGAGTCCATCAAGTAGAGAGAACCCCACGTTACGCGTCGTTTTTTTAATTTACGTTTTCAATGAAACATTTTGTTTAAGTTCTCCAATAGTTTTGATAGGTTGTTTATATACCTTTTTAAATAGAAGGAATGCAAGGATGTATGTTTGGGCTTATTTTCACAAACAAAATTTAGGGAAAGTTAAACCAAACTTGCTATTGAATATATATAGGTGATCTTATTTTGGAGGTGTGGACCAATTAAACAACAAAACAACCACTATGTGTGGATTGTTGCGAGGAAAATAAAATGATTGGAAGATTAAAATAAAAATTGACCTAACTACGATAGATATAGTTTAACTAACCAAGTTATGTGACATAATTAATTTTGTTTAAGTATAATTTCATCTCATCTTGGTGATCCAAAAGGCAAAAGTCCTTGAAGGGCCATCCCGGATAGTTGTCTTTGAAAGGGTCAATATGGCTCATATCTAGTTGCCGCTTTTGATTAGTAAAGATCGTTAAGATCATAATTTCATTTTCTGAAAAGATAAGCTAAATCATTAGACTAATTGGTCCATAAAATTGTACTATTTTCCTTGGTCAGATATTATTCTTTTGCCGACAAAAAAAAAGATATTATTCTTTTTCTCATATAAATTGTTGGACACAACATTAAGAGTATTTTCTTCTTAACCAATCTTATTCAAGAAAGTATGTTAGAAATCTTAGTTTGAAATTAGAATATTCTTTACAAAACACTTTTATTGAACTTCAAATTAATTACTGTATAGGGTTTCTTTGTGTTTAAATATTGTCAGCTACTACTACAAGAGTGGTGGAGCACTAATTCACACCACCAAGGCACCAAAGCTAGTGTTTGTGATTACTTTCATAATCTATTAATCAATGTTATCGCAATAACCATTACATATTGTAATTATTTTTTTTTGCCAGCAATTTCATATTGTAATCTTGTTGTCAGCGTTTTGCATACTAAATCAAACTAGAATTTATCCCGTGCTTATGTACGGGTTAGAGTTTTCATATATAAACATATTAAACTGATATTTTAAAAGTAATTCAAAAACTAAACTAAACACAAAGATAAAAATATTAATAACTCTAAATCCTTGAATAATCTTCCAATTCTCCATTTTTCACAAATCTTTAAAATTTTGAAATATTCTCTTTCTTAATTTCTAGTTGAATTTTGTTACCCTGAAAATATAGACACAAATAAAAATTAATATTTATTATAATATCATAATACATTATATTAAACAACATTAAAAAAAATGTTTTTGAGGTCAACATTTAAAATATTGAGATATGGTCCTTCTTAATACACGATCATTAAAAAAAATCAGAATCTACACAAAATCTATTATTTTTGGAAAATTAAATCATCATTTAATTTAATTTATTTAGTGTGTTTAATTAAATCAACAAAATCTTCATAAAATCTACCTTTAATTAATTTCTAAAAAATTAAAAAATAATAATTAATTAAAACGAAAACTAAAATCTATAAAAAAATAAAAAAATATATATTTAACTACTTTTCAAAAAATGTAAAAAAATTAATTAATTAAAACAAAATTATAATATAAAAAGTAAAAAATAATAATTAATTAATTAAAACGAAAATTATAACTTAGAAAAAAAGTAAAAAAAAAGTCTCTCTACATAAATTCTTCCTTAAATTTTTAAAAAACATCAGAATCTACATAAAATCTCTTATTTTTAGAAAATTAAATCAATATTTAATTTAATTAGTATGCTTAATTAAATCAACAAAATCTTCATAAAATCTATTTTTAACTACTTTTCAAAAAAATTAAAATAAATAAATATATTAAAACAAAAATTATCACATAATAACTAATGACTAAAATACCCTTAATAAAAAATTAAATTTTGTTTTTTGAAGTAATGACAATATGATGTAAATATTAACACTTTTTAATGTTTATTTATAAATGTAATTAGATAAAATGACCAAATAATATATAGGGGATTCTATTACAAGGACCAAAACATGCAATATAGTGATTTGTAAGATTTGCTTAAAACAATCATAAAACATTTATCTACAAGTAAAATAAAACAGAAGCTTAATCGTAAGTTTTCCAAATTCATGATGTCAAAAAAAGTTAAAATAGATAAGTGATATAATACAAAAATAGATGTTTAACTAGCGAAATTTTGTGCATGTATATAAAAATGAGTTTCTACAAAAAAATCCTCTAACTCTCAAACATTTACAAATTTATCATTCACTTCAAAAAAATGCAGGTTAATCTGCGAAGTTAAAAACAATACGCAATATAACCCTTGTACATATCTTATAAATGTTTTCACAGTCACATACATTAGATTTTTAAAATTCTAAAAAAGTAGATTTGGACTCATCGTCATGAGGGTTTCAATTTGATATATTATTTATCAAATTTGATGGTAACAAAATTTCGTTTATATTGCGTATTATTTTTGATTTTGTGGATTAACTTACATTTTTTGGAGGTAAAATGTAAACTTGCAAAAATTGGTGAGTTAGATTTTTCTTTTAGCAGAAAATCCTATAAAATATAATTAGATAAAATGAAGTCACGATTTATCTTCAGGACCAGCTCGAGCAAATTCACTACAGGTGGCTTATCAAAGTCATCATCATAAATTCATTTTGCATGGGAGAGGGAGGTCCAACTTCAACAGAAGCAATTTTCTTCCTCTGTTGGCGTGAGCCTGAATATGGGAATATCAAACTTATTTCTGCGGCACCACACTTTTGCTTGATAGATTAATCTTTAGCCTAAAATGTTAATAGAGAAAACCAGTTTTGTTCCCTAATTAGCTTCGTTGTGTTTCTCAATGGCAAAGAATGTCACCTCATGAATCAATTCGGCATTGCTTTTTTCTGGCGATGAGATAGTGGTGAATGATCCGATGATCTAATTAATATGGAAGTCGCATATATAATCAAATTGGTCCCAATCAACCGTGAAACCCTCGCTTTCTCGAATTGGTTAGTAAAACAACAAAAATTGTCTTATAGATTCATCATATTCCACTTCTCCGTACTTGAGCATGCGCTCTTTGACGTCCGACATGATTAGAATTAAGAACCCTAACGGACCTTCTCGGACAAGAAAAGAGAAAGAATGCCTTCTGTATGAAGATTCTATATATATATTAAAAAAACCTAAATCATAATGGGCTTTATAGTTATGGATTAGAAAACCTTATAGGCCCATGAACCTAATAATCTACAGTATCAAGATACAAGGGTATAATCGTCATTAACATCTGAAGCCCTAATTCTATCGTCTTTACATAATAACCTTCAAACTAACAGAACAAGATCTGCTTGCTCGCATTCTTCTCGCCGTTCAGCTATATCTGTTAACAAGTTTTCGAAATTTTTTTGTTTTGTTAAATGGTTTTAAACTTTAGTCGGATCTTAAACATTGTTTTGTTTGTTGTTATTGATTTGGCCCAGTGATGCATAAAAATATGTAATAGAGCGGTTGTATTTGGGAAATCTCCGGCTTGTTGTTGTTTTACCTTAAAAGCCTTGAACGCCGTCGCTTCGTCGCCGACGACATTCACACGCGCACGCCTCACTTCCACCGTTTCATTATCCCACACCCACACACGTGCGTCGGATGCGAAGTGGTGGTGCTCAGGGCTTTTTAGGGTTGCTGGATTTTAACCATTTACTTGCAAGCCGTGAATGATCAGATTTATAGCTATGAGATCTGAGGGCTTTTTTTATTAAAGATTCGGTTTTTATTTCTTCTTAGGGTTTTCTGTGATTTTTTTTGCCCATTGATGTAAAAAACTCAATTCTGAGTGGTGCCCTGGTTTTTAAATTATGTTCTCGTAGTTATCATTGCGGCTCTTCATCATCATCATCATCATCGTCGTCGTCGTCAATGATTCTTCTTCTTCTTCCTCGTCTCTCTCTGCTGCTGCGCTGCTGTTGCCACTGGTTTATTGCAATGGTAACTAGGGTTCAATTTAAAAACCGGATTTTGATGCGCCACATATGACAGATTTGATTACTGAGGGCTTTTTCTTTTTTAATCACTAAGCTTTCTAGTTCTGATGTTTGGTTTCATGTGACGGTATTGTGAATCATAAAATAGTTGTTTGTTGTTATTTTAGAGAGATTTAAAGCCCGGTGATGATACTTTAATGAGTGTGTGGTGCCGCTTGGTTGTTTCTAGCCGAGACTCATCATCTCCATTGTTGTACCTGCCTCTCCCTCTCTCTGTTTCTCTCTTTCTCTCTATCTAAAATACGTACACACATAAACATGGATGGTTGCAGCAATGGTTCTGAACTGATGATGATCTAATGAGTCATTGGCTTGGAGGAAACCCATGCGTTGTACGATTTATGATCATAAAAATGATGCTTTTCAAGAACTGAGGGCTTTTATTCTTAGTGTTATGTTAATATGTCCATTATTCAAACTGCTTATTTCATTTTATTTGGTTAGCCTCTGTTTTTTGCAGCTTATTCAACTGAAAAATTGGGGCTTTAGAAGCTATTTGGGGGTTTTAATCTGCGATTGTAGTGGCCACATCTATCTCTTCTGCTGCAATAGACATCAGACTACTGTGTATGATTATGTTGTTGTTATCCCTAAACTGTTTCTACTATGTTTACTTCTTTAGTCTAAACCAAACAGTTGTACGAAATAGGTATTATACTACTGTGCTTGACCCTACAGATAGTAGAGAACTCATGTCTTGGTCCAACTCAATTTCAAATGTTATTACTTATTACCATCTCCTTGTTGAAACTGCTAACTTGTGATTTTTAAATCATAATAATTTTATTTTAGTAATGATTAAATGTTTTATTGAACACTTATTATGAAAGTCGTGCGTAGTAGGCGGCCCAAAATGACAAAAGTCCAATTGCACTTGGCCCATAGTCCCTAAAGGGGGACTTGAATGGAAGTGGCTCGTTTTCCACTGTAACCTGAGAGCCTCACGCTGTACCCTCGACTAAAGGAGCCACGTGACCAGCCATTGAATATAGCCCAAAGTTCCATAAACCCTACTTTGATTTTTACTGTGCTCGAGGCAGCTGTTCTGTCCTTTTGTAAACCATATTTGTCGAATCATTGTCAACAGTGTTACTTGTGTATGAGAGCAGTTCATATCATTTGAAATTTCAACGCATTTTTCATGTCTCCGGCAATAAGAAGGATTTACACACCTATACTTTGGTGTTGTGCAGATCGGTCTCATCTTACATGCTCAAAAAAAATTACTTGTCACGACGCGAATTGCTTTAGTCGATTCTAGACTAAAGACATACCAACAAGCATGTATTGGCACCGTTCAAACTACTCTAAACACATGAACAATTTTTGTAACACTGTTCCTTAACTTTAATGTCTCTTTGAAATATCCTAATCTTTTAAAGGCACTTAAAGTTCAGTTACAAATTGTTGGCTCACCTATGCAAGAAACATGTATGATAGCTACGCTTCATCATCAAATTGTTTATCGGATCCAAGATCATGCCCTTGATCTAGTCCTCCCTTCATCAGAAGAAGCACTGTTTCTTGAAGTCACATCAGCTTCTCAAGATCCAAATGCCATCCAAATTCTTTGCCAAATATCACGAGAAGAACTAATCCAGAAGCTGCCAAATCATGGGTGACCAGTTATGAAAAGCTCCATCAAGCACTACAAGGACCTATCCAAACGACTGAAGCAATATTCCAGTCAAGTAATGATGGAACCACATAAATCAAGTTCGAAAAGCCAAGAACATCCTCTTTCCGAAGGCCACCGTTGTTCACGCAGTTTTCTATCCAAATCGATGAAAGAAAACTTCAAGGGCATTACAAAGAGCAATATCAAAAACCAAGCTCTTTTGAGAAAGATGGATCATTCGTATATCCATTCAAAGATAAAAATGGACATTGTTTCTTCGATGTCTGCAATTGTACAGCTTGTGAAAAAGCTGCTTATAAATCTGACGATGAAAAAAGAAAACGAATGAGAGCGAAGAAAGATCCTGTTTACAAACGATATCTAGAAGGAGATCCAACAATAGGTCCACTTGGAGAAAATAATTTCCGATATGAATTTATTATGGAATACTCATCTCAGAAGAAAAAGCAAGAACTCCCTGAAGTCATGTTGTTCAATCCAAACAATTTCCCACCATCCGAAGATTTTACTAAGGGTGACATTGCTCATAGTCCAAAGATAATTCCAAATACTATCAACTCCTCTGGCCCTATTTCAATTACTCAAGCAAAAAAAATTCTCAACTGGCAAACAGAGAATGTTGTCGCTCAAAATCAACTCCTTCATACGATCAATCAAAAAATGGATCAAATGGCGAACAACTACAACAAAAGATTCAACGGCTTACAAAGCTCCATAACAGAAATTTATGAACGTTTGCACTAGCTGCATATAGAAATGATGATTTTGGCAAAAAATATGCTAGTCAACACTTTAAGTTTTCGAAGCAAAGAAGGTGAGATGTCAAACCTAAAAAATCAATTAAAAGATCTTTAAAAATGGTTTGAAAATATGAAGCAGAACAGAAGATCGACAGATGCATTCTTCCCTCCATTCGGAGACATAGATACAGAACGTTCGTATCAAACATCTTACTCTCCGAGATTCCTTTCACAAGGCAGTACAAGACCAGTCACACCTTCAGCAGGTTTCCTGTCATCTGATGAAGTGTTCACATCCCGTTATGTTATGCCATCTTTACCAACTTTCAAGCCAATATATCATGAGAAAATAAAGAGATACAAAGAAAAAGAAACGCCAGCCCAACCATTTAAAAAACTAATTCTCTCTTCCTCATTGTCAAGCCACGACTCTTTTGAAGAACGAAAAAGAGGAAAAGACAAAGGAAAGGGCAAGACTGAAGAAATTGGTATAATTTCTCAATGAACAATCTGCTCAACTCGCTAGCAGAACAAGTACAGATACCAGGCAAAAAAGAAGATCGAAAGCCAGAAGCTTATTCTTCTCAAACAAAAGAAGGCAATCATCCTCCAATGTTCAGTCATTTATCTGATACATCTGAAGAAGACATAACTACAGAAGATGATGAATCCTTTCGAAAACAATTCGCCATAGGTGAAGGAAGCCACACTCCTAAAGAGGAACCTGACATAAATGAAGTATATTTAGACGAAGAAATGCGCGATTATCGTCATTTCCATGGAGAAAATAGGCAACCAAGACAATTTGCCTCAAAAGTCATCACATTCACATTTGATGACATTCCGTTTAACAAATAGAATGATCATCTTGATGAATTCTATGCATGGATGACTTCTGAAGCCCTTATTTCACCAACACATATCGTCATTCAACAATTCACTCCTCATCTTTCTGGAGCATTAAAGGAATGGTGGAACTCTCTTGGAGATTACAGACAAATGCAAGTCCATCAAACTACCATGCTGCTACTGTTAAGAAAAATTCATAGAGAATTCATCGGTACTCCTAATCATATCAAAGATCAGTTACAAGAAAAATATTTGGCGGCAAAATGTTGTTCTCTCCAGAAAAATGATCTTGCAAAACACTTTGAAAGACAGACGAAAAGATAATATGCCCTTGATGGTCTAAACAATCCAAGTTTGAAGCACGCCCATCTTTCATCCATTCCCAACTATCTCAGCCAACAAACAAAGCTCTATATCAGAGATCAAAACCTGACGATTGAAGAAATTTTCATTGGCCAACTCCAACAATACGTCTTCAGAACACTTGACAAACTCTGTAAACAAAAAGAGTTTTGGACGGAATTCATGGACAACTCAAAGCATCTAACGAAGATATGTTCCAAATCTAACTAATCCATCAAGTGTTCCAAAAAAAAATCGTGTTCGTGTAGCGACCGCAAGAATTTTCATAAGTCCAAGAAGCTCTCAAGAAAGCCTCCATTCAGACGCAAAAGATTCTTCAAACAAAAAAAAAGTTTAAAAAAAAACAGCAAAATGTTTTCTCTGTCGCAGAAAAAGACATTTTACAAAAAATTGTCCAATCAAATCTAGGAAAAAGAGGCAGTATCTCGTCAATTCCATATCCAGCATAGCGCCAGAACTTAATCTCGATCACCATGATCTTGAGTCAATTTTATCTTATGACAGCGATGAAAATGATGCGATATACGGATATTCAGACACGAAAGAGAAAAAAATATCATCTGAAGAAGAAGGATGCTACAAGATTACAAAATTACGAAGACAAGAAGAAGAACACACAACAACACATCTTCATGTCACAGTTTTTGATCCAAACAAGAAAATACGACCAGTCCACAAAATTGTATTCATCGAGACAGGAACCCACACATCAATCATGAATCCAAAGGTGCTTCCACCAACAATATGGTTACCGTATCAACAAGAATTCAGAGTAGCAAAATGTAGGCTCCCTCAAAGTTACAATCAAGTCTAAGCCAATAATAATTGAAATCTTTTCACGATGTCAAATTACAACACAAGTTTTTGGATCAACTGAACCAGGAAAAAATATCATATTAGGATGAGATTGCAACTACAAAGCCAAAAAGGATTATGACATCTCTATTGAACCACGAGGTGTAAAATAGAACAATTTCTTCAAAGCATTCACAACTATACCAATACTCTTCTCAGTTGAAGACCTCATGATGTCTGAGTTCAAAAACATAAAAAAAAAGTCAAAAAAGTCTCATGTGTGGATTCACACAGCGATTTCCTGTAAAAATGCAAAGAACTTTTGTGCCTCAATCCAGAATTCTTTGTATCACTTTCTTTCAAAGAGAATGTGATCACTACGCCAACTAAGGTAAGCCATGCAAGAATGCTTCCGACATTACTTCAACAAGCAAATGAAGAATGCGACCAGTTCATTAACCAAAGAATAGTCTCAACAACAAATTCACCATGGATGTGTAATGCCTTTTATGTCAAAAAAAGAGCAGAACAAACACGAAAAAAACTAAGACTTGTAATTGATAACAAGCCACTGAATAAATTTTTTCGAGAAGTCAAGTTTACACTTCCGACAAGAAAGGCTTTGTTACAACACCTCTCCGGGGAAACTATTTTCTCAAAATTCGACATAAAATCAGGATTTTGGGAACTTGGAGTCAAACCAGAAGAAAGACATTAGACGGCGTTCTGTCTTCCCAACCGATATCTAGATTAGAAAGTCCTTCCCTTTGGATTAAAGATAACTCCATCCCTGTTCCAGCAAGCGATGCTAAAAATATTCAAGCCGTTGGTTCACACAGCCCTAATATACATCGATGATATCCTTTTATTTTCTAAAACCGAACAAGACCATATCAAGACTCTAAAACAGTTTCATGACCTGGTTTGAAAACATGAAATCATGCTCGCGGCAAAAAAGATGACCATAGCTCAACCAAATAGTGATTTCTTTGGAGTCAAAATTATAGAAGGACAATTCACACCACAAGTCTATTTAGCTACATAACTACTCTCATTCCCCGATGAAATCTGACAATAAGACATGTGCAACAATTTCTCGATGTAATCAATTATGTCGGCGACTTTATTCCAAAGCTGTTATAGCTGACTCAGCCATTGAGAAAACTGTTGCAAAAGAATCCTCCACAGTGGAGTAAACGATAACCGACGCGGTCAAAAAGCTAAAAGAAGAAATTCAAAAGCTACCACCCCTAAAGATTATCTCTACTGGCAAAAGAATCCTACAAACTGACGCAAGTGACAAATATTAGGGAACATATATTATTTGAAGAGACTGACGAGACAAAACAAATTTATGCCTATAAAAGTGGACGCTTTAAAGAGTCAGAAATACACTATCACTCAACATTCAAAGAGATTTTAACTGTCAAAAGAGCTATTGAAAGATTCGAGTTCTACCTGATTGGACATAAATTCAAAATTGAAATGGATATATCATCTTTTCCAAAGATGCTCTAATTCAGTCAGAAGATGGTCCCTCATCAGTAGTCACTATGATGGAATGAGTGGTTCTCAAAGTATGATATCGACTCTGCCTATTTAAAGGGCACGAAGAACATCCTAGCAGACATGCTCAGTCGTAAACCACTAAACACTATCTATACAATGATGAGCAAACCAAGTTCCAGCTCTTCATCAATAAGAGATCTTTACGACTTCACCGGCAACATACCTGAAGATGCAAAAGATCTTATCAAATCCAAACAATTCCACAATCAAGTCAATCAAAATATTTTCAGATACTAGTCCATCATCGTCTCCAATCATGGCAGTGAAAATCGATACATATCACCACTTGATATCCATCCTGACTACCCATTTGCTCACCTCTACAGAATCCAGAATGTCAACCTACCCGAAGAAGTTCTATGTTTCTTCTGGTACATTTGTTCGGTATACACTATTGGAATTATCTTTGATATTCCATGGATGTACCAATACATCCACATCCCGAGTTATGCAGCCAACGACCTTTCAACCTTCCTAGGATGGTTCGCTATAATGAATGCATGGAGTACCAAGCTCCGTAACTCAGCAAAAACGCTCAATAACCCTTTCAAAAAGTTAAGAAACTCAACCAGCTACAATCCGTTCTTCAATCCACATACCATCTATTTCTTCAAGCGACCTTTCAACATCAATCCAAAATCTAGAAAGGTTTACGTGTTGCCTACTTTAATCCATCACAAGGATTTCAACAAAAGAATACGTCCAGATTTTAATATGACAGACAATGAAGCCTTCGAAGCCTTTCAGACTCATGCATTTAACCTCAACAATGCAACACAAAAGTTTGTTATTCCCTATAAACCAAACTGGTTATTTTATGAAATTGACTATCAGATGACGCTTGATGAAGACCTCCAATGGTTCATGTCAAAGCAAGAGCAAGAAACAGAAGACAAGAGAGCCAGAATTAAGAATACTCAAGAAAACAGCCAGACAGATAAACCACCACCACCAGGAGTTTATTGGCAAGATTCACAAGAACCAGAAGAACAAAATTAAGATTTGAATCTCGAAGAAATCGGCAAGCTCTGCAACGTTGATGAACCCATGAAAGATATTGATGATTTCGAAGAACCATGGAAGAAATACGAATGTCCTGATGATCATTATGGATGCTGTGATGAACACATGTTAGAATTTGAAATGGACCAAAAAAGTCCATAAAGAAGCCTAATGAGAAGCCCAAAAACCCAGCAAGAAGCCTAATAAGAAGCCCAGTGAGAAGTTATACATATAAAATAAATAATGTGTGAAAAATAAATAAGATTTCTAGAGTGTATCTAAAGTAATATCTAGAGTGTACTCAACGTAATGTATAAAGTGTGTATGAAGTAAAGTATGTGTGATGGATGAGGTAAGTGCTTACGCAAGCAACTTAATCCTCTCCTATAAATAAGTGTGTACCCCCTATGTAATACATAACTTTCATTCTATAAAATATTTTCTCTCTCTAAACTCTCATGTCTCTTTAAATTCTCTTTAAGTTTTCTAGATCTCAACATCTTCATAAGCTTTGTTTCTTCTTCTCATCGCAAGTTAGGGATCCGATGTTTCTTAGGTCTAGATAAGCAAAGTAAAGTCTCCGATTTATGAAAGTATTGTAGAGTCTCCGGTCTAAACAACACGATGACCAATACGGGCTTTCGTGGAGGGTAATCTCTAAGAGTGGCTTGAGTCATGGTTGGATAAGTGTTAGCGCCTACGTATATTCGCCTTACATGAGATGATCCTCCATGTTTGTCCAACACGGCTTTGTCAATACGTTTAGATCTGTTAAACTCTCATACTTGACTTAAATCTGTTAATATATTCATATCAATGTTTCTCTAAGCAGTGATTACTATTTTGGCTATTTTGGGATCCCTGTATAATTTGACCTAATTTTTTTTTTTTTTTTGTCAATCTATTTGACGTATTTTATATATACAATATTCACATTTGGAAACGAAAGGATCGGCCTAATCCTAATCTATGAGAAAGTAGCCAAAATTTGTTTTGAACCGACCCGAAGACCAACGAAGCCGACACAACAACTTGATTGTTTTAGACAATTTTATTCGTACAACTAATAATGAAACCGTGATACTAGAATTTCAATACTATATAATGCTCTCTTTTTATTTTTGTTGGTAAGTAGAGCTGGTGGAAGTTTTGCCCTTCCATGCCCTAAAGATTATTGATAGATAATAAATGGGTACTAATATTAACTAGGTTTAAACTATTATAATATTTGAAAAATGCGTATGTTGTCGAGTTTTCCTAATACAAATTTATATAGTTACAATAATTTTATATAAAAAAAAAAGTAACAAAGAAAACATAAAATATTCAAATGAGAACCAGACAAGTAAGTGAGTCAGCCCATTAAGCAAACCAAGGACAAAATTGGGAACTATAAATTATTCCCTTTTCTTCACCAGTCTCATTCCAATACCCAAAATCGCAACCAATGACAACGCATAGAACGGCGAATTCTCTCACTTTTCCGATTTTACCCTTTTGATTTTCCACAAATCTCGATTAAGCCATTTCTCCGCCGCCGCAAACCAACGGAGGAGGAGGAAGAGAAAACCATGGAATCGTCTCCGATCAATCGTCTTCCACCGGATTCTCTCCACCAGATCTTCTCATCTCTTCCACTCCGTGATATCATGATCTGCAGGTCCGTTTGTAAGTTCTTTAACCAGCTTTTGACCTCTCAATGCTTCATAGAGATCATCTCCACTCGTCCGCCGTTGAATCTACTCGCTCTCCGTCCTCCACATCATCACCACAGTCACCGTCACAGCGGAAACGGACACGCGGCGAATATCCGACCGTACATCCATGTTTACGATCCAGAGCAGAATCAGTGGTTCAGATTCAATCTCGATTTCCTCCCTTTCCGATCTCCTCAGCCTGTAGCTTCTTCAAGCGGATTGATCTATCTTTGGGGAGATTCGATTGATCTAGCTGAATCTAGCAAATCGCTCGTTGCTTGTAATCCGTTAACTCGGCAGTTTAAGGTTTTGCCTCAGCTTGGCTCGGCGTGGTCACGCCATGGGACTGTTCTTGTTGATTCGGTTAATCGAGTCATGGTGCTCACTGAGCTCGCTGCGTTGTATTACTCAGGTGCTGTGATTGCTAATCAGTGGCTCAAATTCTCATCGAATTTACCATCGAAACCTAGATCCCCTGTGTTAATGTCTAGCTCGGTTTTCGCATTGTGCGATGTTGGATCTCCATGGAGAAGTCAATGGAAGCTTTTCTCATGTAAATTGACAAATCTCACAATCACTCATACTAATTGGGTTTGCTTGGAGAAACATGAATGGGGAGATATTTTCGATATCATAAAACGACCTCGTTTGTTGCGCGGTAATGGGGATTCTAAGCTTCTGATGATTGGTGGTTTGAAATCGACTTTTTCGTTGAACCCTGCTTGTTCGACGATTCTGATACTTAGGCTGGATTTAGAAAGCTTGGAGTGGGAAGAAGCAGGTCGAATGCCTTTAGATATGTACCGAGGTTTTCAAGAATCGAGTAAGTTCAAAGTTTTTGGAGGTGGAGATAGGGTTTATTTCTCTGCTAAAAGGATGGGGAAGCTTGCAATGTGGGATTGTTGGGAAGGTTGGAGATGGATTGATGGTGTGCCTGGTTATGCAGATGGATTGTGTCGAGGGTTTGTGTTTGATGCTAAGCTTACAATGATGCCATGACTAAAAAGGTCCGTTTGTGTTCTTTGCGCATTCCATAGGAACCTCTATCTCTCTCTCTGTACGATTATTTGCTGATTTCTATATGATTGTTTCTGCTTCTTTGTTGTTACTGTTCTTAAGCTGTTTTGCTGTTTCTCGATGTGCTTTGTGGTTCTTTTCTTGTAATCCAGACTTTGGTAAACCTGTTAAATGGAATGTGCTATGATTCTAGTGTTGCTTTGGGATTGCCTTGAGCTTCAACCCTTTGATCTGTGATCATCTTGGTTTTGTTACTTTGAAATTCCAGTAATGGGTTCATAGAGATTTGCATAAAGTTGAAAGATTTATCTGTCTTTGAATCCCTAAAACATCTCAGTTTCACTCTATTTCACCTGAACTCTTGACAACAAGAATTTCTTTGGTTTCTTAATTGTGTTTGATCACGATTGTACTATACTATGTACTATCTTTGTAGGAGTAAAAGAATCTCTGAAGTTTCTGTGCTAATCAATAAAGTAATGGTGGTTCCGACCATATCCATATAGAGAGAATCATTCTCTTATGATGTCACCAAGCAATTTCTTGTCCATTGAAACTGATCTCCTTCATAGTCAACTCTAACACCAATCATATGTATGTTTGATTTAATTACTTCATACATTATATATGCAAACCAATGATGATATGATTAGCTTGAAACTGAAGGAAGGTGCTTGATGATGCAGATTTGCTCATAAATAATGATATTATTAGGTCACTTAAGTCTAAATGGGGCCATATCCTATGCATGTGTCATGAACCATTATGTTCGGTCTTTAGGTTATCGAACAAATCATCACAATGCGTCAATCAAATTGAGAATAACTTATTTAGACTCTAGTAGGATTATAATTTGGTTCTCGGGGTGTACACCAGGAATGACAATTCTGGTTTTCGGATATCAAGGTTTTTTTCTGGAAAAGTTATTGAATTAAAAATGTAATTTTTATTTGGTTCTGCTTTCAGATTAATAATATTCTTGTTGTACTGATCAAACCAACCATTTCTGTGATTTACATAAGCCCAAATTTTTCAGGTCGGCATAGAAGATTTAGATATGGAATCCGGTGGATTTATGTGAAAGAATCCGTAAGAGTTATCTTCGACACCGAGTGTTCAAAACAACGACAATAAGGATCCAAAATAAAGTTGACTATTTATGTCATTTAATCCGCGGAACATCGCCGTGACAAAATTTTAGTTATTGTTATATAATGATTTACTACTTATCATGTTTTAAAATTCTGATTCAAATTTTTTTTTTTGTTGTTGGTATTTTTGTTGTAAGTAAGATAATTGAAGGTTATAAATATTGTTGTTATATTTTTTTTTGGTTAAAATATTTTCTTTTTAATTTTAATGTCATATAATTATTTATTATATAAGATATATGATTACCGTATGTTGTGTTTTTGTCATATTTCAATCTCTAGTATATGTTAGTTTGTTTTTAATATGTTACTCCACTTATATCATAATCAAATGTGTATATATGTATATTTAATTTATTTTACATATCTCTATATATTGAAGATAATTTACTTAATTTATTTTACATTTAATAAAAATATTTAATTGTAAGCTATGATTGAACTATAATACTTTAATTAATAATTAATTTCATAGTAACATGGTTAATTTATGTATCATAATACAAGAAATTGATTATATACTCCAATTTCACAAATCCTCGAATTTTTATGACTTGGTGCAATTTTCTAAACATTTTAAGTGGTTATTTATCATTTTCATTGATTTGTTTTTTGTTTTTTAGTTTTTTGTTCAAAAAAGAAAAATGATTTTTCAAATTTTCAATTTGGTAATAATTGACTAAATTTTGGTTACTTTCTAAAATATATATAAAATGTTGATATATATGTTTACGAGGGTTAGACAAAAAAAAATTCTTAACAAAATCGAAGATTTGATATATTTTAAATTATACGGTTCAACAAAAGAACCTAATTAAACTGAATGAAAATTATTAAAAATTAGACACATGTTAAATCAAGATTCTTACTTATTCATTAAAACATTTTAGTTTCTTTTATAATATCTTTTTGAACCACCATCCAAAATATTTAGCCGATATCGGATGTTCATTTCATACTTTTTTCATTGGATAAATTATGTCCGTTTATAAAATTTTGAATCATAACATTCGTACGTGGAAAAATTCTATATATTTATTTATTATATGAACTATGTATTGATTCAAAAAATTTTAAAATGTGATCAAACAAATATGATAGGAGGATTTTTAATAAATTCTTCGAAATATCTCTAAATCAATTAAAAATAATAATTTTGTTGACAAAATTATAGGAGAGAGAAAAATTGAATATTTCCTTAAATCAAATTGAAATTGATTTTGAATTTAATTATTTTAATTCCAACTACCCTTTCTAATTGTAATTAATCACTTTTTTACACATTATTTCAATGACAATTGAAGTAAATAAATGATTGATTTTGGACAATGTTCAAAATGTAATTCTTATTTAAAAATATTAAGATGAAAATCGGAAATAGTGAAAAGCTGAAATAGAAAGACTTAAATCAGAATGAAACATATAATTTACAAAAAGATGACAATGTATTCTTACATAAATTTTAATGTTTATCTTACATCATACATCATTTTAGGGGGTGTATCCTATCAAGCATTTGAAGATATGTTTTAAAATAAAAATGATTTGTTATCCAATCATGGATTTTAAAACGTCTTATAAAATTTAGTGTTATTAAATTAGTGATTTGGAAGAGTATTTTAAAATCTAATATTACTGAAAACATTTTAAATATTGGATTTTTAGTGACTCAAAAAGATTTTAGAAGATTTTCTTAGTTAAGAATACAAAAATTTAAATCCCATGGTTCAATTGGGATTTGAGGAGATTTCACAACAAATCAGATTAACTTTCCTGAATCATCAAAATCATATAATTAAATTCATTAAACCTCAAATAACTTAAAATATAGGATTGAATATATCACCTATTCATGTTTTAAGGTTTACATTATATACGTGTTCTTACATACATTTTAATTTTGCAATAGCCAAGTACTTCGTATTATTATGCTTTTCTCTCTAACAACTTAAATAATTGCAAGACAACAAGTAGGAAGACCTGCCTACTTTTTCCAATGAATAATTGAATGCAATTGATATATCTCCGTAAGCAGAAAATTTTAAGAATGTACAAAAACATGATAAATCCAAAAAAAAAAAATTACAGAAGAAACAAACATATTAAAAGAAAAACGAGAATGTATAGTCTTTTGCCGAAGCCGAATTACTAATTAAGCATTAAATAAACTAATACGTACGTATAAAATAAATACTTGATTGATCACTGTATAGATTTCATAGCCTAATATATACTTCATCGAACAACAAGTTTCCTTCATACCAAAAAAAAGGGAAGGCACGTGAGGTGTATTACACGGTAGTGCGGTATGGCATAAGTCAATTGCGATTCTATTGGAGCCGTTGACCTCAGGGCATTATGATCTTTTACCGTCAACAAACTCGGTCTTTGTTTGTTTGTTTCTGGTCCAAACTAAGACTTTAGAGGTTGTACTTGCTCAGAAGTACGACGACTGTTTTAACTGTTTGTTTGTTTCTGACCCATACTAAGACTTAAGAGGTTGTACTTGCTCAGAAGTACGACGACTGTTTTAACTTAAACACGTTTTCAGCTCCTCCGATGAAAATTTTTCATTTGATGAAAGTAAAATGCAGTGCTATAATGTTTACAGAATGACTTAGTGAATAAACCTGAGATGAACAATGTATTTTTTTTTTGGTCAACGAGATGAACAATGTATAAATATATATTATACATATCAAAATTTATGTTTATCTCTATATATGCTTATAGGGAAATTAATATACTAATAATTTAAATGGGGACTTAACATTATATAGGGTTTATTTTGAGAATTTCGTATCAGCCAATTAAATTGGGATAGTGGAGCAGAACAAATGAAAAGAAACATATACTTTTTATTTAGTTGAACAACCAAACTTTGAATATAGACTTTGAAAGCAAAACAGGACTTGAACTTACAAACATATGACTGATTTGCATGCATGAAGGGACCACACTCATCAACATGTTTGAGATTTATTACAATATAACGCATTTAGAAGTAAAGAAAAGACATTAAAATGGGAAACTTTCTCCTTAGACATATGTATCCGTTTCAATTCTCTCGTCAATGATCTTGTATCTTTTATTATATCACCAAACGATTTTTTATTTTCTTGTGTACCGTCGTCGACTCCTACAAGAATATATGATATATGTTAACATATGAAATAGCTAACTGAAATTTGATTGAGGTGTAGCATTGTAAAGTATGAGAAATAATAATTACCGTTAGAGTAGACGATTAAGTAATCTAGTAGTGAGGAGGAGGTGGGGATTTGTAAAGGTAGGGTTGGTGTGGAGGTGAGTAGTGGTGTACCGGAGGAGGAGGAGAATGGTAAACCGGAGGGGGAGAGTAATGGACCGGAGGAGGAGGAGATTTGTACTCGTAGTGCGTCTTGGGTGGTGGTGGGGAGTGGTATACTACGGGAGGAGGAGAGTAGTGAACCGGTGGTGGTGGGGAGTGGTATACTACGGGAGGAGGAGAGTAGTGAACCGGTGGTGGTGGGGAGTGGTATACTACTGGAGGAGGAGAGTAGTGAACGGGTGGTGGTGGGGAGTGGTATACTACTGGAGGAGGAGAGTAGTGAACCGGTGGTGGTGGAGATTTGTATTCGTAATGTTTCTTTGGTGGTGGGGGAGAGTGGTAAACCGGAGGAGGAGGAGACTTGTAAACTGGTGGAGGAGGTGATTTGTACTCGTAATGTTTCTTAGGTGGTGGAGGAGACTTGTAAACCGGAGGAGGAGAGTAGTGCTTAACCGGTGGTGGAGGAGATTTGTACTCGTAATCCTTCTTGGGTGGGGGAGGAGATTTGTATACTGGAGGGGGAGAGTAGTGCTTAACTGGTGGTGGAGGTGATTTGTACTCGTAGTCTTTCTTAGGTGGTGGGGGAGATTTGTAAACCGGAGGGGGAGAGTAGTGCTTAACTGGTGGTGGAGGTGATTTGTACTCGTAGTCTTTCTTAGGTGGTGGGGGAGATTTGTAAACCGGAGGGGAGTAATGCACAACCGGTGGTGGGGGTGATTTGTATTCGTAATGTTTCTTGGGAGGAGGAGGAGACGTGTAAACCGGAGGAGGGGAGTAGTGCTTAACCGGTGGTGGAGGTGATTTGTACTCGTAGTCCTTCTTTGGGGGTGGAGGAGATTTGTAAACCGGAGGAGGAGAGTAGTACTTAACCGGTGGTGGAGGTGATTTGTAAACCGGAGGAGAGTAGTGTTTGACCGGTGGAGGAGGGGAAGAATAGAAGTAATTTGCGGTGGTTTGAGATACAAAAGCAAGGGAGAATGCTAAGATAAGGAAAGAAGCCATTGGTGACCCCATTTTGTTATGTATTTCTGTTTGTGTTTGATGCTCTTACTCTCTCCCCTTAGCACCCTTTATATAGCTTCTCAATTTCACATTTAATCTTTTTTACTACTATCTCTCATGGTAGTAAATTTGTGTCGTGTGTAAGTAATACAAAAAAAGAAATTGAATATATTAATAATATAAAGAAAGATAATGAGTTTAGTCTCCCGCGGGCTTCATTATTGATTTTGTTTACTCCTATTATTATTTTTGGCCGACATGTTCTGCATGTTCCGAACATATAAAATCAAATATAATATACGACTATAGAGAACAATTAAATGTGAAGCTAACAGAATTTAACCATGATATATGTTAATGGAACCCCAAACAAAATTAAAAGAATTGATCGAAAGATAGATGGCCCCAAAGAGGGAAAATATGAGAGAATAATACATCCATTTCTCAATATGGCAAATGTAACAATTACTCCATTTAAAAGCACATGAAAATACCTTACTTTAGTTTTCTTTTATCAAAAAGTTTAACTATAGAAATGAAGCCATATGATATGATATGATATGATATGATATACTCCCTTTGTTTCTAATTAATCTAATTTTTAAGCTTTTCACACATATTAAAAAAATATATATTAAAAGTTAATAATAAATGCATCATTTTTTTGTGATTAACAATTTTTTATAACTCAAAAACCAATAGTATTCAATTATTTTTCTTGGAGTTTACAATTCATCTTCAGTAACTAATAAAAAATCATACAAAACTTTAAAAAATATATATTTTTGAAACAATTTTTTCTCTTTAGAATTGGATTAATTAGGAACCGATGGAGTATATGATAAATATGCAAAAACCCATTAAAATCGAAATATATATACACATTTTTTGGGTTAAAATGTTAAATGTATTAATCCAACAAAATGTGTACACATTTTTGCAACGTTTGCAATCGGAATAACTTATATCTCTAAATTTTTTTGCATAATCCAGAAAATAATCTCAAGGATATTTATAATTCCATTTAATAAACTAACCTATTTTGTGTTTCAAAGTTCTTTTCTACTAAACTCTCCCTTGTTTGAATTAATTTTTCATGTTGTGGTTTCATCAAGTACCCAAAATATGTATTAAAAGATTTAGTCAGTGATGAATGAAAACTAATGTAACAAATTATCTTATCAGCTACATGTTCATCGCAAACTTCAAGTTCAAGAATTCATTCTATTTATTTATTTGGTAACTAAATAAAATAAAAATGTAAAGAGGGTAAAATTAAAAGAAAAGAAGCAACGCGTTAAAGTCTTAAAAGATAGGTGGCTTAGCTGACTATAGAAGGAACATTGAAGGAGAAGGTTGTTCATGTACTGGATTCTCTCTCGTACCGGTGACAGTCAAATCTTTTGTCAATTTCTTCTTTTGTTTTTGGGTTTTGATTCATACATTTTATAACATGTTTCTTTTGTCATTACTCTTATTAGTCCGCCATCTCTTTATCTAATTATTAATTAGTCTACATTGAATCAATTCTTAATACGTTTTAAGATCAAGGCAGATAAATAATTTATGGTGAATTTTGTTTTAGCTGCTTACTTGTGAATGATATAAACAACCCAAGAATGGCCATAACATATTTTTTTGACATTTTATATTGATTTTCATATAATGTTAACAAATTGGGAATTATATTATCACGAGCCGGTGTTTTAGAAATGTACAAGGAGGTGGATAATCCAATTTAAGGCCAAATTTCTTCTCGAAAATAAGGTAATAAACTATAACACCGAAGCATGGTCAACATAAGACAATATAACATTTTGGATACCAGAATTTAAATGGATTTATTTGCTTTTGATTTTTATCAACTGGGTAAGTAGCCAGCTGGGTTGTGAAATAGACAAATCAACAACTTAACATTCTATATAGTATTTTTCTCGAAATTTGACTATTTTGGTTAGGCGTCAAAAGTTAAATAACTGATCTTGACAATTTTGATAAAGAATAAATCCACCTCAAAGGAAGTTAATATAATCACCGACATTAATAATTTAGATCAAGTTAATTTAATTAGGGTTTGTTATTTTAACACAATACTAATGTTTGAGTAAACAAATATTTGTTCGAAAAACATACGAAAAATACAATACGATTTATTTTTTATTATGTAAGTAATGATTTAGAACAAACATAAAGCAAGCATTTGGTTGTTCGGCTTTGGAATTCTATTGAATCTCGTGCTCACGTTTCGTTATGTTAGTCTTATATGTTTTCTTTCTGTTGGATTAAGTTTAGGAATGAAATTATACCCAACAACTAATTAGCTAACTTTTGTGACAATGTTCGTGTGTTTACCTTATAAGTTCAAATTTGTTTTATCCAAAAAAGTTACTAATTTTCTAAGGCAAATGCGAAACATCGTTTGGTGATTCAAAGTCCAAACCAACCACGAAATATAAAGATAACAAAACGGAAAATGGTATGTGATTGATAATATGTAATATGCGACGTCTGTGGTAGCTTCTAAGCTTCATAAGCTGCTTAATTTTTATTTCATTTTTATTTTTTTTACAACAAAGCTGGTTGATTTTTTATCCCTCTTTGGAGATAATATATTAATAATCAATAAATTACCAGCTACGTGTCGCTGATTTTTACATATATATATATATATATCCAAATTCAAATGTATGAAAACGTACATTGACCAACCATATTAATTGTTACTATTCCCTGGTAAACACCTATGGAGTTTATTTTTGTCGTAATGCACACTTTGCCCAACCTTAAATTGTGTTTCAATAAATGAAGAATAAAAATGTGTTCCAATAAATCGCACACAATTGGATTCGCTTTATTTGATACTCTTACACATACTCTTACAATAATGAAATATATACAGTATGTTACTGATATATTCTAAGTTTTTTGATGAGGTGTGTAATTGAACAAAATATCACTACTCGAGAATATCAGATACATATAAATATTATTTAAGTTTTTTTTTTCTTTCAAGATTTCATTATGAAATTAACTCTATAATTACCAGAAAATTATGCCTCTTTGGTCTATAATTTTTCAGACCGGCGAAGCTTTAGTCATTTATTCCGGATAATTACCAGATTATTTCCACATGAAATATTTTCAAATTATTAGCGACAACTTTGTCTTAATGACCCCCGCATACTAAATTACGACTCGGCTCTCGTTCGTTCACAAAACGTAAATCAGAGACTCATTATTTTCATAAATAAAACTATACTCTTTACCTAAAAAATATACTATACTCTTTACCTAAAAAAGATGGTCAATAAGTTTTGTGTTCCTTTCTTCTTCACTCATTATTCTATTAAAAACTACGTGCTTTGGATTAATTTTCATGATGATCTACCAAACAAATCAATGACTTTAAAGCAAAATTTCATGCAAAAGTTAAAAGAAGTTAAAAAGTCTTTTGTTTTTCCTCTAAGATGGCTGATTGATTTCTCATTATATTAAACAAATTGGGTTAGAATCCTTAAACCTGGTGGAAAGGCTCCCTCCATGTGAACGTATATTTACTGCACTAAGTTTTTTTTTGTTTTGTTCTGCCACCTATCACATTGTATATTATGTTGCATTAATTTACAGCTTTTTAATTTAAGTATTGAAAAAACTAAAGTAACATGTTATGATCCTAAAAATTATAGCTCATAAATTCTTAATGAACAAATATATATATGATTTTCTCATTGCAATGTGAACGTCTGAAACTTGAAATTCTGAATTACCATATTCATATTTCCGTATGAAAGCATTGGAAGGGTTTGGTGGACTTCATTTCTTCGTGGGGGCCGCCAGAGGGCTGCTAAATACGTCTTTCTGTACAATTTTGTTATTCATCCTTTTATTGATTTTGTCTCCTCTAGAGAAAAATCGTCCCTCTTTTATTTTCTTTATTCATCTCTCAAAATGCATAATTGCTACTACTCTAAATATGTATAGAATCGTTTCCTAGTTGCTAGTAATCGTGCACATGCATCGTACTTACCATAGAACAAGACTGGAATGATGTAAACTTACAAACAAATACTTTTACCTTTTTGTTTTAGTTGTTAGGCATCAGTTTCTATCAGTATCTCTCAGAGGGGTTGTGATTAAAATTTCTCCAAATTAGGTAATAAACCACAAAAGATAGACACATATTCGAGAACAATTACTATTAAGTTAATAATATACATTCATAAAAGTCTTCAATTTATAAGTAAGTTGAGAAAAGACTTCACGATAATGAAATGCGCTAAATGTACAAAATTAAGTAGGTACTGACTACTGACTATTAAACCAAGACCCCAACGAAGTGTTTTTGGGTTTATGGAAATTAAATAATTTTTTTTCTATAATCATTTAACTTCGCTTACTTTTTAAAAAATCCCATTGGGTCCAAACTTACATAGTCTGAAAAAATCTTAATCGGAAATCCCAAAAATATTTCCCGAACAAACATACAAACTAAATGACATGTTCTTGCGTTGTTATATATATCTCAATTTTAAAAAGTATGAAACGGAAACAAATTTGAGAGTGTGAAAACACTATACGTAAAAAGAGCGAAAAAATAAATAAATACTAGAGATATTCGCTAACAAGATATTATACATCTTTGAAATTAAAGTAGAATGGTGTTTTTACTAACTAAAACTTTAATATGTTATGACTACAATAATGTTGATTTGGTCGAAAATAGGTAGATGTAGATCCATCTGAATCAATATTTTACAAAATTCACAAAACAAGTTTTTTCCATAAAAATGCATGCATCTCTTTTTCTTCATGGAAATAAACAATTCAACAATCCCCTTGATAGTCTTACGTCGTGCGAAACAAAAAAAAACAAGAAGAATTATTGGATAATGTAAACGAATATGTTAATCACCGACTATGAAAAGTATATAGCAAATATATCTAAAAAGACACTACCTCAAACTCAATCTGATTAACTTTTTTCCGTAAAAATTTGCCAATATTGGGAAAAAAAAAATGATGAAGGTAGATAAAAAAACGTGTAGCGTATACATTTTAGTTTATTTATTCAAAAGTAGTTTCGTTTGTAAAAAAAGTTGAAAAGGAAACTAAAAGACATTCGTCTACGGTTAGATTTTGACAACCGACATCGAAACTTAGCCATACATTGTAATGAACAGGTTTAAATATGTATTGTAAAATTAAATTTAAAGTATATATGAATAAGTGATCAGAATCCGAAGAAATTTAAGTTGTATTCAGAGTCAATTAGAACTCTTATGATTGAAGAGACGACTAAACTTATTAAAATATATGTTTATCTTGAATGCTAGCGAGTTAAAATATTTGTTCCAAACTAGTGGCTAAACAATACTTTAAAATACTATACAAAATACTGTCAACGATATTTTAGATATATCGTGACTAGGCGTATTTGTTTATTAACCTCAGCAGTAAATGTGGATGAACATCGTGAAGGCTATGGACCTATGGTCCTCGAGAGCACGTTGCAACATTTTGTAGGAAACATTTAATTGTTAGAGGACAAAACTTACTTCGCATTTTTCTTGTTTCTTGCCATTTTTTGTTTTTGTTTTTTAAATTTATTGTTAAGAAAAAAAACATACGGACGTGTGTTGTTAAGTGATCAGCTTATTACAGAAAAACAAAAAGAACATACAAGTTTTGTCTCTAAAATCACAAACTAATGCTCGTAAAAGGGAAAAAAAAACAATCGATTGATGTAATGTTCAGAAGTTAAAAACCGTGAAAGAGGGACAGACAACAAACATGAAAGATGTTTGATATGTATTACGAAAAGTGACGCCAAGAAAAGCATCTGCCTTCGGATATACTACGTTTTAGTGGTGTGACTCTTTTTTTTTCTTTTTCTTTTTTGCAATAGTTTATATTAACTTAAAACGGTTTAGAAATCCAAACCGAAAGAATTGAGTTTATATAATTTTCATCATGTGATAATACTCTATCTTTTACTGCTATGTTACATGCTTGAACATTGGAAAAACAAGATACAAAAGATACCAAAAAGGTTAAGAAACATTTCTTCAGCTTCGTGTAATCTTCCAAATACATTTCAAACGCTGGTGACTCTGCTGGGGTACTCACCATCTTTGGCAAATAAATTAATAGTTTGTTTTTTCCATAAAGGTAAAAACATTTTTCTTTTTGTGTGTTTAAATGAAACGTAAGTAAAAACATAAGTAATCTATATTATTTTCTTAACATTAGTAATCTGTGGATGTTATGTAATTATTAATTAATATCCTTCTTCTATTTGATGAATCACAAGTGGAGCTATGTGTTGGATGGTAGACTTTTGACGTTAAAACAAACTATAGTTGTAAAACACCTATATTTTTTATTGAGTCAAAGTGGAGCTATTTTGTTTGGTGGTAGAATTTATGATAGTGAAATTCTACAATATTGTTCCTATAAGTGAATATTAATATATCAAACAAATAGTAGAATGATAAAACAATAAACTTATATGATAATGTAAAATTTTAAGGTGAACAAAAACATATGATGAATAATTATGAAATATGCAAAAAAAAAAAAAAATTGGATAGTGACTTTGAACACATACATAAACTATATGACAAGATGAGCATACGGTATAATACCATTTATGATCACCAAAATTTGTTGGTTTGTGTAATCCAATTGTTATATATATAGTTTGTTATTTACAATTACGAAAAACTAGGTTAAAATTCGGAATGTAAATTAGCTCGATCGTAGTTATACCCACTATGCTAGATATCATCCTTCTTTATTCCGTATTGATGTATTTGTAACTTGAGTAACGATTTTATAGGAATATGTAATCGTTTTTGGTTCAACCACTTAATTTATAAATTAAGATTTAAAAGACCCAAAATGTTACAAGAAACAAACTGAAACAAATTGAAGTGAAAACAAAAGGGATCAGAGGTCTTTGGATACAGATATATGGGCTCGCAGGCCTGCCTAGTAAAGTTCAATTTGGAGACGGACCACAGAGGCCCACTCAACAAACTGGAAACAGATAAGAGCTTAAACAGATGGGCCTCGCACGAGGCCCAAAATTCAGCCGGTTGAAACTTTATAAGACATCGAGATTGCCCTAGACTCCGCGTCGTTGCTGCGCACAGTGTCCTCGGCCGGCGAAGGTATGGCGGCGAAGCGTTGGGAAGCTCGAGTGGGTTCTCGGAAAGAAATCCGGAAGTCTTCGCTGGCTTCATAAGATCGATGGCGACTGAAAGGTTCGCTGAAAATCTAAGAACGACGGCGATGAAGGGTTTCGCTGGAAAAGACACAGCGGTTGTAGCGGAAGAACACCGCAAGGATCTCCAGTTCTTTACACCGGAACGATTAACTGTCAGCTCTAAACAAGAGGATTTAGTAATAGATTTGATAGATCTAAAGACAGAGACCTTAACATCTGAAACTGGCTGCTCGAAGGGAAGAGATCGCCGATCAGCGACCGGGATCTGGGTAACCTCCGAGGCATGCAAACGGTGGCGAACAACACAGGAGAAGCTGAAGGAAAAGCGGCACTCAGCCGCGGCGAGAGATGAAGAAGGAGAAACGACAACTCCCCGTAGCAGCGACGAGGAGAGGGGAAACGGTGACAAAAGGTTCTTCCTCGGAAGTAAGGTGGATACCACGGCCGAGGCCTTCCGGGGTGAGTGGCTGTAGGAAAACGAGACGATAACAGACGGGAGCCATGAGCAGGAAGACAAGCGCGAGGAGAGCGGAACGGAGCCATGGGCGACATGTCGACAAAAGCCTCCGCTGCCCAAGGCCGGAAAAAGCAGAAGGACTTTCAGATTTAGGATTACCTAGGGAAACAGACCAGAGAGGTATCATTTATGTCTCGAGTTTTAAGATAGAATATGTAATCGTACAACTTTAGGAGGGTTATTCAATCATGCATTTTAATGGATTTGGAAATCTTTGTCAAATCATGTGTTATTCAATCATTGATTTTAAAATTATTATCAAAATCATGTGTTATTCAATCATTGATTTTAAAATCTTTATCAAAATCATGTGTTATTAGTTCTATGATTTACAAATACTAGTTAAAATCATCCGTTAATCAATTTTAAGATTTGAATATGGATTTGATTTCACATTAGATTTGAATGGATTTGAAATTCTATTTTAGTTAAAAATAGAGAGGTTGAAATCCGTAGTCTCAACCACGTTATTTGAGTGGATTTGGAAAAAAACAAATATATTATTTTAAAACTTGTCCCTCGAACTATCTGATGACACAAAAATAAGCTACTTATCGGAGTCTACGGGAGTAATATGTGGTTCAAAAGCACCCTTTTTTCGTAACAGAAAAGGTGATATATCGCAAAATGTGTTGGTTGCTTGTAATTTTGATCTCGAATTCATGTATTCGCTTAGTGGATGGGAAGATTCAGCTCATGACTCAAAAGTATTAAATGATGCTTTGACAAAGAACACTAATCGACTACAAGTTCCATAAGGTACATACATCTTTTTTATTGTAAATATGTTTTCTTCAATAAGATAAATAACTTATATTATTGTATTTCAGGAAAATTTTATGTAGTAGATTGTGGATTTCCAAATCGTCGAAACTTTTTAGCTCCTTATCGTAGTATCAGATATCATCTACAAGAGTTTTCTGGTCAAAATTCAGAACCAGCAGATGAAAAAGAGTTGTTTAACCATCGTCATGCATCCTTAAGGAACGTAGTTGAAAGAATATTTGGTATTTTTAAATCTCGATTTCTAATTTTTAAATATGCACCTCTTTTTTCTTATGAGACCCAAGCAGAGATTGTACTTGTATGTGTTGGTTTAAATAATTTTCTTCGAAAATTTTGTCGAACGGATAATTTTCCAGAAGAAAACTAAAGTGCAGAAGAAGTTCTTGAAGAAATTAACGACAATAGTGATGAAGTTCTTACAAGTCAAGACCAACAAAGAGAATATGTCAATCAGTGGAGAGATACAATAGCATCAGATATGTGGAGAAATTCAACCGAGAGGTCATAAATGAGGATATGAAAGATTATTAATTATTTTTATATACTATATTTTTATTTAATTATAATGATTATTTTTGAAATCTCTTTTGTATGATTTTGAAATCTGTATTGTATGATTTTGAAATCTCATTTGTATGACTTTCAAATCCAAGTTATTTAAATTTCAAATCCACGGATTTTAGATTTAAAATCAATGAAAATCCATGGATTTCCAAATCCTATAAAGATTTCGAAATCCATTAAAATTCATGATTGAATAACCTCCCTTAATTTCATATATATTTAAATATATTTAGATCTCAAATTCTTATTAAGTTTAGCTAAAAATAACATACGAACAGAAAGAAACTGATCAAAATCTGACTGTAATCGATATGATGTTTTAAGTCGAAATGAATCTACAACCCCGAAAGTAATCACGTCTCTCTCTTTTTTTTGTCCCATTGTACAGGAAGTTTACACAATCAGACAATAAGTGTAACAAGATAACGATTTGCTCCAAAAAAAAAATGTAACAAGATAACGTTACATAATTCGGACCACAAAAGTGATTTAAATAGAGTAATCTATTAAAATTTATCTCCAATATAATAAAGTCTTCCCCGTCTACAGCACCCTCACACACGTCTTCAAATAATACATATAAACAAAAATTATTGAAAGACAAAAGTAGAGGAATAAAAGTCAAATTTAATATGAATTTAGAAAGAAGAAAACTAAAACAAAGACTTGTGAAGAAAGCAGAGTAGAGCAAATAATGTTTTATTGATATTAGCCATAGAAATTCCTCTTCATATAAAAATTCCATTAAAACCAAGAATCAATCCATATCTAAAAACCAATCTTTTTGTAATGAACATATGAAATCAACAACACAACTTAATAACAGGACACATGAGCTTGAAATCTAGGAAGGGAACAAAAAAAAAGTATATATATGTAAGAAGAGCCTTTTTAAGGTTATATTAATACCTCATATTCTACAATCTCCACGCATCTTTGTTTCTCTTGAGTCCTGACTCAGGTTTGCTTCAACAATACAACAGGTGATGTAACGTGCGGTTTAATTGAGATTTCTACTTGAAGGAGGATGGATGATCTTTCCGCTAGACGAGTTACAATAAACTGCCATTTGGTTGATGAAACGCAATGTCCCTGAGTCATCCATCACCTTCTTCCTCGTTGTCCTGGTCTTGAACCTGGTTTTCTTGAAAACTGGAGCCGTAGGAACTTGGAATCAGGCTCATTTTCGTCCATTCGATAACCTGTGAAAGATATTAGGTTTTAAAGAACATTAGGTTCAGCGCATAGCTTCGTAGAGGACGAAGTTTATGGTTTTAAGGATTAGGGCATAGCTTGAAGGCATTGTAATTTAAGGTTAAGGCTATAGCACATAGTGTGTTATGGCATATGGTGAAGGGTTGTGCTTTTCGAAACCAAAACTCAATCTATCATAATAAGTAGTAATCGAAAGACAACCCAATAGAAAAAGATCCAAACTATGAAACAAACTTAAAATATATGTGATTCAAAAGCCAGGAAAACAATAAATAAAGTGGCAAGAGATTTTGAGAAGCTTATCATTTACCTTGTAAAGCGCTCAGAGCAGTCGCTGCACAGGCAGGGTTTGTAAAATCAACAAAACAAAGAACAATAGGATCTCCATTCCGCTGCATTGCCCATAAATATGAACACTTTAGTAGGTTTATCAAAGTAATAAAATTTCTGGGTAAACGATTTCAACAAGACCCTAACTTTGAAGCAAGGAATCTTACATGTTTGGAGTCTTTGGTCACAAGTCTCACTTCTCTATATCCTACAAAAGGTCGAAATATATCTAGACCTCGGTTAAGGAAAGTAAAAAGAAATGGTTTCCATTAAGTTAGTTAGAGGATAAAAAAATATCGGTTTCAAGATAAAGAAAAAAACTTGTCATGCGTCATCAAATAGGATACGAGCTACTTCCCTCCTTGAGCAATTAGAAGGAAGTCCTTCAACATATAAAGTGTTAGATGCATCTGGAGGTAAAGGAAGTGGTTCTCGGTTACGCCTACCAACAGATTCTGGTGGATCGAAACCCATAGCATGGCCATTTGGACCATGGTCTAGAGGAAGAATTCCACCACGTCTCATCATAAAATCATCCATGGTTTGACCGTTACCTCCTGCTCTTCCCATGGAAACAGGACCTGCTTCTCCTGATTGCATAGAAGGTGCTTGCTTCAAGAGAAAACAAAACTTTTCAGGACAATAAAGAAAGACAAACGGGCAAGAGATTTCCAAAATGAATCAATAAGAATGGTACCACGCTCTGGAGGTAGCGATCATAAGCTGAACCGATAGTTCTGGTATCGGGAACATCGAGAACCTCATCCCGCGGATAATAACCACCGTGCATCTCATGCCCTGAAGGCATTGTGGGAGGTGGAGCTTCTACAAGACGTCAAAACATAACAAAACATGAATTCACTCTTCCATTACACAATCTCGGGATTGGTAAGCTATAAATCCTTAGACTTTACACAAAACTTCAAAATCGGGAACTGTGAAGCAATGATTGTTGTGAGCAAACATTATATTATTTCAAGCAAACTACGAGCATAACTATCTATGTTTTTCTTACTCTTATGATTGATACGATCAAATTGCTTAACTATGGCCTCAAATTTCAGCATCAACGAGTTGTGGAAACTGGGTATTAAGAGAAACGTGAAAGGAGCTTACCGAAATCGGAACGCGGACGTTTCGGAGGACCACTTGGAGGATGATGTTGCTGTAGTCGCTGCTGGTTCCAGTACCCATCCGCCATGAAAATCGAAGGATTAGAAGCTACTAGAAGGAAATTAAGGGAACACAAACCCTAATTTTAATGAATAGATTCGATTCTATCTGGATTTGATAGAAGAAAACCCTAGCTTGCTCGTTCTTCTGCTCCAAAGCTCTCACGAATCAAAACTTTCTCAAATCCCTTGATTCAGTTTCTTCTGTCCGATTAATTTCGAAATTTCTGATATTTTTGCTCTTAAAGATCCGAGTCTTGAAGACCCGGCCCGTTTTATGGACCCGATATGATCTCTCTTTACAGGTTTAACGGGCCGCTAAACCACAACTTTTTAGGCCCATATAACCCGATTTCAGTTATGTTGTATCCAGGACCCGGTTTCAATCCCACTTCTGATTTCAAGATGTCCAAGAATTTATTGCTGTCTATAAATTAGATTCTCGCACATTAATTACTACACGCATGCGCATTAATTCTCGCACATTGGTTACTAAATGTCAATTAAATGTCCAATTTTTTTATTTGGGACGTTTTACGCACGTATTATCGCGTAGACTAAAAAATACACCAACATTTTTTTGCACTGCCGATTCAAACACGGTATTAACGGACGTTTAACGACATTAAAACTTAAGTTAACATCTGTTAAAAACCTAGTTAATTAAAACTCAATGTTTTAGTTACACCTTATACATCCGAGAAATCTCAATCTAAACCCTAAAATTAGAAAATCTCCAAATCGAAATCGACAAATCCCTAAAATAAAAAATCCCCAATTTTTTATTCTAAGTTTTCTCCAGGTAAATTCAGATATCGATTTAAGGATGAGAATTTGTTGAAATCGGGAAATGGGTTTGTTGAAGATTTATCTGCAACAACTGATTCCTCAATATACTTGTAATTAAAACGAGAGAATAGATCTAATTCAATAAAAAAAATGTTCCAAGAGACAGAGAAGAAGAAGAAGAAGAGATTTACAGTAATTTCTGAGTTTGGGATAGAGATAGAGAATTACAAAATTAACAAAAATAGGGTTTATTTAATTTAAGAAAGAGGATGAAAACCATAAGATAAAATCAATAAACTAGTTCACAGAAACAATAATGGAAACTTCAAAACCTAAGCCGGTGATGATGTTGGAATCGATGAGCTCAAAACCAGTGATGTTTTGTGAGAGAGCCGTGAAGGAATTTGAGATTGGGAATTGCTTATGACCCATCGATCGAGAGAAGCCGGAGCCATCGTTGGACGGCAGAGGTGAAGACGGAGTGAGGTTGGAGGAGGTGAGGCAGTCGGTTGCGGGAGAAGTGTTGATTGATTCGAAATTGAACCTTAATTTTAGGGTAATTGTTTTATGGGTTTAGGGATCGTGGGTAGTTTCAAGTAATTGGGTTGTTTTCTAATTCAGTATTTTCTAATCGTGCGTTATGGGTAGTTCTTTTCTTTTTCTATATATATTTTCAGTTTGTAGTCTCAGACGTTTGTACTTCTCTAAATTAATCAAGCAATTTCAGTTTAAAGTCTGCTTCTTCTTTATTACAATTCTCTGATTTTCCCCGACAAGAAGGATGGACGGCGGAATTTGGTGGTGGCTGCTTTCACAGTAGAGGGAGAAGGAGCAGAGCTTGTAGAAGGAGCGGCTGCTAATGGTGAGAATCCGTCGTTTGAGTCGATGGAGAAAGAGTCATCGTTTACAAACGGAGGGGAGGAATCGGAGTTTGCAAGCCGGAGAGGATGGGAGACACGAGCTGGGGAAGGAGCCGAAGCGAGACCCCCTCAGATCGAGGGAGGCGGTGAAGACGGAGTGAGGTCGGCTGAGGGAAGGCAGTCGAAGACTGGAGGAGGTTGGTCGGCGGAGCTAGGAGGTGGCGGATGGAAATCGGGATTTATCAATTTGGGGATGATTTCTAGGTTTAGTATGTATCGTTGAAACTCAGCGTTTTAGTTAACTAGGTTTTTAACAGATGTTAACTTAAATTTTAACGTCGTTAAACATCCGTTAACGTCGTATCTGAATCGGCAACGCGGGAAAATGTGAGTGTGTTTTTTGGTCCACGCGATAGTACGTGCGTTAAACGTCCTAAGTCGGAAAGTTGGACATTTAATTGACATTTTTCTCATTGCATATATGGTCATGTTAGTTTTACATAGTAAGTTTTGTTAATTTTTTGTCAGGTTTATAATTTTTGGTTAAACGATAAGTTTTGGCGATAACAAGAGATTTTAGCAACCATATTTTATTTGTTATGTAGTTGATATATGGTCATAAACATATAAATTAGTAACCAGAAATAAAACTTGTAAATTTATAGTTTTCGGAAATTTCAATTGCTAGTAATTAACCTATCGCTAAAAAAAAAAAAAATTAATCGATTAACAAAATATGTCGATAGTTGTTGACATAAACAACTATAAAATGAAGAGGGCCTATAAATATGTAGAGTCTAAGGGGGTGTTATTGGTTTGTGTATTTAGATAGAGTTTTGATGACTTTAAAAATTATGAAAAGTAATTACTTTAAAATATTTTAAAAGATTACAAAAGAGTATCTTCAAAATACTGCATAATATTTTCAAAGATTACAAAAGAGTATCTCAAAGTATCTCAAACTTTTATAGATTATTTCTCAAAGTATAGAGTCATCAAGAAATCTTTTTCTAAAGAATCTCCAAAGTATCTCAAACTTTTATGGAAATACTCCAAAATTATTTTTTTCATCTTCTAAAATTGTTCAATTACTACGTAAATTCTGAGGAACACGAGTTTTTTAGTAAAGAATTTTCATTAGTGCTTCTTTGAATCTTATTTTGCTTAAAGAAATAGTTCTCGTATGATGTTTCTTTTATTATTGTCCCAAAACAATTTTTTATTAATTAATTTGCTGTCTTTGATGAGTGTGAGAGAGAGAATAATGAAACGATGGTTTAAGCATTCATATTGTAAACGATGGCTTCTTATGTTTAAGCGATGGCTTCTTAGGATTATCATTTAAACGATGGCTTCATATTGGGGAAAAGAAGAACATGGAAGGCTCGGATTTGGTGACAATGACAAGAGCAGTAAAATGCTTCCACAAAAAATATTAATCCTAGGAGAATACTTTGAGAATCTCTTACTAGGTATAATACTTTTGATGATTATATTTTGTGAAGCAAAATGTCTAGAATCAATAAACCAATAACACAATATTTTAATTCAATGACAAAATGAATTATTTCATGTTATTTGAATAACACAAGACTTTTATTGACTTTATAAAATCATGAATCCAATACCTCTAGATTTATAAAGATTTTAGATTATTTTTTACAAATACATAAACTAATAACACCAAACTTTAATAGAGTTTTAAAAAATCTTAAATGAATAACAATAAAATCTTCATAACATTTAAATCTTTAAAACTCCATCTAAATACACAAACCAATAACATCCCCTAAAATAAGTGAATGTGTGAATCACGGATTATTGTATGTGTATAAATAGATGCTTTCTTAACGAGTAACGAGAAAATACTTTGATGTTGTCTTGGATTATTTATGATTGTGTTATATTTCTGACATGCAAAATCACAATGAATGAACTTTGAATAAGCGAATTAATAGTTGACAACAAAAAATAAAAATGTAAATATATAAACGACAAAATAAAAACAGAATATTGTTTATTATAAATGTAGGAAATGAGGAGATGGGCCCAAACACAACAGCAAACAACAAAAGTAAGTAGGTTTCCATGTTTCCTTGGGAGTTTTTCTTTTTGTTAACCAAAACTTTCATTTGTTCTCAACCCTTTGTCTTAATCATCATTCATTTTATTTCTCTAAAGTCCAATCATACAATCTATCATCGCACATTCGCACCCTCTTAATTACTTTAATTTTTATCAAAAATTTCCACTCCAAAACTTCCCTGTAGATTTATATTCCTGATTATACTGTATTACAAGAAAAACTACATCTATAAACTTTTTGTTGATGTTTTATATACATATAATTTGGTTTTGGTTTTAACACAGACACACACATTATATATATATATAACTATTTATATGATCTTATTAGTTTTTTTTAACGATGTTTTCAAGTGTTATTAATGAGATTTTACGTTTCAATAAACTTCAACATTTGCAAAGGTTAATGTGAACCAAAATATTAATCGTAGAAGCAACGGTTTTAAAAGTCTTACGTTCCAACATTTGCAACGTTTGAATAAATTAATATAACATATGCCATAACGATTGTAAAAGAGAGAGTATATTATATAGTGTTCGGAACACTTGATTTAATATTATATATATATATATAATATAATATTAAATATCAAATGTATATTTGATTATAAAACTCAGCTTTTTTAGAAGTATAGTAGTATAAGTATCATCTATGTATGCATGGAAAATTGAACAACTACTTTGTGTCTTGATTCTTGGGCATGCATCATCCAATCCAAGGTTTCGATTTGCTTTTACAATGTCGAGACGAGCTAGATCCTATGTAATTATGTAATGCTATCAAACAAATCACATTCATATTCGTTTGTAAACCACTAACTAATTTGTTTTGTCGGTGAATTTCAAGGATTACACAAATAAAGAATCAGTTATATATTTAACAATGCTAAATAAAATAGAGTAGAGGAAATGGGAGATATGCATTATTATTGTTTTCAGCAAAAGTGATACGACTCTCCTCGACTAACTCCCCAAAATGTGGAGGGAAGCACCAGACCAACCGGGCCCACTTACCTCCTCTTAGGGGTATTTTTGTCTTTTCGTTGCAAACGGCAACCAACATTCAACGTGGCTGCGCAAAAAGACTAAACCTTCCCTCCTCGTAAATTACCATTATAGCCCCAATCTCCTTGCGTGAAGTCTTTAGACCGGGTAACCTGAACCGGCCAGCTCTGATCCTTAATTTAACTCTCGCGATGAGCTAAACCGGAATGAAAACACTAGTCTAGTAAATTTAATTAGGGAGATTTGAAAATTGATTATACCGGTGAAATTAGAATGGTAAGGAATCTATACAATGATTCAAACCAAGAAAGTCAATATTATTCATATCTAAACAATTACTAATATCAGTAAACAAATGCTGCAGCTTTTTTTAGACTAATTGGTAACATTTGTCTATTTATCTATCTCTTGAATGGAAATGAGAAAATGTTTGGAAAAACTTATATATACAAAGACAATATCAACATATTTTCAAAACTTCAAATCGATCTTGTATTCTCCGAGATCTCATAATATTGTTCAATCTGAAGATCGGGTGGATACTAAGGTTAAAAGGTGGTGATAAATCTTTTTCCCTTATAAAGCAAAGCAAAAACCCCTCAAAACTCTTATGAAAAAAGGAAAAAGCTTTAAAAGAATTTGGATAACAATAAAATCTACAGAAATATGAAGTAGCCATCAGATTGAAGATAAAACTACTAGTTCCAAAACAGAGAATATGATGTATCATCATCACATTTGACATTCCCATACCAATGAAAGGATAAAATACACCAAAACAAATTTAAGTTCGAATGTACTGCTGCATGGGAAACGCCTCTTCACTTTTTTTTTTTTTTTTCCCTAGCCACGGTAGAGTCATATCATAGGTGAGGCTTTAAAGTATATAAAATTGTTTTAAGAACATAAAAAGAAAAGAAAAGAATAAAGTGTATTGGGTAATAACTCCAAGAAAAGAAACTGGTATCCTTTATTAATCTTTAATTAAATTTTGTGGTAGAATATAGTAATAATTTTACCGTCTTCATCTCTGACTCCGTCTTCATCTCTCTCACACCGTCGTCACTTTCTTTTTTCTCTTCTTCTCTCTGTCATCGCTGTCTCTGACTTCTTTGTCTTCCTCCTTCTTCTTTTTTGCTTTTCCGTCGTTTTTCTCCGCCGGAATTTTCTATCTCTCCACCAATATTTATCTCCGGAAAAGCCGAGTTTTTTTCGTCACTGCTAAACTAAAGCAGCACTTGCAAAATCAAATTTTTCTTTGGGAGGAGGAGTTTCTGAAGATCGTGTAGCTTTTTTTTTTTTTTTTTTTTGGAATTTGGGTTCTCTGGTCTTTTCCAATTTTGGAGAAGCCTTGTTAGATCTGGGCAAGTGCCAAAGTTTTAACTTTTTTTTTTAGTTTTACGTTTCTCTTTCTCTCTCTCTCGCTCTCTCTCTGTCTTTACCAACTGGGCTGGTTACGTGTTTAATTGATGGTTTCCACGGCGGCTAGGACCTCGTGGGCTCTTGTTTGTAGATGATGAACGGTCCTTCATGTAAGGATCGAAGAGGGTGGTGGTGTTCTTGTGAATTTTTCACATGGAATGGCAGATCTTGTGACCTACAGTAATGCTGACCATAACGTTGAACAGGTTCGTCTCTCTCTGTATCTCTTCCTCGATTTTCTCAGTTTGGGAATCACTTGGAAATAATTCTTGTTTTAAGCAGTATAAAGCTCATATCTTGAGCAAAAATTGTAATCAAGGAGATAAACGATTGAAGGGGGTTATTAGTAGTTATGAATCCCCAAGTTGAAATTTTTGGAGTTTTTGTTTGTTCAAATTGTAAAAAATGGAGCAAATCTCAAAGTCTCTGTCACAATTCTTCTTTGTTAGAGTCTATCCTTGAGTTGAAATCCGAATTCTCAGTTTAGTTTTTAGTGAACTTTAGGTTTATTGAAAAAGCAGGACTTTGACATTGTAAGCTATAGGGGAGTTCATCAATCGAAGAGTAACAGATGATTATGGTTTTTTTATACATACTAGATTTAAAAGGACCATTGACACCGATTACTTGGTGATGCCAGTGTATATGCAGTCATAAACGATCTTTACTTGTGTCTGCTAGTTCTCCTTTTTTTTTTACGCTGTTCTTGTTAAACTAATACTCTACATTTGGCAGACATTGATTACATTGAAGAAGGGGACTCAACTTTTGAAATATGGTCGCAAAGGAAAGCCAAAGTTTTATCCGTTTAGACTGTCTAGTGTGAGTTGCTATCTGCTCAACAACTTTTTTTGTTTTTTTTTGTTTTAACTCGTTTGTTGTACAATTGCTTCATCTGATATAAATATATTCGCTGGTGTTGATTTCTAGGATGAAAAATCTTTGATCTGGATATCGAGTAGTGGTGAAAAGCGACTGAAGTTAGCTTCTGTATCTAAAATTGTACCTGGGCAAAGAACAGTAAGATATCTTCATTTATTTACAGTATTTTTATGAAAACTCCGCTTGCGTTTCAAGCTTATATAATAACCATTTCATCTTCTGGAACAGGCTGTTTTCCAGCGTTATCTTCGCCCAGAGAAAGATTACTTATCCTTTTCTCTCTTATACAACGGAAAAAAGAAGTCTCTTGACTTGGTTAGTCGTCGTGAAACTAATATTTGGAAAAATAATTTCAACAACACTTGATAATAACTCCAGGTATAACCGTTTACTCCTTAATAGATTTGTAAGGACAAGGTTGAGGCTGAGATTTGGATTGGAGGCCTGAAAACATTAATATCGGCTGGGCAAGGTGGGCGCTCAAAAATTGATGGCTGGAGTGGCGGAGGCCTTTCAGTTGATGTAAGTACTCTGGCAAGGAATCTGTGTACGCTGTTTTGTGATCATATTCTCAGGACTACTGTTGAACTCATTGGTTGATATGAAAATTCCATTTAGGTATTCAATGCATTTGTTTGTTTTCTATATATTCCAGGCCAGCAGAGACTTGAAATCAAGCAGTCCAAGTAGCAGTTCTGCCAGCGCTTCACGGGGTCACAGCTCTCCTGGGACTCCCTTTAATTTTGATCCTATTGCTTCTCCTAAGAGTGCTGAGCCTGAGCCTGAGCCTGAGGTTCCTTCAACTGATTCAGAGAAATCACATGTTGCATTGGACAACAAAATTATGCAAACAAAGGTATCTGGTTCAGATGGTTTTCGGGTTAGTGTCTCTAGTGCCCAAAGTAGTTCTAGTCATGGTTCTGCAGCAGATGACTCTGATGCTCTAGGTGACGTTTACATTTGGGGTGAGGTTATATGTGACAATGTTGTTAAGGTCGGGATTGATAAGAATGCAAGTTATCTGACCACAAGAACGGATGTCCTTGTGCCGAAGCCACTGGAGTCGAATATTGTCTTGGATGTTCATCAAATTGCCTGTGGTGTTAGGCATGCCGCATTTGTGACAAGGCAAGGTGAAATTTTTACTTGGGGTGAAGAATCTGGTGGAAGATTGGGTCATGGTATTGGGAAAGATGTTTTTCATCCTCGTCTTGTTGAATCTCTCACTGCTACTTCATCTGTTGACTTCGTTGCTTGTGGAGAATTCCACACTTGTGCTGTTACTCTGGCTGGAGAGCTCTATACCTGGGGTGACGGTACACATAATGTCGGGCTTCTTGGGCATGGCTCTGATATCAGTCACTGGATTCCAAAGAGAATTGCGGGTTCTCTCGAGGGGCTTCATGTGGCTTTGGTAAGTTGTGGACCCTGGCATACCGCTTTGATAACATCATATGGGAGACTTTTTACATTTGGAGATGGAACATTTGGTGTCTTAGGGCACGGTGATAGGGAAACAGTTCAGTATCCAAGAGAAGTTGAATCTTTATCAGGATTGAGAACGATTGCAGTTTCATGCGGGGTTTGGCACACTGCTGCTGTTGTTGAGATCATTGTCACGCAGTCAAACTCAAGTTCTGTATCATCTGGAAAATTGTTCACATGGGGTGATGGAGACAAAAACCGTCTTGGACATGGTGACAAAGATCCTCGGCTTAAACCAACGTGTGTGCCTGCATTAATTGATTACAACTTTCACAAAATTGCATGTGGACACAGTTTAACAGTTGGTTTGACCATGTCTGGACAAGTGTTCACAATGGGGAGTACAGTTTATGGTCAACTTGGGAATTTACAGACTGACGGGAAATTACCATGTTTGGTGGAAGACAAGCTTGCAAGAGAATCTGTCGAGGAGATCTCCTGCGGGGCATATCATGTTGCAGCCTTAACATCTAGAAATGAAGTTTACACTTGGGGTAAAGGAGCCAATGGAAGATTAGGGCATGGTGATCTGGAGGATCGAAAAGTACCAACTCTTGTGGAAGCTTTGAAGGATAGACACGTAAAGTACATTGCTTGCGGATCAAATTACACTGCAGCCATATGTCTGCACAAATGGGTCTCTGGTGCTGAGCAGTCTCAGTGTTCAACCTGTAGACTGGCTTTTGGGTTTACACGGAAAAGACATAACTGTTACAATTGTGGACTTGTGCACTGTCATTCATGCAGTTCAAAAAAAGCATTCCGAGCTGCATTGGCCCCAAGCGCGGGAAGACTATATCGTGTCTGCGACTCTTGTTATGTTAAGCTCAGCAAAGTGTCTGAGATAAGCGATACTAACAGAAGGAACAGTATTGTGCCTCGTCTTTCAGGGGAGAACAAAGACAGATTAGATAAATCTGAAATAAGACTAGCTAAATTTGGGACATCCAATATGGACTTAATTAAGCAGTTGGATAGCAAAGCGGCCAAACAAGGAAAGAAAACCGACACTTTTTCACTCGGTCGCAACTCTCAGCTGCCTTCTTTATTGCAGTTGAAAGATGCTGTGCAGTCTAATATAGGTGATATGCGAAGAGCTACTCCAAAGTTAGTTCCGGCTCCATCAGGTATTAGCTCTCGCTCGGTGTCACCTTTCTCTAGGAGATCTAGTCCTCCCCGCTCTGCCACTCCTATGCCTTCGACTTCTGGGCTCTATTTTCCGGTGGGTATAGCAGATAATATGAAAAAAACCAATGAAATCCTGAATCAGGAGATCGTTAAGTTACGAACACAGGTATACATTCTCAGAGAAGGGACTAATGCGTCTTAGTTCATTCTTCCATGTTCTCATTTTGTTTTCTTGGAATGGGTAAAAGCTGACCCAAGTCACTTTCTTGATCAGATTTGGTATTGTCATTCATGTGAGTCTAATTAAAATCATGGATTTGCTTTAGGTTGACAGTCTTACTCAAAAATGTGAACTCCAAGAAGTAGAGCTTCAGAATTCGGTTAAGAAGACTCAGGAAGCCTTAACACTGGCAGAGGAGGAATCTGCCAAATCAAGAGCAGCAAAAGAGGCAATAAAGTCGCTCATAGCACAGGTAAGTCGGTTTGACACAGATTTATGAACTACACTGAAAACTTGAATTTACTCCCACAAGCTAGCTCAACTGGGAAACTCGCTAATTTTGCTTCTGTAACAGCTCAAGGATGTAGCTGAGAAGTTGCCTCCTGGTGAGAGTGTAAAACTCGCTTGCCTTCAAAACGGATTAGACCAGAACGGTTTCCATTTCCCTGAAGAAAATGGCTTCCATCCTTCAAGGTCGGAATCAATGACTTCATCTATATCTTCAGTTGCTCCTTTTGACTTTGCCTTTGCAAATGCATCTTGGTCCAATCTCCAATCACCAAAGCAAACGCCTAGAGCCAGCGAAAGAAACAACAACGCTTATCCAGCGGACCCACGGCTTAGCAACAGCGAGTCAGTAATCAGTGAGAGAAACGAGCCTTTCCAGTTCCAAAACAACAGCGACAATGGTTCGAGCCAAACAGGAGTTGTTAACAATACTAGTCAGGTAGAAGCAGAGTGGATCGAACAGTACGAGCCAGGCGTGTATATAACCCTTGTTGCCCTCCACGATGGAACTAGAGATCTACGAAGAGTCCGCTTCAGGTTAACATTTACTCATACTCTTGAATTACATTCCAAATTTTTACTAGTAAGTGTGATGATGCTAAAGATTGTGATTGTTTTTTTTGTTTTTCTTGCAGCCGAAGAAGGTTCGGGGAACATCAAGCTGAGACATGGTGGTCGGAGAATCGGGAAAAAGTGTATGAGAAATATAATGTAAGAGTATCGGAAAAATCAACGGCTTCTCAAACGCATAGAGACGAAGAAGAAGAAGAAGACATTCCTCAGTAGTAGTCATAGTAACATTTGTATGATTTTTCTCCATAATTTTCAGTTTCTCTATGTTTTGCCCCGAAACTCTTCATTGTTCAAGTTAGTTAACTCCTCTTCCTTTTTCTTTCTTTCTCTATCTCGATTACATCTGTGGGAGATTAATTTTCGTGTACACTATGTTGTATATATATAAAGACCATCGGGTCTCGGATCACTTTAGCAAGGAAAGAAACCTAATGAAGGTAATGTTTTTTAAAATTTCAAACTGATAAATTATTTGATTTTTGTGATTATATTTGACTAAAGACAATAATTAGTTGCACCTAATTCTGTGAGACAATGTGTAACCAAAATATAAGTCAAACCCACAACTAATTAAGCAACTAAATCCATCAACTTCCAATGCATATTTATCTTTTTAACATTCTCATTATTTATATTCTTTTTGTTCTACTACCGTTTTAGAAACTACAAATTATTCGTATGTAAAATTCAATACATATTTTCCACCAACTTCTGTTGACTCTGGCTAGGCAGTAACTAAAAGTGTATATCTACTAAATATTCAACTTTTTTTTACTCTATTATTTACAAAAAAAAACAACATGATGGCAAAATCATAAATACGTATTTTTCCGCGAATGTTTTAAGCGAATAACATGATTTCTCACGTACTTTAAATAAATAAATAAGATCTTATTTTATTCGATGACACATGATATTATTATTTTTTTTAAAACACGCGAAATCAAATATTAACTTATTTATGATTTTGCCACCATATCAGTTTTGCAAATGAGTGAGTAGAATTTGGCTATCAATGAATAACCTGACTAAAGTTCCACTTATTCATACCTATACAAATATTTCATAACAACTCTTGACCTTTTTATTCATATCTATAAAAATTAAATATTTCGTCACCTATATTTTCCTTGACTTCTATGCTTAGGCGACAACCAAAACGCCTTTCAAGTTTCAACCTAACCGCCATTTAAAGTAAATCTCGTTTACGTGGCTCATTTATAACTTTACAATGTCAATGTGTACGTGTTTAGTTTTTTATCTTATACTTAGGAAATCAAGACTTGTTAGATTTAATCTTTATGAGGTTGGAAATCTCTTTTGTATTTGCATTTAGCATTTACGTTTACAATTAATGAATAAGTATATTTTGTTTAAAATATCTAATTTTTTGGGTTCGTTTCAAATATATATGGAGTATACAATAGACGCGAAGATAAACGTAAACAAGACCGTTATTTAACCGCAGTATGTTAATTGATTGGTGGAAATAAGATCACTAGTTTATGGTTGCCTTGCTTGCTACTAATAAATGCGTTATTTCTTCTCGTAAGAAATTTTCATCATAGAAAAAACTTACATCAGCTCGAAGATTTATGATGGTACATACAGTCACTTTTATGCAAATATATATATATATATATATATCCCCTTTTTGATGAAATAATAAGTTACATTAGTAGTATATGTCAAGAATACATATTGCCGTATCGATGACCTCACGCTCAGAATTAATGGATCATTTATGGTGACTTCATTTAATTTTTTTTTTCCTTCATTGAATTTGTGACTTTATTTGTGAAATTTTTAGGGTCTGCAGGTCCCATGTAAATATGTCTGTACGTATTCCCGAAGAAAATTCAAGTTGACCGTTATAATATATTCTTTCCATTTCCTTGTACTTGTTTTTTTTAAATAGTTTAAAACAAATTAATAAAGGTATAAAGAATACAACTATACTTTTATAAAACAACTTGAATATTGGTATTTTGTTTTATCCTTAATTTTGATATGAGGTTAAAAATCGATCTTTTTTGCAAAAAAAAACTAAAACAACAATGTAATATAAAAGAGACTTAATTGGATCATTTTTCCCTTAAATGGATTGCTTACTCGGTTCGTAGTGTTCGAGAGCGTTCTGGTGATTTGTTTTTGTAATTTGCAAATTCAATTTGGATTTTTGAACTTGTTATATACTTTAAATAATATTGTTGACAAAAAAAAATTGAAACAGATGGAATATGTGATTTTTTTTGGATCTATATAAAAACATATAAGGTCCTGGAACAGATTTATTAATTTTCTTTTGTTAAACACTGGCAAATCTTTTGCTTTTTAAAATATTCTGGTACATTATCTGTTTTTGTTATTTTCTGATAAATGGTACATATTTGTTGGTGATTAACTTAATAACGCGAGTGAGATATCCTGTCGTTTATCAAGCATTAAAGGCTTCTCGATTTAAGAAAAATAAAACATAGGTGTTTTGTGATAGAGAACAAAGAAGGTACATCAACATGATGCATTACAATTATTCAATCATGAGTTTATGTATAGGATACATATTCTCCAAACTATGATACAAGTAGGGTTAAAATAAGTAGGCGTGCGTCCAAAAATAGCTCGACCTTGAGTTGGTTTTTCGATGGAATTAGCGATTGCAATAATTAAATCCTACCCAAAAAAAAAACTTTCTTTAAGAAAAAAAAAAAAACACAAAGGGAGAAAGGGAGAAAGAAGATAGACATGACTAGATCTCTATGTTATATATATATGCATCATGCATTAATGTAGATATGTATATGTGTAAGTATCTTATTGATAAAGATCATGGATATCTATGGGAATTACTACTCTGTAAACCGTAGACGTTGTGTTTCTTGGAAGGAGCAGAATGTGGAATTGGTAATGTCTTGGGCAAAAATCCTGAAAAACTTTCTGGAGGATAATCATCGTAAATGAAACCGTGATTATGATGAATTGGATTTGGTCTTCTCACCTTGAAAAACCTTTGTGGTCTTGATGATGTGTATCTTCTTAAGCTCTCCGCTTCACAAATCCTCCATGAGGACACCATCATAATTACCACTAGAATCATCATTGCTTCTCTGCGTTTATTGCCCATTATTGTTAAGTATAAGCTTGCTTTCAGAAAACAGGTATAGGGAAGATGAAGAAATAGAGAAACTGAGTGTTCTTCTTTTAAGGTGAGTAGTATTGAGGGGACTGGTTGATATTAAAAGAAAAATAATTGTACTAACCATTATATAATACTATATATATTGATACAAAGTTGGTATACAGGGGTCTTGATTACGATCTTTCTTACCGAAATAACCTCTAACCTTATAATCCTGTTCTTTTATACATATAAGAGGTATTATTTTGACATTTTTAATATAAATTAAGTATATTTTAATAGAACTTAATATTTTTGAAATTTATAACGACATTTTTTTTGTAAAACAAAAAGAATACTATATATATTTGATTCTTATGATCTATTTTCTGTTTTGCTGTTTATTGAAAACTAGAAAAGCTTGGGTTTCTACAAAACAACATATCATAAACTCTCCAGCAAAATAGTTTTCGTCTTTGACAAAAAAAAAAATATATATAGTTTTCCTTTTTATAGGAAACAAAAAAAAAAAAAGTAAGACCAGCTAACTTAACTTTTCAAATAGTTTGTATGAATCGAGACTTATTGGAATTTTTGTTAACTATGCTTTATATAAAGGTTTATATATTATGCATAAGCATAAATGGGCGACTTTAGTGTTTTCTATTTATAAACTACAACTATTTAATTAATATAAATGTAATAAATTCGGTGTACTTTAGAAAGAGGAATTGCTTGATTAAAGGCATGAAAGATTGTGTTGTCTAGAGGTGGGAGTGGGTAGGATGTTTTATACTTTTGAACGGGTCTTTAGGGGATCAGGGGATTTATATAATAAATGTGTTCATATGTGCAAAATTGTATGATCTTGTTGGTTTTGTAGTTGATGGTGGCGGCAGGGATTAACAACAACGTTTCACGATAGATTTTATTGTTTGTTTTTTAATTATCAATGACCATCGACAAGTGACAATAAAATTACGATTATCTTATAGTCGTTGGTTTAACATCATGTTATATCGACAAACTTAGATAATTAAACAGTAAAAAATTTAAATATTAAAAATGTAACATTTAAACTATTAAATTAGCAATTTATCGATGTTGCGAAAGAAAAAAAAGGCATTGCTAAATGCTGGTTTTTCGATACAATACTTTGCTAAACCAGCAATCACAAAATAACACATGATTTATACACAAAAATTTATTATCATTGAACCAACAACTACGAAACAAATATCATTTCGTTTGTTGGTTAATTGCAAAACGAACAAAGTTTATTGTAGCGATTCCTATGGCGATTTCAACTCACAATATACTCGATTTTGAACTCAATTGAACAACAAAGAAAAGATCGAACACGAATCGCAAGAACAACACAGAGAATTTGTTTACCCAGTTCGATCCGTCGAGATAACGAGATCTACGTCTGGGGCCGGAATCAATCTAGCAATCCACTAATTGAAAGAAGAAGTTTTCTAACTCGAGCTTACAAGAATCGCTCTCTGCTCAAGCACCGATTACAAGATGAAGATAACAACTTTCTGTTACAATCGAGAAACGAAGAAGAAGATATTATAAAGGCGTTGAAAACCCTCTAATCCAGAAAGAACCTTTGCCTTTGTACTAAACCCTCTCAGCCAAAGAGAGTCTTCCTATGCTTCTTTATTTCCAAAATAATGTGAACCCAGCTCAATGCTGAACCAACAATACCATACTTCAAAATTCACAATACCAAGTCGACATCAGGAATGTGAAAACCAGAAATCTTGTATCATATCTTCACAATCTCCACCTTGATACAAAATTTCATTCATCATAGTAGATTGCTAACTGTGGATCTTATTTCCGGCTGAATGCAAGCTTGATTGCTTACTCCAAGTCTGACAGCTTCAGGAACTCCAAAGCTACATCAAACTTGGCTACTTGGATATATTTTGTCAACATATCGACTAGATTTCTAGAAGTGTGGATTTTCATAATCTCAACTTCATTTCCATCTATTATGTCCCTGAGAAACGATATCTTGATAGCAATGTGTTTAGTCTTTTCGTGATAAACACTATTCTTAGACAAACATATAGCCGATTGTGAATCACACCATACTTGTGCTTATCCTTGCTCAAAACTCATATCTTCAAGTAGTCCTTTTATCCAAATAGCTTCCTTAACTGCTTCTGTTAAAGCTATGTATTCTGCTTCTGTTGTGGATAATGCTACCACTTGTTGTAAGCATGACTTCCAACTTACTGTGTTTCCACCCACAACAAATGCATAACCACTAATTGATCTTCTCCTATCTAAATCATCTGCAAAATCAGAATCACAATAACCAACAACTCCAAAATTCTTACCTTTTGTGTATGTTAGCTTTAAATTCTGAGATCCTTTGATGTATCCCAACAACCACTTCACAGCTTTCCAATGAACTTCCCCTGGTTTACTCATAAACCTACTGATTAAACCAACACTGTATGCAAGGTCAACACAAATTCCTATCATTGCATATATTATACTCTCAACAGCACTAGAATAGGAAACTTTTCTTGTATCAACACATTCATTATCATCAGTAACAGAAGACAATTTGAAATGTATCCCTATAAGAGTATTAGTAGCCTTAGCTTCACTCATATTGAACCTGTTCAGAATCTTCTTTAAGTAACCAGACTGAGACAGACTCAAAATACCCTCAGCTATGTTTCTATCAATCTCAATCCCGAGAATCTTCTTTGCTAACCCTAAATCTTTCATTTCAAATTCAGTACTGAGCCTATCTTTCAACTTACTTACCTCAGACAAATCTTTTGCTGCAATCAACATGTCATCTACATATAAGAGAAGGTATATGTAGTTTCCTTTACCTATTTTCTTAACATAAACACATTGGTCGTGTTCACTGCGTGTAAAGCTTTCTTCTAACATGAATCTATCAAATCTCTTGTCCATTGCCTAGGTATTTGTTTCAAGCCATATAAGGATTTTTTGAGAAGACATATTTTATCTGTATCTTCTTTTGAAATAAATCCTTCAGGCTGCTCCATGTACAACTCCTCTTCCAAATCTCCATGGAGAAAAGCAGTTTTTACATCCATCTGATGTAATTCAAGATCTTGATTTACCACTGCTGACATGAGAATCCTAATAGACGTGTGCTTCACAACAGGTGCAAGAATCTCTTGATAATAAATTCCTTCTTTTTGTGTGAACCCTCTAGTAACAAACCTGGCTTTGTATCTCTGCGGTTCTACATCTTGAATTCCTGGTTTCAGTTTAAAAATCCATCTGCAACCAATCACTTTCTTGTCTTCAGGTTTTCTGACCAATAACCATGTATTATTTCTCAGCAGAGAATCCATCTCATCTTTCATAGCATCATCCAATTTTTCTCTGTTTTCATCTGTTACTACCTCAAGATAGCATTGTGGCTCATTTTCAACATTTAACGCTTCACAGGATAGTAATGCAAAAGCGAATTGAATGTAATCCTGTAATCTTACTGGTGCTACAATCTGACGTCTTTTTCTGTCTTTTGCCAACTGATATCTTGACAATTGACCTCTAGCATGTGACTGATCAACCTCTTCTGAGTCATCACTGAGTTCACTGTCACTTATTTCTGAAATCTTAGTAACTCCACCTGAGACTGAAGTCTTCGTAGCTCCACCTAAAACTGAATTCCTTGGAATTTTTTATTCACTCTTACCTGCATTTATCTCAATACCCAAATCAGTAGACAAACCTGTAACACCTTTCTGCTGATCTTCACCAACCTGTTTATGAAAATCCTTGTACACATCATTTTCCTGAAAGATAACATTTCTACTGACAACACATTTGCACTCATCAAGTAATCAGACTTTATAGCCCTTTGTCCATGTAGGATATCCTAAGAAAACATCCTTTTAAGGCTCTTGGTTTCAGTTTACCCTGATCTTGGTGGACGTATGCTAGAGAGCCAAATCTTCTCATGTGTTTATAGCATGGCTTTCTATTTAACCATAGCTCTTCAGGAACGTTATGGTCTATGACAGATGAGGGTGATCTATTGATGATATATATAGCAATTGATGCTGCTTCGGCCCAAAATTCTTCTTCCAAACCTGATTCACTCAACATACACCTAACCTTCTCCATAATTGTCCTATTCATTCTCTCAGCTACACCATTCTGTTGTGGTGAGTAGGTACAAGTTCTATGCTTCTCTATACCATGTAACTTGCAGAAGTTATCAAACTTAGAGTTGCAAAATTCCAGCCCATTATCAGTTCTCAGACATTTAACCTTCTTATTTGATTGATTTTTTACCAGCTTTTTCCACTAACAGAACATATCAAAAGTCTCATCCTTGCTCTTCATGAAATAAAGCCACACTTTCATAGTCTTATCATCTATGATAGATAGGAAATATTGTTTACCTGATAATGATGGCGAGACATTAGGAGAACCCCATAGATCCGAGTGAACATATCCTAATGCATCTGTTACTTCATGCTTGCTGATATTAAAACTCAATTTTTTGACTTATCCATCATACAGTTTTCACAGAAGCTCAGATCACTAATTTCCTTTTTATCCAGCAGACCCTTTCGAACCAAAATCTTTAACTATTCAAGTTCATATGTCCTAATCTGCTATGCCACAATTCTGTCTTGTTCTTAGAAACCTCAGCATTACAGTTTTCAGCAATAACCGATTCACCATCAAGAACATATAATCCATTCACCAAACTACCACTCAGTTATGTTATTTTTGTAATAACGCACCTTACCTGCTCCTCCTTCATGCAAGTAATTTAAGCTGTCCAACGTTCCTGTAGAGATGAGATTTCTTCTGAGATTTGGAACATACTTGACATTGTGTAGAACCTTAATTGAGCCTCCATGAGTATTGAGTCTCATTAACCCTTGTCCTAGAGAATTTACAGAGTGATCATCTCCCAGCAGAATTGTTGTAGCACCTCCTTCTTGAAATGTGTAGAACCAGTCTTTCTTGCTGTCATGTGTGAAGTACAACCTGAGTCCAATATCCAGAGATCTTTTACTAGTTTTTCATTTGCCACCAATGCTTCAGAAACAATCAATTTCTCTGTTAAAACTCATGTTTCTCCTTTATTTTCATTTTCAAGCTTTATTTTCCTACCATAACAATCTTTTTTTAGGTGACCTTCTTTCTTACAGAACCAACAAGTGAACCTTGATTTTGAGTTTGATCTGCTCCGATTCTTGCCACCATTTCCACCATTGCTTCCGCTTTCACCACTTGTTTTTTTTTGTGTAGACATACCCCTTTCTTGAGTATACAAAACACTGGAAGAGCTTGTTGTTTCCCTTAGTTCCATAAGTTTTCTTTCTAATAATTTTGCAGAAGAGACCACATCTTGAACAGAGAGAGTTTTGTTACCGTACTTCAAGGTGTGTTTAAGCTGACTATAGCTAGTTGGCAGAGAGTTTAGAACGAGTATAGCCTGAACTTCTTCTGCAACTGTAATCTCCAAGCTTCTTAATTCTGAAACTATCTTCAAGAAATCATCGATATTCTCATCGATTGTCTTTGTATCAATCATCTTGAACGAATAGAACCTTAGCTGAAGATAAATCTTATTCGGAAGTGAAGTCTCCATGTAAAGCTTGTTTAAAGTTGCCCACATCTCAGCTGCTGTCAAACAATGGTTAATCTTCCTCAAAACTGCATCTCCTACATGCAAAATTATCAAATTCTTGGCATGTTCTGACTTTTCGATATTGGATTGATCTGGAACAATCTTTACTGACAGATCTTTGAGACCTTCATCACTCGATGGTTGTTTTCCTTCAGCTTTCGTAATCGGTACTTCCTTTGTCAAATCGAAGTCTGTAATTACATCTTTAAGACCAAGAACACCTAGATGCGCTAACATCCTAATCTTCCAAAATGAGAAATCGGTAGCTCCATTGAAAATCTAAATTTCAGTCTTACCGCTCGCCATGATTGAAGAACCCGGAGCTATGATACCAATTGTAGTGATTCCTATGGCGATTTCAACTCACAATATACTCAATTTTGAACTCAATTGAACAACAAAGAAAAGATCGAACACGAATCACAAAAACAACATAGAGAATTTGTTTACCCAGTTCGATCTGTCGAGATAACGAGATCTACGTCTGGGGCCAGAATCAATCCAGCAAACCACTAATTGAAAGAAGAAGTTTTCTAGCTCGAGCTTACAAGAATCGCTCTCTGCTCAAGCACATATTACGAGATGAAGATAACAACTTTCTGTTACAATCGAAGAACGAAAAAGAAGATATTATAAAGGCGTTGAAAACTCTCTAATCTAGAAAAAACATTTGCCTTTGTACTAAACCCTCTCAGCCAAAGAGAGTTTTTCTATACTTTTTTATTTTTCAAATAATGTGAACCCGGTTCAATGCTAAACCAATAATAGCAGATTTCAAAATTCACAATACCAAATCGACATTAGAAATGTGAAAACCTATCATATCTTCACATTTATGTATATGTCTTAACATTTTTTTTTTATATTATTGGCATATGTATGAAATTTGCATAGATATTTTATTCCCACTATCTAATAAACAACCAAGTTTTATAAGTGTAAATGTTATCATTGTTAAAAAAAAATGTATCTCTAAATTCAATTGACATTAAATGAGTTGTGAGGAACATGGAAATAAAGTAAAAAACAAAAAGAAAAAGGAGGAAAACATATAAAGAAGGGTGAAAGTGGATTAAAATACTACCATAGGAATTAGGAAAGATAGGTGGCGTGGTTACCACAGAAAGTTTGAAAATTTTAACTTGCAATGTGAAAAATACTACGTGTGAGCCCTACCGCCTCGGTCTTGTCTTATATTATAACATCGATTAAGTTGTAAAATCAAGTTTTTAGTTTTTTTTTTTTTCTTTTTCTTTCGATAACAAGCTATTAGTTACTGAATTAAATAAGTTCATTTAGATTTTAGTAAGTAAGAGTTGTACTTCTATGTTAACTCATTTGACTTATTTATTCTAAAGAATTTAGATAGGTTCAATAAATTCGATAAATAGTTTGGAGTATAGATAAAAAAATCAATGATTTAATTATCTTTTAAAATAGTCCAACTCAATATGCCTAGTTTTGACATTCCTAAATGCCATGTATAACAGATTAAACCATAAATTTTTGGGGAAAAAAAAAGAAACAAACTTTTCAAGTACTAATCTATCCAAATATAAATTTAAAAAACCCCAGCCTTACGGAAATAATTTTACATACCGTAGGTTTACATAGGCAATGCATAATGTAATGGAAATAATTAGTCTAAAAAGTCAATTCAGACAATTTTTCTACGATCTGACATCTCTACGTCTCACGTTCGTATTTACTATATAGGCATAATAAATAACAATTTCACCCAACACGATTTGGATTAAAGATATAAACTAATTACAAAAACTATGTATACTACGGAGTTGATAGTTTCATGACTTTATTCAATCCTTTCGGCTAACGCAAAACTCGGCTATTAAATAAGCGACCAAGAGATACGCTCAATTTCGCCGACAAAAACCTTTACACACATATATACTTATCGAAATAGGGTATTTATTTCATGTCGATATGCATATGTATATATCTTTATATATATATATATATTATAGTAAAAAGTTTGGCGTTCATATTGTATGCAAACAAATTTTAATAAAGTTGCAAGCATTATAATCAAGCTCACTAAACAAAAAGGAGAAATGGCAAAAAAGAAAAATAAAGATCAAAGTGGACCTCGGTTTGCCGACAGAGCTGATGACATATGCAATATGAAAAGACATGTAATATTAAATATTGTTGGATAGATTCAGGTAGTCCTACTTTTATTTATTGGGTCACGCATTTAATGTCATTTTTTTTTCTTATAAACGCATTTATATCATATGGTTGCTAGTAGGCCCTTCGGAAATTTCCAAATCAACAGGAAAAACATTTAATTTCGAAAAGCCCGACAAATTTTTTTCTTCATGATAATAATCAACTCATATAAAATTTCAACATAGACATATATATAAGATATGATTGCCGAGATCAAAGTTTTGCCTCTCTGCTCGCATCTCAAGCATAAGTAGTTCGAGTGATTCCCTTCCGATAGTGTTACAAAAATACAATATACATTTTGTATATATCATCTAGCTTTGAGTTTTATGTTTGGGTATATTATCTTGTTCATTTCATTTTGTGATGATCATGATATGTTTATACGGAAGTCCCATTAAAACCACCAACTATTTTAGCTATATTTATAAATATACACAAATTTATGGATTTTTTATAAACACCCAAACAAAGTTTGTATATAAATAATCAGTTTACTACTCACTCTTCATAATGCTTGTGTTTTAGACTCTCATCTTAAAATAACATAACGAAACCGTTTATTCTATTCAAAACACAAAAATGAAAACTAAAAAAAAAAAAAAAACTTAATGACGCTTCATTTATACGTTTATTTTTTACTAGCCATTAAAATAAACGTTTAGTCGAAGATCGTTTACGACGTTTTATAATTGCTGACGTAACAGTTAAATTGGATGTGTAAACTTCAATCATGGTGATAACTGATAAGTCAGAGTATTGAAATTGAACCAAATATTTTAGTTGTGTATTTTTATGAGATTTTCTCAATGTATGTTTATAAATTAATTATTAATTTAAACTACTTCCACATGCATCTTATATTTTTAAATATTTTCTTAAAAGTTGACAGTTTATAAAATTTATACTTGATGATTTAATAAAATCTAAAAACTGACTTTTTTTTTTTTTTTACTTAGGTCCCTGCTTTCACAGTTGCCCAAGTGCTAGTTTGCAAAACACATTTAATTTTATATAATAAGATATATAACGGTCTACTATATCCAAAAAAGGAAAATGTTTTTAACATCGCTCAAATAAATCTGAAGAACATAGATTGGGGTCATTCACATCCTGCATCAAGATCTTAGAATCATTCTCAAACAAACCCTCTCTCCATAAGCATGATTATTTAGACAAAACATTGCCCATAAAAGGGCTGCAACTTTTTCAAACCTTTTCTGCCTTCCTGACCGTGTTTAGACATGACATTTCTCAAACTTTTTCTCGGGGTACGATCCCGAGGCTCATAGATCACAACCCGAGAGGTTAGACCCGTGAAGAGTACCCATCCGGAGCATAGCCGTGTCTCTAGTGTGCTCGCCGACTATTCTCAAGCAAACGAGGTTCTCCACCGAAGAACAAGTTTAACTTCTCTAGAAGATAGCGAAAAATCGATCCGAACACTCACACATACATATACAAAATCCAATAATAATACTTATTTTTTTTTAACCATATAAAAACCAACCATAGTTTGTACAATTATTTCAAAATATGTTTGCTATATATACATTGTTATTATATACATAATCTCTAGATCTTTGGACAATTAGGTTTACTAAAACGACAACCTCGAACTACACCATTAGCATTTTTGCTTAGGATAGAATCCTGAGACGTAATGAATGTGCAGACACATTTTTTTGAGTGCTTAAATTTCTTACAACATGCCCCGCGGTATTGAGGTTCCCCGGCGCCTCCGTATATATGTGAATTGATGCAATGTCTAACTTCATGTCTGCATACTTGTGGCATTGGCATCTTTGGACATTTGGGTTTACGATAATGACAACCTCGAAGTACATCATTAGCACCTTTGCTTAGCTTAGGATCAGGGGACGTAAGGAATTTACACACACATGGTACTGAGTGCTTAAGTTTCACACAACATGGCCCGCGGTGTTTAGGCGCCCCGGCGTTTCCGTAAATATGCGCACTGATGCAATCTCTAACCTCCTGTTTGCATACTTGTGGCATTGGCCCCACCTTCGCAGGTTCTTCGGGCTTCTTGGGAATGACCACAATTGACGCACCGGGGTCGCCGCCACCCGAAGGCTTGGCGTTTGGGTTTGCCCCACCCCTATAACCGGTGCCAACATTACTCCCATCCCTAATGCTGCCACCGGTACCAATATTCCCACCTCTATAGCCGCTGCCAATACCAATAGAGCCGCTGCCACTACCAACAAAGCCGCCACCTCCACCCCTGCCGGCTACTTTAATCGGAGCCGGAAATGATGACAAAAGTATGATGACGGCAATGAGCATCAATGGAATGATCTCCATGTTTAATGAATTAGCTAGCTTGTCAAGATGAATTTGCTTTAATTTGTAAAAATGATCTCTGCTTTATTTTTAGGTTTTTAAAATAAATTGTAATCAATGGTTCCTACAAAACATGGAAATATAGAAAGTGGGAATCGATTCCTATAAATAAGGGAGCATGGTGATTTTCTATTGTTAGTTCTCTTTATGTGGGGAAGTATAAAATGTATGTTGTTGCTAACCTCGGATACTATTTCTAAGTTTCTTAAACACACTCTCTCTCTCTCTCTCTCTGTGTTTTGGCTTTGAAAGGCTCTGTTTTTCTAGCCAAAGGTAAAGTATTAAAATCCAGAAATTATACCCAATAAAAAAAAAATGATATATGTGGAGCTTAACTAAATGAATCTTTAAATTTTCGGTGATATAATTATATGAACTTGTTTCGAAATGAAATCAGACAACTCAGAAAAATTGTCCAACTAAACGTTCATATCTAGATTATTAGACTCGAAGAGAGACCTGAATTCACATTTACACTATCTATATCTTTGAGATTATTTCTTATATCACTTGTTAGACACGTCATTGATGAGAGATTTAGATAATTGACGATATCTAAATTTGTTCCCATGCAAACCTAAATTTGTTCCCATGAATCCTAAAGTACTCTGAGTAAAGACACAGGGACTCCTCTTCCTGATGCTACTCCATACAGAGAAGTAATTGGAAGATTATTCTATCTCTGTATTACAAGACCTGACATCACATTTGTACTGTTTTAGCCGGTTCTTATCATGTCCCACAGATGTTCATCTCCATGCTGCTCATCATATCTTGAAGTATCTCAAAAATAATCCAGGCCAAGGTTTGTTTTATTTTGCTTCAACATAGATCTGTTTGAATGGTTTTGCTGATGCAGATTGGGCTACATGTCCAGATACAAAAAGGTCAGTTACTGGTATGTGTGTTTCTCTTGGTACATCTCTCATTACGTGAAAGTCCAAAAAACAAGATACAGTCAGTTTTAACAGTACAGAGGCTGAATATAGGAGCATGACTCTTGCTACAAAAGAACTCATTTGGTTGAATCAAATGCTGACTGATCTTCGCATACCAGTTGAATCACAGGCTAAGCTTTTCTGTGACAATAAATCAGCCATGCACATTGCTAATAATCCGGTGTTTCATGAAAGGAGGAAGCATGTTGAGATAGATTGTTACCACCCGTGATCAAGTAAAGAATGGTTTCTTGAAAGTTTTCCATGTGTCTTCTGGCAACCAGCTTGCAGATATCTTGACTAAGGCTCTTCGTTCGGGTCCTTTCCATTCTTAACTTAGTCGTTTATCCATTTCAAGCCTCTTCTTACCTACGATTGATTCAGTTTCAGGGGGCACCAGAAATGATGTCATGAGTATGATGACGGCAAAGAGCATCAATGGGATGGTCGATCATATCCTTTGAATTAGTAGCTGGTCAATATTCCAATAAACAAAAACTGAATGTACTTTGTTGAAATAATATCTCTATTTATTTTATTTTGGATATCCCCTATATATTATTTGGAAAGTACACTTTTAAATAAACATTAAAAAGTGTAAATATTTACATCACATTGCCATTACATCAAAGAACAAAATTTAATTTTTTATTAAGGATATTTTAGGCATTAATTATTATGTGATCATTTAATTAAAATCAAATATTGATGGTAACTAATTAAAATCAAATATTTATGGTAACTAATTAAAATCTTATATTTATGGTGACCAATTAAAATCTTATATTTATGGATACAAAAATCTATATAAAATAGGAGATATTCTATTGAATATTTTACATATATGGAAAAAATTCCATAAAATTTTTGCTTATACATTGTCCAAAATTTTGATAATATATATATATATATATATATTTATATATATTAAGTATTTATCTTATTAATTTATAATCTATAAAAAAATATTATAATATCGAATCTTAATTAAAAAAAAAAAGGGCGGAATATTTATAGTTTAAATAGGAAATTGGAATCAATTGTTCCTCAAAATATGGAATCGTTCCTATATAAACAAGGGCGAATGTTTATTCTATTTTATTTTATGTTTACTTACAAAGAGAGAAAAAAACATTTGACTTGTTCAATAGCTCATCCTATTGTGAGCTCTCCTATGAAGTGGGGGAGGTACCTTATCAAGTTCGTTAAATCCATAAAGTATAGTATGCAAAATACATGTGTTTTGATTCGTTAAGCACCGAATAAATCGGCTCAATTCAGCCAGCCTTAAGTTAATTACCTCTGCCTACGTTAAATATAGGAGCGAATAAGTATTTAACGCTGGTCTAATAAAATAGTTATTCAGCTTTATCCTTAATCAAGGTTAGGCTGGTTTAGCCTACGTATTTTGGCCCATCGACCCAATCCCTCTATTATGCAAAAAGAATCTGATAGTGTACATATTACGATTTTGTGTTAAGTATTTAAAACTGTGTCCTTGGAGTGAAGTTAGAAAACGTATGTTGTTACTGTTGTTTGGAATTCTCAGATACTATCTCTAAAATTCGCTCATTATTTGACAACAAGGCACACTCTAATATCATCACTCTCAATGCCACTGAAAACCAAACCATGTAAAGAAAAGAAAAAAGAATGGTAACGCATACTTGTTACACAAGCAAAAGACTCAAAGCGACCTATTGTTGGGCTTGGAGGACCTGGTTTTGGCAAACTCAACCAGGTCTTTGAAAAGCAAGTCCTCTGGTTTCTCTTCTTTCTTCGGTTTACTAGTTGAGGAGGCAGTCAAAGAAAGATTCCGGGTCTGTCCAACAAGACCCTCGTTAGAGGAATCAGAGCCGCTACTCGAGTGGTGATGCTCAAAGAACTGTTGCCTCTGGTTGTGCCTTGAAGGCGGAGGTGGAAGATTTCTAATTACCTCAGCATCCCATGGAGCAGGAGGCGGCAATAGCTCAGATGATTTGCTTTGTAGACTTGGATCATCGAAAACAGGAGAAGAAGAAGCATGAGGAGGAGGAGGCTTCTTTACTCCTTGTGAGGAGCCATGAGGTTTATAGACATCGCCACTAAGGAAATTCACCATACCCGAATCATTATCATGTACTGGTCTCATTGTAGGTGGTGGTGGAGGAAGAATCGGGCTGAAATCTCTTTTAGACCTTTAGAGATTGAATTCACAAATTTAAAATATCGTTCCAAAATGTCAAGAGATTATAGCCTTCAAAATAGGAATTATCACTATTACCTGTGAGCAAGCCGAGCAAAATCATCATCTGATTCGTCATCCTCATCATCATCATCATGATTGATGTTGACAATCTGAACTGGAGGACGAGCTGTAGTATTCATTCCATTTGAAGGAACAGAGCCGACCTTTGCCATATCATCGTAACGCTGAAGAACACGCTGCAAATTATCGTTTAATGCCAATCCCTGACACAGAAGTTCCTCGTCTCTGGAGAATAAAAAACGAAGGTACTTTCACCTTTAGCAAACCCCATCAACTGGGAGGAAACAGCAGCGGATGAAGGAAGCAAGGAACAGAAACTTACGTTGTAGTGTTCACAAGAGTCATTACACGTCTTTGATAAGTACGACATTGCTCAACTAAGTCAACTATAAGTTCTTCTTTTAAACTCTGCAACAACACATCCAGAAGAAGCAGCTTCCATTACTTCGAAGAAAACCAGTAGTTTCTTCTGTTCATGCATTAGAGTAAGCAAATTCCTACCTCGGGATTCCCGGGATCAAGTGCTCCAAGCATGTCCATCAAAACATCAACTGATCCCTCAGCGCTTTGAATCTCTTCCAGGCTAAAGAAACTCAAAATATCAACAAACCATAAGACTCCACCCAAACAAAACCCATCCAATAGACAAAGAGCACGATCTAATAGAAGATAGTACCTGAGGCTAGAAGCATCATCTCCTTGCAACGACGCCTGAATAGCAGCATCTTCATCTGATGGAGCAACGTGTGCGATGGGCTGAGTCTGAGGTGGAGTAAAGAACGATAGACTGCTTTCCGTTCGAGGTGGAAACTCAATTCCAGCAGACTAAAGTTATCAAAATGTAAAACCATTTGTCAAAATGTATTAAAAGATAAATTTTCTAATGATGAATAAAAAGACTCATCTCATGTTAGCATACCCTGAGATCATTATACGCATTGTAGTATTGTGGGTATCGACCTCCACGTCCACCAAAAGCTTCTTGCCATGTGTCTAACAAACTTAGTATCTTTTCCCTCACATTCAGGTCCGGCTGCAAAATTATGTTTGGAAATTAAAAGGTAAGAGAAGTTTCCAGAGATACCAAAGAAGAATTTGAGATATTAGAGGCAGGTGGAAAATAGCAAAACCTTTTTCTTCACTATTTTGACCATGTCAATCAAAATATCACGCTCAACGATAAGTTGGCACACGTTTTCGCCACAATTCTTACTTAAAGTTTCTAATGCCTGCACCAAAAACCCGAGCATCATCCGAAAATGAGGTCAACAAAAACATGACACCAAACCAAAGCATTGAATCCAAGAATGGAGAAACCAGTACTCACATAAAGTGCAAGAATCTGGACTTTAGCGTTTTTACTTCCTAACCGCTTCTTGAGCACCTTCACAGCTTCTTTTGCTTGACTAAGGAATCAAACAATGTCAAACTACTAATTTCTAGCCACAAAGACACTGAAAATAGGGAGGCGATCTGAGAGTTTTCTTATTACAAAACAGATGTATCAAGGATTTTACCTAGGATCCATGTTGATAATATCACACAATTCAATGTTTATAGCCCAATCTGGACCAATCAGCATATCATTTGTAGCCTTTTCGGCACACGCAGCCGCATCATTTGCCATCTTAACAACTCTTATCACAACTCTTATCAATCAAATCCCACAGTTCAAAATTTCCTAGAAGCACAAGTGAAGACACAATAATCACTTTAGTCCAAAGCTATAACAAGCAAAATTCAAAGACTTTTCAAAGCTTAAAAACTAAGCACATCATTAGAAATATCACACTGGCGATTGCAACAGAACAAGTAAGAAAAATGTTGCAAATTTTTCCAGAACTCAGACTAGATCCCAAAAGCAAAAATTGTAAAGCAGAAGTAACCGATTACAAAACGAAATCAAATCGCGAAAAAACTTACAACCCATGAACAATTAAAGCCAGAAATCGACAAACTTTCAATAAGCTAACAAGGATTTGTCTTTTCACAATGATCGTGACTAGAAACTAGAAAGCAAAACAGCTAATAGCAAGGAAAGTATCGAAGAGTAAGACAACTGAACAAGACTTGAGATTCGAACCAAAAGCAAAGACCTTTTACCTTGTTAAGAGACCTAAGAACCAAAATAAGAGCAAGCGAGGATTTGTAAAATCTCAAGATTTAAAGAAGATGAAACAATTTGAAGGGGTTTTCGAAAAACTATCAAACACGGTAAGGATTTTTTTTTTGTGATCGTGTCAGGTCAAGTCAGCCTCCTAGAATCAACTGCGACTTTTCTACTTCTAGAGATGTAATAAAGTTGCAAACTTGTGTTTTGGGTTTTGTTTCACTTTTGCTAATGTCACAGTCCGTGATATTAAGACTAAGTCACCGTCGACTACTAAAATATTATTTTTGTCGTAATTAAACCTTCATTAGGGAAGGATTATAAAAATAAAACTTATTAGTCGCACGCACCGGTCTATCACGGCAAAATCATTTGTGGTGACGAGACAAAACGGCGTCGCTTTCCCTATATTCGTCGTTGACTTGTTGTCTATGCTAAAATAAAATAAGAGCGTTTTCTAAACGCAAAAGAAAACGCGTTTTAACGAGAAGATGACTTCAAAAAGAGAATTTCACACAAGTCCCCACAATGAAGACCAAACTCTATCATCAACCTCACCAGAAACAGAACAGAGACACATAAAATAGACTCACTCTTCTTGAACTTGAAGTGAAGGCAAAGATTACTCAAGTAGTGAATCAAGAACATTAAGATTCAAAAATATGAAGTTTTGATATTTATTGATGAGCATTGGTACACTTTTAACGGTTTATGTTAGCAAAAGCTGAAGTATCTATCTACATAGCATTATCAAGAACTCTATAGATACATTGCATAGACTTACAAAAGAAAAAAAGACTCAAGAAATATAGGAGAACTACAAGAAGAAGAAAAAGATAGAATCTTTGTGGTGCATTGAAGAAGATTAGGACCTTCAGGTACTCTGGTTTCATCTTCATAGTTCTTGGATTCATTCGTCCACTGATTTATAGAGTCCAATAAATGTGGCTCGAGTTATATGAACCGGTTGTCTTCTTAGCCAAAGAAGTGTATAACTATAACCATTGAAGAACTTTTCATTTCAATCTCGTAGATGTACCTTCCAGAGGAAAGATAAGCATCCCCTGTTTTCATCCCTGTTTTAAGAAAGCCCACAATTCAAACATTTAGAACACCAAAAGTTGTAGAGATGGCACAAGAGTTTGTGTTACGTAATTAGGAAACAAAGAGAAAAAATTAGGCATGAATCTAGTTACAGCACAGGATTATCATTATCAGACATAATCTTAATATAAGTCCAAAACTTGAGGTCAAAATCTCGTGCAACTATCGCAACTAAATTGACCCTTTCCATGACCATTAACTTTAAACCCACCAACTTCACAAACTAGTTACACGATTCACATGATGGAGAGAGAAGAGTATCACAAAACAGTTCGGACTCTTGGAAATTATCAAGAAGACCAAAGCTCACAAAAAGCAAATCCAAGAACTAGATGCGAAATACGTCTACGGATTCTAAAAGAAATTGGCTATTTCATCAAAATCAACTTGGCTCTAAGCGTATATGAGTTTTATTTCTGTATCAGTTTTCAAACATCTGAACTTTCTATATGAACAAAGCTATAAAAAACTCTGAATTTCCCAGAGTTTATGCATACCTTAGACTGTTTCGACTTCGATCGCTGTTGCTTCTACTGCTACTACCACCACTGCTCTTTGAGCTCCCACTGTTGATCCTTGAGACACCACTTTGACTCCTACGCGATTCTGACAATCCATTATTCCACCAATCTTTATCCTCTGGTTTCATCGACAAATCAGAGATCGAAGGTCTTGGAGAAATCCAAGAGCCTTTACTTGCCACAGAAAAATCATCATCATCTTTCTTCTTCGTCTTTTTCTTAGCACCCAAGCTAACAGGAAACACCAATTTCAGAAGAAATCCACTGTTATTTACACCCCCGTTTCGAATCGGATCGACCCATTTATCACTCTTCGCCTTCCTCACGACTTTACTCGGCCTTTTTTTTCTCTGAGGCATTTCATCGAACACCTTCCCCTCCTTCTCTTCCTCCCTGTTAACCTCAACGAGATCCTTCAACGAAAGCTCGTAACACGACTCAGGCATCTTACTAACCATATCCATAAGCTCACGTTGACCACGAGCGATGACTTGAGCCTTCGAAACAGGTGAGAGATTCTGGTAATTGTTGTGCCGGTGAGCAGGACTCATCGGTGGACTTGTTCTCCACAGAGGAGGCGAACAGACGCCGGAATCTGAATGATCATCGAAAGTTCTGGGAAAATTTAAATGGGTATTGAACGATTTCGACGAAAGATCAAACATTGCCATGGTTGTTGATGATTCTACTTTGAAAGATCACAACAACAAAAAAAATAAAAATCGAGTTTTTAGAATTGAGAGAAGTTTGAGTCTTCTTGTTCACAACACAAGTCCCATTTAAACACGCCCTTCGCATCAACATTTTATATTTCTACAATTTATAAGATTTGTTTATTTAAAGACAAATACTGTATATTGGATATTCTAGAACTAAATTAATAAATAAGTAATTTTTGGTTTTAGGGTATTGTTGTCATTTATAAATATGATGATTAGCTTTATATTAATTATCAAGGAAAGCGTGCAACGAAGATAATCTAAGCCTTTGATTTTATTATTTTAAAAAAATATATATATAATATATAAGATCCTTCCTCTACCTCTATTACATGATTATGATTTATGATAGTAGTTTTTTTCTTTTCGTAGTACCGTCGTTTAGTATCATTTATTTTGGGGTTTAAGTACTCGTCCCTACTTGTTTACCACTAATAACACGATGGAGCTTTTTAAATGCATTCGCCGTCTCGAAAACCGTAGTGGAAAGCAAAATTAAACAAGATCATTTTATATAACTGGAAAATTCAATCCTTGCTAGTTGCTAGATTCGATTACATTCCCGTAATGGGATTTAATAATTAAAGAAGATAGTAGGGAACTAAGGATGGCTCTTTATATTTTTATAAATTATTTTGGTTCAAGTAATTTTTTTTTTTTTTAAAGAGAAGGGTGATTTGTAGTATTTAAAATCTGAATCGTTAACTATTGATGCAATTAGTATGGTCATTGCAGTCGTTGTAATGCGATAAACGATTTTTTCATGATGAAGTAGAGAAAAATAGAATAATTGCAACATTTTGTTTCAAGACTATAAAGAATTAAAAAAAAATTCTTCATATAGTATAAGTTAAATCTGCCGTAACTTTTACTATTTAGCAATGGTAATATAGAGGCTTTAATGCGTATGAGATACGCCAAATTCATGAGTCTTTCTAATGTGGTAAACTAAAAGCATAAGCGTGTCCAATGGGTTCTTTTGACCTTCCTAATTCTCCAACGTATATGTTATCTAGACTACGAAGACGGAAGAACATTTATTTATTTCATTAGTTGCTTATAGTTCCGTACAGTAAAGTCATAATTATTTGTTAAAAAGGATCGGCTTATAGACAGTAGCCGGTCCAAATTTTTATTTTACCAAAATTTTATATCTCTATAAATAAATACTTGATTATTAATATCGCGATAAATCAATTATTTCTTTGATCTTGAATTAGTTTTGAATTAGTTTTTCGGATCAATTAGTATATCGATAAATTAATACAATTTCATAATCCTATAAAATAATAATTTATAGAGATTTTATTGTATATATAATTTAGAGTTTTGTATGGTAGTCTTGAGTTTTTATAAATAAAAACAAACTAACAAATAAATGTATACATTTATTTTAGTTTTAACATTACTAAAATAAAATTATATACTACCAACACAATAATCTTATTTTTTGACAATAATCTCAACTTAATAAAATAATACATTTATTTTAGTAGTCAGAACAATCTTGTCTTGATAAAATACTCATTTAATTGTTCTTATTTAAAAATTGAATGGAAAATAGAAAATGACTTAAAATCATTGACTATGAGAAAATAATTTCTTGACTTTGGTGAGGAAACAAATAAAAAAAGAAAGAAAACATTTTGCACAAATAAGAAAAACGTAAAGAGAACATATTATTATAAAGTGGTTTTGGAAAACTAAAGAGAGAATATACAGTATTTATGATAAATCTATACATCTTAAGAAACATTTTATGCAAGAACAAAATATCATTAACATTGTCATGATGATTCTTTGAACTTAAAAGATGGAGGTCAATGTATGCAAATTATATCATTTTAGCCGAAATTCTTTATATAATTAAGCTTACATATTGAGTTTCTATTATTTTATCGGGGTCATGTGACTCCCTAGCAACAACATAGGTCCGCCTCTGCTTATACATAAGAGTTCGGCCTAACATATCATAAATTTACATAAATGCGACGAAAATAAAACTACCAGTTCGTACAAACGGTAGTATATGAATATGAAATACAGTAATAGCTATGAATATCTCGATTGACAATCACGTATAACCATATGGTGATGATAATAATAGCAATAAATATAACATTGATTACAAATTTGTACACGTCCCTTCATTTTTTTTATATGTCCACGTGTATTGGTCTTGTTGCTGGCCTTCACTATCTCGATGGTTCATTTTTTTCTTAATAAGACAACATTAAGACATTACGCATCCACTGACGTATACGTTCCACAGATATTTTATTTATTAATATTTTTTTAAAACATCCATTTAGTTCATATTCGACTTTATTATTCTCAACGTTGAATTTTGATCATATAAGATTAAGGAAAGACTAATCTTACAAGTCATAAAATGAGGAAATTATACAACCCTACAGTTTTCTTAGTTGTGTATTTTGTGGACGTCATCGAGATACCGTAAAGAATGTGACTCCAAATTGCGAAGACTTAAAGGACCCATACCATTGGCCCATTGGGTAATGAGTGTAATGTCCCAATATGTCACCAAACATTTTGCAGCTTTCAGGGGTTTTGGTGCTTTTCAACCCAATTTATTTTCCTTCTAGAAATTTACTTAACGGACACTCTTTGATACTCCCTCTGTTCCTGATTATTTGATTTTTTAAGTTTTTATTCTTGTTCCAGAAAAATTGATTTTTTAGGAATTATTAATGCACTTCTATTTTCAAAATTAATTAATGCTTGGAAACTAATTAATGTAAGCCAAGAAGTTGAAGGTGAAAAGCCAAGTTCACGTTTCTTAATTCTACATTCTCGTTTATCATCTTTCTTGGTTTTTTTTTTCCCTTTCAAAAACAAAATGAATCAAAAAGAAGACATGAAAAAAATAGTGAAAGAAGAAAAAGAAGAATCAAGAAATGTTTACATGATCAAAAACTACACTACTCAGGAATTGGATTTAAACAAGGCATACGATGCTGAACGGGATGAAAGAGAATTTCATCAAAACGAAGAATTCAAAGAAACTATATTGGATATGTTGAAGATTTATTGTCCCAAGTTTTTTTAGTTTTGTTTTTTCGTAATTTTTTTTGTTGATTTGTTATCTTCTTTTTCCTCTATTATTCTATGTACGTTTTGTTATGGCCATTGATTGTTATTTTATGATCAGAAATTTTATTTTTCAATCTTTTATTGATTAAGTTTCTTATGGCCATTGATGGTTTTTGTTATGAACGTTAGAGAAAAATGTTTAACAAAGAAGAAGAGTTAAATTGATAATAAAATATAAATATTTTATTTTATATGAAAATATCATAATAAAATGAAAAACTTAAGTTGCTAAGTAACTTATTACATCTCGTACTAAAATAGGATCACAGGCCATTTGTGAAGGTAGATTACCTTCTTTCTCTAAGATGGATTTCTTCAAATGTGGGATTTTGTATTTGTTTGAACCTCGAACTTTCATAATTTCTTGCATGCACGATTGCAAAGTCAAAAAAATTCGGTTTACTTGTTTTGATGGGTATTCATCAAAAGCTGTTTCCACCGCAGAAACTAGTTCTTCTATCGTCTTCGGACACACCTTGTGTTGTAGTGTTTGAATGGCACGAAAAAATCCAAGATCTAAAATATTCAAGTCCGGTGAATTTGATGGTTGACACATCAAACGAATATCAAAACCATGACGAGAAGCAGCTTCTCGGAAGTCCTCATCTCTCGGATCAACATGTGTTCTTGCATTATCTTGTTGAATAACAATAGGTTTACCGAGATCTTCATGTGGCCATCTTTCACGAATTTTCGGGATAACTTTTCCAATTAAAAACTCTTTTATATCTTCTCTTTTGATGGATGTCATCGGCTTTAACTCCAAAGTCCCTGCCTCTCGGTTTCTACTTCGTCTTTGAGCTGGTTGCATTGTAATAAATGGAAACACCCCTATTTTTCCAGAAAATACCTCATTTCCGTTGCCATCAAATCTTGGACGAGCCATGGCCGCTAAAAACATTACTTTTCCAATAAAGTTTTTACTCTGGCATGTACGATACGGCTCTTCTTCAACCGGAAGAAGGTAATAGGTCTCTGTCTTTTTGTCATATAAAACCATTTTTCATCGATATGTACAACATTGTACATATCAACAAACTTTGGATTATCCGGCAAAGTACTATCGTCTAGCATGGAGACACAAAATTCCAGTCGAGCTCTCATATTGTTTTCTTTCAAACTTGGCTTGATGGCGTTTGTGTGACGTTTAATGTGCCCATCTTTTAGACATCAAAACATCGACGTAGAACTTACATCCAAAGAAGCCGCCAATGACCTTATAGTTTTTCGACGATGAAGTGGAACATCAACAACTCGAGCAAGATCAATCTGAGTTTTCTTCACACCACAATTACCCTTTCTCCTTTGTGATACATCAACAATTTCGCCATTAGGAGTATTTTTGGCCCGTCTCCAAATTCGTTGAACCGTTTGTAAAGGTACGGAGAATAAATTAGAGACTTCCGTTGTAGTATTTTTCTTCAACTTTCCATTGACACTTCTTTCCAATAGAGCATGATAAATCCCAAATCTTTCTCCGTCTGTAATTGTTTTATAATGAACTGTAGCTTCTTGAGTATATTGTGATATCTCAATGCTTTCTCCTATCACCAATATTAAATAAATAAATAAATGGAAAAACTACATGCGTATCATTCAAAAAGTCAACATAATTAAAAAATTTGCATGTTCATTCAAATAGAAAAAAAAAGTAAAGTTAAAAATAAAATTGAGTCTAGGAAAATCAAAAAGAGATAATAGTGAAGACACAAATACAATCCACGTTAACGTATCTAAAATGTAAATATTTCCAAAATATATTAAAAAAATACCAGAATTTATATGATGACGATCTTCATGCTCTTCATGAAATGGGATACTATTCACCAAAGAAATAAATTCTCTCGGGGGACTTCTGTTCAAATCAATGAGAAATTCTCTTTCATTATTTTCAAGTGGTAAATTTAGATCAAAATTATGAAAAGCCATAGATGATTAGAACTAATGGTGTAAATTTATGTCAATATATATAGGAGATCAATGGAACATAATCATATTGGTTTTGGCTCCATTTTAAAATTTTAGTTTTTGAGTAACATAATTGTGGCTCCAATTTTGATTTTTTTCAATAATGTGATATTTCACTTTTAGAATACGAAAGATCTGGAGAATGTCAAAAGTCGTTTAATGTACATAATGATCATAATTTGACAAATGATTAACTAATATAAATATTTAATGCTTCTTAATATGTGTGAAAAAACCTAGAAAATCAAATAATTAGGAACAGAGGGAGTATCATATAATTTCAAACTTCTCAACTCTCCAAAACTCAAATAATGGTTTCCTATCTTTTATTTCTTTTGTGAACTAATTTTTTTTTTTTCATTTAAAAAAAAAATAAACACAGGCTTGTAACTGTCTTCATTGAATTTATTTGCTTTTCGCCGGGATTTGTTTCTGCGGCTGACTTATCGCGCACCGTGCAATACATGATCTATACATTGAAGAATGAGGCAGAGGATATAAGGTTGAGGAACCCTTCATCTGAAAAACGCATCTCAAATCAACAACAAATTGAGGTTAGTTCTCACGCTTTTAAAATAGCAGAACATATTTTGATCCCTTTTTGAACTGGTAGTATATATTTCATATTCATCTGTAGAGCTACATACAACGATTCTTATTGTTACAAGAATACTAGAATAGTGGATAGTAGATGGAACATGAATAGCTTTGTTAGTTACATATACGTTACCCATCAAAGATTTGTGACCGAAAAAAGAAAGATTAATTTGTTTTCTGGTCGTTTTGCAAACTTCAAAAAATCGATTCGTCAAAAGTACATTTTCCAACAATGTATATAATGTTATGCCGAGGAATTAGAACATGGTTTAAGATTTGAAGGGAATTTAGTCTGAGACATAACCTCAATATCTTTATCCTTCTGGTTTTCTTGTCTAAGGAAAAAAAGGTAGCTGTTGACTTTCCAAACTCAATGCATCATGTGACAATAGGCTCTCAACTCAACTAAACCACCAATTTTTATGAGTGGATCAAAGTGGTAAGCATTAAGAAACAAGTTTTTTTTGTTTGTCTTGGTGAGAATTGAGCATAAGGGTTGTTTCAAAAACAGTGTTTGAAGATATTCTTTTGTTGTTCAACATTTAAGGTGGGAGAGGTTGAGGCCATCACATGTTCCACTAAGAAATGTCTTTTGTAGGAAAAGCACTTTGGCATAACTTTATTTTTGTTTTGGTGTTGTGATGAAAATAGAAGAAAATAGAGGATAATGGAATTAACAACGAACACAAAATGTGGGATACATTATTATTAAGCTTTTATAAATTCACATCAATTTATAAAAGCTATCTCTTTTTCAAGAAATCTCTAGGCTTCTAACGTCATCAAAACTCCCTTTCAATAATCTTTATGAGACAATTCAAATATAGGTATCTAAAGAAAGCATTATGGAGTTTAACAGCCACCCAAATTTGAGGAACAGCGATCTTTCACATCTTTAGTCGAAATTCAGCATTTATCTAAGTTTAACGACAATTAGATCCTGTAAGTTTGAACCGGGATATGTTATAAAACCTATACTATATCTTATCAGTATAACAAAAAAGGATATTTTTACTCTATGTATCTCAGAAGATTAATTACAGCTAGTTCTTGATGCTTTTAAACCCATAACGCGAAAGCCTTGGACTTGTTAGACTTACAAATAAAAAAAAGTTACCATTCCAAGATCCAGTTCTTTATAATTTTCATAAGAATCTTTGTAGGGGTAGTGTATTATTGAAAATTTGGCTGGTTATATGTGGTACTGTTTGTGGTTGACAACAAATATGTGAACTGTTTGTGATGTATATATGTTTGTTCATATAAAGACAAAATGATGGTGTAGTTTAGCAAAATAAAGAAATTAATGGACCATTAATTGGCTGGGATAATTTTGGAGAAATGAAACAAAGAGAGTGACGTCGTAATAATGTGGAGGGAAGAGATTAAAGGGGAAAGATACCGAATCTTCTCTTGGTTTTGCGACTTGGCCGGTTCCAATTATTTTTCACACCCACCAAAAATCATAATATTTAGGGAAATAATTTCAAGCTATATTGTACATTCCGATATTTTATAACGTATGATTTAAAGTTTCGATTAAAAAAAAAGTTTAATGATTTTGAAACAAATATTTCAAAACACCTTGAAATTAATGCAAAAATATTTTGATTGTCATCAAACGGTTGCTTTTTAAATTGTTTTTAAAAAAATTCACTTTTCTCGTGTTCAAATATTAAATCACTGGCTTTCTGTAAAAAAATCACATGATTCGTAAGTTTAGAATAGTTAGTTATTCTAAACACTATCAAAATAAACGTGCTTAGTAAGTCAAAGTAATACATTTATACTGTCTCGAGAAACATGCATGTTACAATATATTTACAAAATAATTTTTAATTTTATTTTGTATTACTTTCGTGTAATTTCAGGATCGACCATGATCAGATCTATCAAACATGAAGTTTTCTGAATGATATCGATATGAAAATATGTCAGTCTTTAGAAAGTTTTCTGTGGATTTACATCCATATCTTATGACTTGAATCAATGATATCTAATGGAATAAATTTACGAACAGTAACTTTATATATGCGATTTATAATTTCGAGATAATAAATGATAAACTATTAAACATTAGCATTTAGAATTTTGTTACAATTTGTTATATTTTAAGAATACTATATTTTGAGAAACAATCGAGCTAATACGTGTTTCAAACTTAAAGAAGAAATAGCCTCGTGGGATAAGTTTCATTATGCAGAGTAGCTATTTTGTAATTTATGAAGTTTTACATGTCCTCGATCTAGCAACTAAGCGACAAAAAGGACCGCCCGTACTATCCCGTGAGATCCAAACGCTTCTTTCTACTTTCATGCGCCTTTTTGCATTATTCACCAACATTTTTAATTGCTCATATGAGTGATTAGCCTGGACGTTCGGAGCTATGTTCGGATTCGAATCAGGTCTATTCGGGTTTCGGGTTTCGAGTTTCGGGTTTTTGGATTTAGGGGTTAAGGGTCTATTCGGATATTTATAAAAATTGGGTCGGGTTTGATTCGGTTCTTTGTGGATTCGGATCAGGTATATACTTAATATTGATATCCGATAAATATTCGAAAATTTTCGGTTCTTAGTTCGGATTCAGGTATTTTATCCCAATGTATCTAAATCTATTCGAATTATCCAAAATATCCAAAATACCCGAAAAAAAAACTAAAACATCAGTTAGTTTTTATCTAAATCTATCCGAGTTATCCAAAAATAACCGAAATATCTCGAAAAAACTAAAAAACATTGGTTACTTTTTATCATAGTATATGCGAAAATATCCAAATAACCCAATATATCTAATATATTTATATATATATATACACTTATATTTCAGATATTTTTGGGTATCCACGAGTATCGGGTTTGGTCCGGATTTTTAAATACTTTAAAAAATTATCCGTTTGGGTATTTCTATAATGGCGGTTCGGGTTCGATTCGAGTTTTTCGGATTGGGTTTGGATCGGGTTTTCGGATCCGGTTAATATGTGCATGGTTATTAGTGATGTTATATTTAAATTGCTAATACATTCACTGTACATAACCACTAAAATTAACCAAACCGGTCTGGTTTGCTCGCTCCAAATCATGGACGCAAACCGATCTTTAAAACCAACCACAATGCAAATAGGCAAATGGAGAGTAGAAGACACACGCTGTAGCGAGCGTGTGTGGGACTTGGGAAATAGTTGGTGTTAACACCACCACTAATTATATAATGTTCGCTTCGTCATATCTGACTAATACTCATTTAATTAAAAGATTATTTTATTTAGTTTCAGTTAAATAATTAAATAAAGTTGTCGTACTATTCCCCACTAGATTCCGATTTAAAACCTCTGACACAGCAAGAGGGGTTTCAATCTCATTAAAGAGAGAAAGAGAAACAATTAAGAGGCAGAGAGACATCTCTCTTTTGTTTCTGTGGATTCTACTTCCTCTGTCTCTGTCTGTCTCTCTGTGTTTTTTTTTGTTTTTTCATCTTTAAATTTATAATCGTTTCTTTGTTTTCTCCATAACTTTGTCTCTCTTCTCTCTCTCTCTCTCTCGCCGACTCCACAAATTTTGAGCTTTTTTTTTAATGTTCTTGAGGTAACTATTCTCACTTCTCCTCTTATAGTTTTACTTTGTTTATTCGATTTTATTTCAATTTTCCTCCTTTCGAATTCTGGGTGTTTTTTTTTTTTTACTTTGTCTGGAGCAAAACCCAGGAAGTTCTAAGCTTTAGCTGAATTGGGTAAGTTCTTTTAAAATTGGCACATGGTATTCGACAGAGTTTGAGAACGATGTATGGTTAAATTTGATGTCGACGCACTTAATTATTTTGAAAATTTTGAAAACAACAGATTTTTTGTGTGTGTATTTTCACGGAATCGACTAACAAAGTTTTGTCTCATTTTCTTCAAGTTGTTATGTTGTTGATGTGGCTGCTGGCTTATAGTAGTGTTTTGTTGCAAGTTGGCTTATTGTCTGATCCCTTAAAATTATTATTTTATTTTAAATTATACAGTAGTGTTTCGATTTGTAACATTTTAGATTCTTCTATCTTTGACTAATCATATCTTTCCTCTTAGTTTATCACTACTACTATTTTATCACAACTTTTTCTTTCAACTTTGACAGCCTACTTCCAAGTTCGTTTTAAGCATCAATTCGTTTATGCAAATAGAGAGAATCTCATGTCATGTCTTAGAAATAAAAATTGCTCAGAAACTATCTTTTTAGTTTTGATTTTGATAGTAAGAGATCTTTTTGGAATCTATTCCTCTGTTTTTCTTTGGTTGAGAAGGACCAGAGAGAGTCTTGTTTTGTTTTCAGAGAATCTCTGTTTGTGGTCTCTCTTTATGAAATCTTTATCTCTATCTTCTTTAGATTCTGCTTCTTCTGTCGAGTTACTTAGTGGCCAAGATTCACTTATTTGACTCGGCTGGCAAACTCAACGAATATCTTATCTTCTTGCAACTTGTTGAGAGACTTAAAGCTCTACTTTGAGTTTGTTTGTTGCTTCTTCTTATCCCTTGTCCTGTTCTGTATGGTGATATAAATTAATTCATTTTTGGTTTACCACAGAACGTGTGAAGAGCTTAATATCCAGAAGATCTTGCTTTACTAAATGGCTAAAGTTTATTGCCCGTATTTTGATCCTGAATATGAGAACTTGAGCACCAGAATCAATCCTCCAAGGTGATAATTATTACATTTCACACTTAAGAGCCATTGATGCTGTTTCCAAGAAGCTCATACTTTCCTATGTTGTTGCAGTGTTTCTATAGATAACACTAGCTGCAAAGAATGCACTCTTGTCAAGGTAAGCATCTTTCTTCTCAGATTTTAATCGATTTGATGATTTAACTGAGATTTTGATGCATGTGAGAACTATTCATTAATAGGTGGACAGTATGAACAAACCTGGAATACTACTTGAAGTTGTGCAAGTCCTAACCGATCTCGATCTTACAATCACTAAAGCTTATATCTCTTCTGATGGTGGATGGTTCATGGACGGTAATAATGTTGCACATTTCTACATTCACAACATTTTCTTTTTTCCAATGAAACTTGTAATTGATTCCATTTTCACATCTTATAGTATTCCATGTCACTGATCAACAAGGAAGCAAGGTTACTGATAGCAAAACCATTGATTACATCGAGAAGGTATAATACATAAAAGCAGTAAATGTATGTTTAGTTTTGTATAATGTATACAGGTTTGTTATTACCTTATTATATCTGATTCTTGGTTTTTCTTTTAAAAGGTGTTAGGACCAAAAGGTCATGCTTTGGCTTCACAAAATACTTGGCCTGGTAAAAGAGTTGGTGTCCATTCATTAGGCGACTACACATCGATCGAGATTATTGCTCGTGATCGTCCTGGTCTCTTGTCTGAGGTCTCAGCCGTACTAGCAGACCTCAACTTTAATGTGGTGGCGGCTGAAGCATGGACTCACAACCGTAGGATCGCGTGTGTCCTCTATGTGAATGATAATGCAACGTCTAGAGCCGTTGATGACCCAGAAAGATTGTCTGCCATGGAAGAACAGCTCAACAACGTGCTGCGTGGGTGTGAACAAGAAGATGAGAAATTTGCTCGGACGAGTCTCTCCATTGGGTCGACTCACGTTGACCGTAGGCTTCATCAGATGTTTTTCGCTGATAAAGACTACGAAGCAGTGACCAAGTTTGATGATTCCGCTTCTCCTGGACTCGAGCCAAAAATCACGGTTGAGCGTTGCGAAGAGAAAGGTTATTCCGTGATAAACGTGAGCTGCGAGGATCGACCCAAGCTCATGTTCGACATTGTATGCACGCTTACGGATATGCAATACATTGTGTTTCACGCCACGATTTCATCGAGCGGCTCTCATGCTTCTCAGGAATATTTCATCAGACACAAAGATGGTTGCACTCTTGACTCAGAAGGAGAGAAAGAGAGAGTTGTCAAATGTCTAGAAGCCGCGATCCATAGAAGAGTCAGCGAGGTAAGTAAACACAGTTTCTTGCATTAGAAGCAACAATTTCTTAAGTTATCGTCTAATATACAATTCTAGGGTTGGAGTTTGGAGCTCTGCGCAAAGGACAGAGTTGGATTATTGTCGGAAGTGACAAGGATTCTGAGAGAGCACGGGCTATCCGTGTCGAGAGCTGGTGTCACAACAGTAGGAGAACAAGCGGTCAACGTTTTCTATGTGAGAGATGCTTCAGGGAATCCAGTGGACGTGAAGACGATCGAGGCGTTACGCGGAGAGATCGGACACAGTATGATGATTAACGTCAAGAATAAAGTTCCGAGCAGAAAATGGAAAGAAGAAGGTCAAGCTGGAACAGGAGGAGGATGGGCCAAAACCAGTTTCTTCTTTGGGAATTTGCTGGAGAAGTTACTGCCTTGAGAGAAAAGGTAACCTACAAAATCAATTACATTGTGTGGATAAATATACTGTAAAATGTGTATTATGATCTAGAGGGCCTTAGTGTGTTGTTTTACTTGGTCAGGAGGGGTTTTGGTGGTTTACCCAAAATCAAACCGAACCAAAACCGGTTTTCGGTTACTTAGTCATAGTATGACCGGGAAATGAATATGTCTATAAAAGAATAATATGCAATTTTCCCTATTGGAAGGCTTGCTTTTGTCTATGTAATATCAATCCTTCTTGTTATCTCTCTTATTATCTTTGGCCAAATGTAAAATATCCTTCTTGTTAAGAATTTTGATTGCCGTATTTGATTATTGTGGATATATTATAATAGTTATTTTGGAGAACTATGTTGTAATTCTTTTATCAAAATTGACTTAGTTAAAAGTAGAAATAAATATTTAATAAATCTCTCCTGATAAAATAGTGTTGAATTTGGCTAAAAGTTCTAGTAGGTAGGTCCTTCAATTGAGGAGGGCAAATGCAAAGTAGATGTGACAAAGTCGAAAAGCAATAAAAGAAAACGGCATGGAGTGCGGCCTCGGGTAAGGCTAACAGCTAGCTCTCTACATATGCACGGCACTCTAGAAAAAAGTAAACGGCTTGATGTTTCCATGTCATATCGAATAATATTATTTCATTTCATGTGTTTACGCAATATTTTAAAGTATAAACCAACTCGTTGCGTGATCTTAAAAAAAAAAAAAACAGAAGTATAAAACTCGCTCTCGCAAAACAATCAAACAATACTACTTTTGTTTAAAAGATACAGTTTGCGTATTGTTTTTTTAAAATCAAATTGTATATAAATTAATATAGTAAATATAATAATGTTAGTGGCTTAGTGCTTTCTAGTCTTTTAAGAAAATTTTTATATGTTCCGTGAGGATACAAACAAAAGAAACCGTCGAATTGATGTTATCTTTTTTTCCTTTTCTGGAGATATAACAAATTTAGATTTAATTATTTTCTGTTGACATGTCGAAAGAATCAAAAGTAGGATAGATTCATCAAAACATCCCTTCATAAACTTATGGTAAACATATATAGACTAATCAAAACCGTCAGATTAACAGTAAGTAAATTATACATTGAAAATCACTATTTAATCCTTATTAAAGTTTATAAATTTATTGGCGTGATTAGTTGTGGTTTTGAAAACTTTTTCTACAACCATATTTGGATCTAAAGCTATAATTTCAAAGCAATCACGCTTTACATTTATTTTTCGAAACTAAAACCGCTTTAATTTTTGTTTTTGTTTTTTAATTTCTTTTTTTGCTGTTGAAAACTAAAAATCTAAAGCCAATAATTTGTTGTCTTTAGAAAATTATTTAAGGTTAGCTCTAAACTATTTATTATTTATGGAAGGTTGGCTCTAAACTATTTATTATGCAAAGTTGATTATACATCTTAAATTCTAAAGCTACAATAAAAAAATTCACAGATCAAATTTTACAGCAAAAATCATAAATCTACCGTTACAACCAATCACACACATATAATTCAAAATCAATTAACGATAAATAAGTTTTCTTTATCCTTTTAGTTTATACTATGTGAGAATTCTAACAGTTATAACTAATCATAATAACTAACAATACGTACTAGATTATCATGATTCGTTTTTTTTTCTTTTTTTTGTTCGCCAAAGTATAATATGATTTGACAAAAACATGATTAATAACATATTTTTCGATAAAATGACTTATTTTAATCTATACTATTTTTGTCATATCTTTTTATACACCAACTTTAATACCGTGCCGATCTTAACCTGAACATAATTAAAAAAAAAAATGTATATTTTTTATTGAGTCAGATGCCACATGTCAAAAAAAAATGTTGATCAACACTATTTCAATCAATGTTAATTTCGGTTAAATTTTGGTAGTTTATTTTAAAAAGAATTTAGTTCAAATTAAAATCGACGCCAAAATTAATATATTAAAAACGATAAAAATTGTAAAGTTAAAGTAGGTCTTTCTCCCCATAATTTCTCACTTTAAGGAGGGGTATTCAATAATTGAATTTAGAAAAATGAGTGGAATAAAAAAATAATAAAATTTAAAGGTATTTAAAGGTATTTAAATGAATTATATCGAGATGAAAACATAAAAAGTGGAAATTAGTTCTTCACGTTTTTTGTTTATTTTTTATTAATTTTTTTTCAAATGACATATAATAAAAATCATCATAATATTGAATAACACTAATATTTAATAGAATTTAAAAATTAATCAATTGAATAACACTAGAATTTAATAAAATCTATAAAATACAAAATTAAATAATATTAGAATTTAACATTCTTCTCTGACTCTTTCATCTACTAACTTTCTTTTAACTATCATAGAACTAATCAACGATTAGTGAAATGATAGGTTATAGGAGGGGGAGGAAATAAGTTTTGGTGGGAAGCTGCCCCATTAGAGCCAAAAAACGTGCCCACCAACCCGAAGCCCTCATTAGTTCCAAGGTACATTTTTGTTGTTTTTACAATATATATATTGTCTTTATTTTGAAGATTAAAAATCTTACCTAAATTACCTTTATTTATTTATGGAAAATCGAGTAAGTAAATATTCCATAAAATTATAGTTGATTTTATTGTTTCATAAATTTGATTTTTAAAATTTGATTTAAAAATATAAATTTTTAACTAAATAATTAATTAGTAACATAAATATGTAAAAATCTTAATTTTAGATTTTAATTATTTATACAATAATATACTATTAAAATATTTAGAAATTTTTATTTAATTTATTAATTTTTAAAAAATATTAAAAATATTTTATTCTACGTATAACGCGGAAATCACATATTATATATTAAACTAACAACGTACTATATGAGAAAAGGTTTATCATCTTCCTACCTTTTTCCTAGAATTCTTAAATGAATTAAATAGTGATATATCTTTGGACGTTATCCCTTAGAGTTTGTTAAATTATGCGACTTGGGCTTCAATTTTAATCAAATACTTAAAAGTTATCGACTTTTCAATTATTAGATTAACCATTTCCAATTAGATTACTTCTCTCGTATATATATTTCCCCAAGTTTTCGTGTAATTAGATATCACAACTATGATTATGAAAACAAAATAAACATACAAGAGTCGAATTTTGAATCGAATTAGAGCATCAATGTAATGTATCTCCTGTCAATTGTAGACACGTGGCAAAGCACGTGTCACATGGTCATTACCCGTACGTTTACTCTTTGTCTCTTCCCATTTATATACAAAACTCTTTTTGTTAACGTCTTATCTCTTCTGATTAGCTTGAAAGAGCTTAAAAAGATTAAGAGATATTAACGGATTAGTTATAATTCGACGGAGGAGAAGAAACCCATAAAGAAGCACGAAGAACACTAACATAACATATTCAGAGGTATGATCAAAAGTTTCGATCTTTTCTTAAATTGAAGTGAGCAAAATAAATCATCTGGTCCTAGTCCTACGCTAGTCAATGCAAATTCTCCTTAATTTTTTGTTGTCTTTTTAATTGGAAATTATAAAAGTAAATTCTCCAACTTTCTGGACAATTCCAGCCAGCAAAAGAAAATAATTATTGGTTAAATTGATTCAAATTAAGCTCTAATTATGGGTTTTGTTTATTAATAATGTCAAAAAAGAGAGTTACACATTTTTTTATTTTTTTTGTGTGCAAAAGAGTTACACATAAGAAGACATTAATGTTTGCTGCGTTTTAGTTTAGTTTAGTTTTAGACTCTTTATTAGCTTTTTGTAATTCAATCCTTATTTTCCTACATATGTCGTCTTTTGATGTCTTAATTCTTTGAGATATTTATTTATCTCCTTTCTCCCTCTTTCTTAATTCTCTGATCTTGTGGTGTTAGAATCAAAGAAACCGCTTAAAGATGGTGAGTAAAGGACCAACGAGAAAGGAACTTAACATATGCTTCGAGAAGATGAAGATGGAAGGGTTCGTGATCTCTGAGTGGAAAGATATCCCCGTGGAGCTTCTTATGAGGATCCTTAGCCTTGTTGATGATCGGACGGTGATCATTGCTTCTGGTATTTGTAGTGGCTGGAGAGATGCTATTTCCCTTGGCCTCACTCGTCTCTCTCTCTCTTGGTATGTCTCTAGCTTCTTCTTCTTCTTCTTCTCTTCTTTTTTCATTGTTTGCTTTATTGTGTCTCTATGTGATTGATTGTGTTATGATGTTTGTATTACAAGATACTTATATGTGGAAAAGTGTTTTGGGGTTTGAATAAAGGTTGATCCTTTTTGGCTATCTTCGTCAATTGAGTATATTCATATTGATGGATGATAAATTGATAAGATCATGGCGCGTGGTGATTGAAAGAGTCAAAAGTTTTTTTATTTGATCAGATTTTGTTATGAGGACAGTTTCTGGATGATGGTTTCAGTTTTGATGATTTGGTTCCAATTTGTATCATATATGTACCCAGAAACTAGGAGGAGGATTTTGATTTTTGTGTGTACTTGTTGTTTGCTATATTCAGGTGCAAGAAGAATATGAACGGTTTGGTTCTTTCTCTTGCTCCCAAATTCGTCAAGCTTCAGACTTTAGTACTGCGACAGGACAAACCGCAGCTTGAGGACAATGCGGTGGAAGCCATAGCAAATCACTGTCACGAGCTACAAGATTTGGACTTAAGCAAAAGCTTGAAACTTACTGACCATTCCCTCTATTCTCTGGCTCGTGGTTGCACTAGCCTCACTAAACTCAACCTTAGCGGATGCACTTCGTTCAGTGACTCTGCTCTGGCGTATTTGACAAGATGTTGTCGGAAGCTTAAAATTCTGAATCTTTGTGGTTGTGTGGAAGCTGTATCTGACAATGCATTGCAGGTGCCTTTTTAACATTCAACTCTCTAGTCTCATCACCCTTCTATTTTCTTTGGTATCGATAATCAAACAATTCTTCATCCGTTGTGCAGGCTATTGGAGAAAACTGCAATCACTTGCAGTCACTAAACTTGGGATGGTGTGAGAATATAAGTGATGATGGAGTTATGAGTTTAGCGTATGGCTGTCCTGATCTCAGAACCCTTGATCTTTGTGGCTGTTTATTAATTACAGGTAAACCTCGTAAAGTTTAAGGCTTTACGAAACCCGAATCAAAGTTTTTTTTATGCTCTTAAACATTTGTCGTTGTTGATGCAGATGAGAGTGTTGTGGCTTTGGCGAACCGGTGTGTACACTTGAGGTCATTGGGGTTATATTATTGCAGAAACATTACAGACAGAGCGATGTACTCGCTGGCTCAGAGCGGAGTCAAGAACAAGCACGAGATGTGGCGAGCGGTGAAGAAAGGAAAATTCGATGAAGAAGGATTAAGAAGCCTTAACATTAGCCAATGCACTTACCTCACACCTTCAGCGGTTCAAGCGGTATGCGATACATTCCCAGCGCTCCACACTTGTTCAGGCAGGCATTCGCTTGTCATGAGCGGTTGTCTGAATTTACAATCGGTTCATTGTGCCTGCATCCTCCAGTCTCACCGAACCCACACCGCTTTCCCTCACCCGGCTCATTGAACCGGTGTGTAAGCCAGAGTGTCTATGGTGTTAATAAAAGCTTCTTTGAGTTTTCTTCGTGTCTTTGATGCAATCTCAAGATCTTACATTATATATAATAGCAATCTTGTAATGATTGCGAAATAATTATATCTAACAATTTGTTAAGTTTGATCCAACAATCATCATCATTAATGAATAACTTAAAAATAAGAAGAGGTTGCATCACATACAGGTGACACCATCAATTGTAATGTGGTATACAATTATATCAAATGCCCCTGTAAAATGTTCAATCAAGAATCTAAACCTCAGTTTAACTAGTGCACTGTAATGTTCCATCGTTCCTGAACTATATAGTTTTTAACAATATATGATAATATACGTATTGTTTTTGTAAAAAAACAATACTGAATATTAAAAATATATCATAAATAGCGAAATAGTGATTTTTTTATTCCTCTTAAAGAATTATTATTTAAAATTTTTTTTTGATGAAATGTTTTAGTAAGTTAAAATTTACTAATTCAAATCATTTTTATGAATCACACGCTTATTATTTACGGACCATGGAAGTAGATTGTCGGCGTTATTACGTCCGTCTTCTTCAATCATGCAGCAATAGAAATCGCGAAACTTTATGGAGACAAACACACGGATTGTTCTTGAAGAAGGGCTTTATTAGTTCAGTTGTCATTGTTGCTAACCATCTCCTCCAGATATACTCGCGGTGTGGCAAAATGGGAACTGCGCGGAACTTGTTCGACGAAATGCCTGAGAGGAACTATTTCTCGTGGAACACTATGATTGAAGGGTACATGAATTCTGGGGAAAAGGGCACGTCTTTGAAGTTTTTTGATATGATGCCAGAAAGGGATGGGTACTCTTGGAACGTGGTTGTTTCCGGGTTTGCAAAGGCTGGGGAGCTAGGTGTTGCTAAGAGGTTATTCAATGCAATGCCGGAGAAAGATGTTGTGACTTTGAACTCTCTGCTTCATGGATATATTCTAAACGGTTATGCAGAGGAAGCTTTAAGGCTGTTTAAAGAATTGAAATTTAGCGCTGATGCGATTATAATGACCACAGTTCTCAAGGCATGTGCTATGTTGGAAGCTTTGAAATGTGGGAAGCAGATACATGCTCGGATTATGATCGGCAGTGTTGAATTTGACTCGAAACTGAATAGTTCTTTAGTTAATTTGTATGCAAAGTGTGGTGAGTGGAGAATGGCAAGTATTATGCTGGATCAGATTGAGGAACCTGATGACCATTCCCTATCTGCCTTAATTTCAGGTTATGCAAATTGTGGGAGAGTGAATGAGTCTAGAAGACTTTTCGATAGGAAAAGTAACAGATGTGTAATTCTCTGGAACTCTATGATTTCGGGTTATGTTGCCAACAATATGAAATTAGAGGCATTAGTTCTTTTCAATGAGATGAGGAATGAAACCCGGGAAGATTCTCGTACGCTGGCAGCTGTTATAAACGCTTGCATCGGTTTGGGCTTCCTAGAGACTGGTAAACAAATGCATTGTCATGCTTGTAAATTTGGGTTAATTGACGACATTGTTGTAGCTAGCACTTTGCTTGACATGTACTCCAAGTGTGGAAGCCCAATGGAAGCTTGCAAACTTTTCAGTGAGGTTGAAAACTATGACACAATCTTGCTGAATAATATGATCAAGGTATATTTCAGCTGCGGAAGATTTGATGATGCAAAACGGGTATTTGAGAGAATTGAAAATAAGAGCTTGATTTCCTGGAACTCAATGACTAACGGATTCAGTCAAAATGGTTGTCCAGTTGAAACTTTGGAGTATTTCCGCCGAATGCACAAGCTGGATTTGCCCACAGATGAGGTTAGCCTCTCAAGTGTCATTAGTGCTTGTGCAAGCATTTCTTCTCTCGAACTCGGTGAGCAGGTTTTTGCAAGGGCAACCATTGTTGGTCTTGACTCTGATCAAGTAGTATCATCCTCTATCATTGATCTCTACTGCAAGTGTGGATTCGTTGAGCATGGCAGGAGAGTTTTTGACACAATGGTAAAATCAGATGAAGTACCATGGAACTCAATGATATCAGGTTATGCTACGAATGGTCGTGGATTTGAAGCGATTGATTTGTTCAAGAAAATGAATGTTGCTGGTATAAAACCCACTCGGATCACCTTTATGGTTGTTCTAACAGCGTGCAATTACTGTGGTTTAGTGGAAGAGGGAAGGAAATTGTTTGAGGCAATGAAGTTGGATAATGGTTTTGTTCCAGATAAAGAGCACTTTTCATGTATGGTTGACCTTTTGGCTCGTGCTGGTTATGTGGAAGAAGCCATAGATTTTATAGAAGAGATGCCTTTTGATGCGGATGCAAGCATGTGGTCATCTGTTCTAAGAGGATGTGTAGCAAATGGATATAATAAAGCCATGGGAAAGAAAGTTGCTGAGAAGATTATAGAGCTTGAACCTGAGAACTCAGTTGCTTATGTGCAGTTGTCTGCCATATTCGCAACCTCTGGAGATTGGGAAAGCTCGGCGTTTGTAAGAAAACTGATGAGAGAGAACAAAGTGACAAAGAATCCAGGTTCTAGTTGGGCTGATTTCTGAATACTCAGTTTGAGTGTTAATAGCACCAATAGAAACAAAATGACAAGTCAAGTTTGAGTAAGAAGAAATGCACAAGGAGTGGGGAGTTTGAAACGAAATAAAAAAAACTTACTATCACTTGAAGTTTAATGAACGTAAGTCAGTCATATAGTCATATTTTTATCAATCCTGGAAAAATTAATCTTTTATCTGCTTCGCTGTGAATTGATGATAGGTATGCTTTGCTTCTGATCCTTTATTTCTGCAGCTGACTGATCGCACCGTGCGGCTGCGCTACATGATCTATACATTGAGAAATGAGACAGAGGAACTGTGCTACTTGAGCTAGAGAACATTTCTGTGAATCTGAGGTAATGTGATGGTGACTTTTTACGGGTTGATAGAGAAATCAAAGATCTACAACTGGACGTTTCCACTAGCAAACTATATAGCATCATTGATTCTTTTGCTGAGCTAGAGACGCATGGTTTCACGTTACACCGCCTCAGTCATGGATCACGGTTTTGAGTTTAAAGATGAAGTGGTTGAGTTGGAACGCCAGATTTCCGAGCTACAGGGTCAAGCAACGGCGTGTGTGCTCAATTTGAGTGTGAATAACACCGAGAGAAGGAAAATTACAACAAAACAGTATAGCAAATAGCAATCTTGTAATGATTACAAAACAGTGGAGTTTTTCCTTTTCTTTTTTTTAAGAAAAAACTTATTTTAACAGTTTGTTAAGTTTGATCCTTCAATTATCATCATTACAAATATTTATAAAGAATTAATAACTTAAAGAGGATGCATCACATTCACATGTGAGACCCATCAATTGCAATGTGAGTGTGGTATTGATCATTTGCTTTTGTATACAATTTCATCATCGTCTACATCGAATGCTGGATTGCAGAGACATCTGAAGAGTCTACCAATCCCCTGTAAAAAATGTCCAATCAAGAATCTAAATCTCAGTTTATTTTATTGCATTATCATTGACCATAGAAATGACTTGAAAAGTGAGATTTATATTTTTACCTGAGTGAGCAGAGGAGTTCTATATGAAAGTGGTTGTGAAGAATCGTCATCGCTGCTACTGTCATCATCGTCGTCGATGTCTTCATCTTCTCTTCTTGATGTTGAACCGTTCCTTGATTGCTTTTCTTGCTACACAAGCCACAACAATCTTGAATCAGCACAAGAAACAAAAGAAAAAAACAAAAAAAGATCAGATAATGTGATATGATTATGTTATTAAAAACCTGGAAAATCTTCCCAAGAATCTTGAGAGCCATTGCTCTAGATTTGAGTTCCTCCTTTCTTAAGTTGTTTTCGCGCAAAACCTAAACCAATTTTTATTTCAAGAATCATTATCTTATGTCTGAGATCCAAATATATGCAACATAAGATCCAAAGAACTCACCATCTGACACACATGTAACAGAGTCACTTCAATGTCGACCACATTGAGTTTCCACAAAGATCCCATCAATGTTTCTTTGTTGGTCTGAATATGAGACTCCAACTCATTCGCTGTACTAGTCCCATCTTTCTTGAGTCTCCGGTTACTCTCTTCTTGCAGCTGAAGTAACTGTAAAGCTCCTTTGGCTGCACTGATCTGTGATTTCCAAGAATGACCTTTGTTCCTAACCCATTCAGCTACAAATGGAACTCCTAAATAAAGAGCTCTCTTCCCTAGTTCTTGAGCTGCTTGTCTTGTGTATACATATCCAATTGTATGCAACATATCCGCTCCAAAAGCTTCATTCATAAGAATTCAATTCAGAATGCAAAGATTGTAAAAGTGAAAGAAAGAGAAGGTAGGAGACAAGAAAATGCCTGCATCTGATAATCTCTTTGCTTCAGATTCTGCGCGGTGTATAAATCCTTCTTTATCTCCATGGACGTATTGACTCAGAAAATCTTTGAGAAACCTTGCGAGGTTTTCTTCTCTTTCTTTCTGAACAGCCTGCAAAAAAAAAAAAATTAAGAAGGATCTTTCTTTATGTAAGATTAGATCAAGAAGATGGATATATTAGTTATAACAAATGGTTTTTTATTTGCCTTTAATTTGTCATGAAACTGATCAGAGGTTTCAATTTCAGAAGCCATTTGAGTGGAAGCCATTGATGCAACAGCTAAATGACCAATATAATCCTCGAATAGTTCACTTCCGAAGAGAAGAGCGAAAACAGCCGTTGGATCAACCATCGTTTCTCTGATTGATCAAAAACACCATTAAACATTGTCAGAGAAAGAAGAGAGAAACACATATAATGTTTTACTCAAACAAGAGATAAAAACAAAAACATTACTTGGGAGCTGAGAATTTTCCAGTCCGATCATACGCTTCACGATGAACAGGATCACTTAGAACCTGGTAAGCTTCACCAAGAACCTGTCTCCGAGAAGAAAAGAAAATTCTTGATTTGATCAAATAAATAAAAAGAAGAAAATGGATGACAATAAAAGAATTTCACTTGCCTGAAACTTTTCAGCAGCCAGAGGATCACCTTGATTCTTATCAGGATGAACTTTTCTTGCCTAAAGATTTAAGAGAGTCAGACCAAAAACAGAGAAAACTCACAGATCTCTGAAAACTTCAAAAAGACAAAGAGACAAAAACAAACCTTGATATAATAAGCCTTGCGAATCTCTTCCTCAGAAGCAGAGGGAGTGACACCAAGAACATCATAGTACACTGTTTCCTTCACCATGATCAGATCAAAGATGTCAAAAGAGATTGAGAAAAAAATGTGATAAATAGGGTAGATAAGAAAAGAAAAGGTTGGTTTGGTGTGTGTGAAGCTTTTAAAAGATGTGGGGAAGAAGAAGTTTACAAAAGGGTTCTTGATCTGGTTGAAGTAGCAGAAAAAATAAAATAAGAGATCGGCTTTACAGTTATGATGCACTTTTTTATTATACATTACTTTTGAGCGGGACTACAAACATCACTCTCTTTTTAACTGTCTACTTAGTGCTTTTTATCATTCATTTTCATGTCTCTTTTTTCTCTTCGTCCTCCTTTTTGCTTATTCCCCAAATCATGATACTTGTTAGACAATAATTAGATCCAAATCGTCTAAACCCGACCCTAAATAATATAAGGTTAAAGAGTTTATTACCCGATCAGGTTCGGACCAGCACTACTTTGTGGACTCTTTTTCCCAAACAAAAGAAATGCATATTTCAATTCTTACAAGAGACTGATGCAAGAAAGTTAATATACCTAATGAATTATAATGCTATTAATTAGGTAGGGACCTGTGCTGTGCAGCAGCTTGGGAAAATGTTAAGTAAGTTTTGGTTGGCTAGTTTACATAATAACTTTTTTTTTTTACTCTTATGTGTTTTATAATCTTATGTATTCAATTTACTCTGGATCATATTCCGATCTAGACGCATAGTCGGATCAATAAATCCGACGACCCAACAATAATCCGTTTCGAGTCCAATGTTGAAATCGGTTAATTATAAATTCTGTAAAGTCCAGAAAAACAAACAGTAAATCCCGCATTGACCCGTGATTAGGTACTATTGGTTGAAGTGGTTGTGTTTAAAAAAAAATATTCAACTTTCTGATATATGTTATATTGAATATATACTATATTGAATAAAATATGTTATTTGTGATTTTTAGATTTTAATTATATTTCAATTTGCCGCTTCAAGAAAATTAGCTGCCCATAGTTATTAAAGTTTCCTCAAAATTTGATGATTAGTTACTATAACAAAAAGATTGAGTAGATGATCTTTCTTTTCTCAACCCATGAAAAGAATAAAAATCCAAAATGAATTATAGCAAAGTTTGTTTCATATACTTATTATTTTATATTTGAGTAGATGATCTAAATTTTCGGAAACGTTTAAGAAGAAGTGAAAATTTATTTTCAAATTAAATGGAAATATGATTGTTTATTCATGCTTTATGATTAATCTCTTTATTTTATTTGAGATATAATTTGATTATATAATTACTAAAGGCCACAAAAAAATATGTTCTTAATTTTCTACTTTTACCTCCTTTTACAATGGATAATTACTAAAGACCACAATAGACTTCCCAATAATTATATGATCATTAATAACTTAGATACAATAACTTAGAAACAACCCATTCCATCATCCGCTTAACTTGTCGTACAAATACCAAATGTTTTTTCGCAAAAATAAAAAAAAGGAGAAAATATATTAGCTTAAGACTATAAAACCACACATATATTCTACCTTTTTTACGGAGATCAATAATAGATCATATTAGTAGTAAATAATTGACAAACAAAAACTTAAACTTTTAGATCATGACCGTGATTTGGTTCAGGTTGAGATTTTGAAGTTGTCATCGTCGTGGCAAGATCGGAGAGGGAGAGAAACGCAGGAGTGATGAAGAAAAGGAGTCCAAGAGGAACCATCCAATGATTATAATTTGCGGGATGGTATTTGTAAAACCAATAACTTAGAAACAATCCTTCACATATATTAACAATCATCGAATATAAGAACACCATTGACGACGTACGTACTCTTCTTCTCCTCCTTCGTCCTCTTCTTAATATTCGTGGTCATGTTGCTTTTGTGTTTCATTAGCAAGAGGATCGAAACAAATAAGGAATTTGAATCTAGAAACGCCCTAATGCTAATATTCTTATTCATAATGTGTAGTGTTCTTCTGAAACTTTTCCAATCCTCGTAGATGTTTATACCTTTCTCCATGTTTTGCAGTCCAATTAATGGATGCATCTTCGAGGAACGGAACCATCGAACCAGTAATCTCAAGTTACTCTAATACAACTCTTTACCAAGCGAAAATCCAAAAGACTAGTTTATGTAATTATATTTTTACCAAACCCGTTTTATGGATAATAACTTCTATCTACTTACAGATCCAAGGTTGAGTCACGGATCAAATCACCATTTTTTTCATTTAGCAAAAGAGAATGGCTGATTAAAAGGAAAAATAGGTCCTACCGGGAGTCGAACCCAGGTCGCTGGATTCAAAGTCCAGAGTGCTAACCACTACACCATAGAACCTTGTTGCACAACATCTGATGTCATATTATTTAGCTATAAATTAAACAACTACTAAAATAAATTGCTTTCTTTTTGTCGTCAACTGTCATTTTTTCACGTTTCAATAACTTAATACACGAGAGAGCATTTGGAGAAAAGAATACAAACAAGATTATAAAGTGTTGCACAAAATTTGAGTTGAGAAAGCTCAGCGAGTCATATAACAATAATAGTGGCCTAAGCTCAAGTTTTGACGAGCCTTATCTCGTCGATAGAGTCTTCATGACTATCTTCCTCTCCCACGTTTACCTCCACTTCCTCTTCCTCCTCTCTTACCACCTCTACTACTAGTGCTACTACCACCACGACGATCCCCAAAATCCCTTCCGCCTCCTCTCCCACCTCCGCCACCAAATTCCCTGCTGCTACCACCACCACCTCTACCGCCCCTACCACCACCACCACGGCCTCCCCTGGCCCCACCTCTTCCACCCCTCTTGCTATGCAGATAAGACACTTTGTTCGCCTTTTGCTGTCTCTCTTTACGCACCTGCTCCAGGTCTTTGATCTCTGAACGCACATGCGCGTTAGGCACTGATCCTTGCCGTCTCTTCCCGTCTCGGCCACCTCTACCTGCCAAGTTTTTCTCTTTAGACCTGTTGACAACTCAAAGGAGGCAAAACGTTGAACTTGTTTGGAAAAAAGTTGTACAATTTTACCTGACATGCTTGTCGTTTCGTCTGCATCACCGCCATCTCTGCTGAATACTGACTTGTGAGACCTCTCTTTCCATCTCTTGTATATCCCTGTCTTGTTTGCTTTCACTTTAGCTCCACTCTCTGTCTTTATCTATTTAGTTTCAAGAACCTTAGTTAGCTTAAAGCCTCCCAGAAAATCATCGAATGTTTTTTTAAGCAAAGGACACTTTGAATACCTTTCCACTGGCTGTTACTCGATCTCCATTGTTCAACTTGATGTACTTCTTACTTTTCTGTTACCAAAGACAAATCCAATTTTTTTTTTTTTATAAGATTAAGATTACAGTTGGGGAAATTGTTATGAAGTAACCTCAACTCTTACCTTGTCCCAGTGATAATTTGTTTTTTGCTGCTTCATCCCTTGCCCATCATCTGCAACTAGATCTAGAACAGCAGCGTCCAACCTACATTCCAAAATCAGTACACAAGGCGCGTCAATATCTGACAGAAATTTTTATGTTTGCAAGATTTGAATGCAACCCCTTGGATCCTTCTATGGAATGTCACAAGAAAGCCCCATCAAAAATCTTTTACCTATTCGATCCAAACCCTTCATTACCCCTCAAAGATAGCCCTGCCTCTGAATGCTGCGTGCATAAGAGTAATAAAGAGTCAAACTTTGCATCATCTCAATGATCATAAGCATTGTAGCTTTGACTGCTAATGCGTTCTGACACAGAAAATGTTTTTATTTAAGGAAAATAACATACATGATTTACTGGTATGGAGCTGATATAGAAATCATCGTCCTTGAAGCTTTCTTGTGCCTTTCTTTTCTTACCGCTTACTGAAATCAATGGAGAGTTTATTTGAAGGTAGGTAACCAAAGAAGTGGAAAACCAACCATGTACCACAGAATTAAAGCAACAAGAGCACAAGCAGCACGCATACCTTTGCTTCCCTCTATTGTGCCCTCACCAAAAGAAGTTGTAGGTTCAGCTTCCTAGATATCAAAACATTTATGTGAGTGAAACTAATGGCAAAGAAACAAGCACGTGACACAATTTAATATTAGAAACTGCACAAGATTACCATCTCCAAATGATTATTGGAATTCTTCTGATTCTGCTGATGTCTCGTATTGATGATCTCTTCATGAATGGCTCTTTTCTTCTTCATCACATCAACCCATTGGCCAGGGGGACCCTGCACAAGAACCAAAACGTTTTGGCTTAGGCTACTTATAAACAAATACCAGAAATACACAAGTAAACTACCAGCCAAGTAGAGAATTTTGAAAGAGATGAAATGATCCTATACATAATATAATAATCAAACAAACCAAAGGAAAGAAAATATGGCAGGAAAAGCGAGGATAACCTTCACATTTTTGGATTTGGCAGCTTCACCTTCTGCTTCAAGTATGGTCTGCTTGGGTCTAGCACAGATCAGCCATCAATATAATTAATCATGTTGGTGTTTAATTACATATGGACATATCATCTTCCAGTCTGGCCGTATCAAGGAAATAGATAGATAATTAGGATGATTATACTACTCACCTGAAATTTTTAATTTTCTGGAAAAACGCCATTGCCTCTAACTCCCCAGTTTCAATTATGCTTCTGAAGATGGGATGCAAGCCTTCTCGGGGTAAATCCTTTGCTCTCCTAATGGACTCTTTTGACGGTGAGGGTTTTGTTTTTGAATATAAGCGAAAAGCTTTTGTGGATGTTCTTTCAAGGGAATCTAATTCTGCAGATGAATCAACCATTTCTCGGATTCTGTTAAAGATAAGATCAATGGTTTTCTGAGGAAAACGACCATATACGGTTACTCCACTATTAATTGCTTGACTAGTTTTGCTCATTACTTCGTCCATGTTCTTCAAGACCTCATCCTCGGTGGGTGCAGGCCTGATTGGTTTTGAGAGGAATAGATGAAGATCTAACAGATATGGCATATCCTCAGGTGTAACAAAAGAATATGCAGAACCTGTACGACCAGCCCTGGCAGCTCTTCCCACACGATGAACAAAAATCTTTGGTCTCGGAGGGAAATCCCAGTTTATAACATTATCAAGCAAAGGTATGTCAATACCCCTAGCAGCAATATCTGTGACAATCAACAACTTAGTCTTCCTCGCTCTGAACCTTGATACATGAATCTTACGCGCGTCTTGATCCATATCACCATAACATACAGATGGTTCAATATTTTCCAACTTAAACAATGAGTTGACAAATTCCACATGATGCTTTGTCGAAACAAATATCAAGGTCTGTTGATCTGAACTTATATGCTCCCTTACCAAGTAAAGCAATGCAGCATACTTCTCTTCCGGTCGTAAGGTCAAAAACGAAAGTTTCAAATCTGGGCTTATCTTGTTCTCAACATCTAAACGAACAAGCTGAGGCTCACGCAAACCAGCCTTTGCAAATTCTGCAAGGGCACTTGGTAAAGTGGCACTAAAAAGCAAAGTTTGCCTGTTCTCACTTAACTGAGCTAGAATCTGATGCAACTGTTCAGCAAAACCCATACCAAACAGACTATCTGCCTCATCGAAAACCACATACTCAACCGTTCTAAGTGTCATGTCATCAACCTCAGACAAAAGATGCATAAGTCTCCCAGGAGTTGCAATAATCACATCAGGACCTTTTGTTAACTCTTCAAACTGGTCTTCCATGCTATCTCCACCAACTAGTAAGGATACACGAAGATCTGAAAACACACAATCACAGCTTTAAAAAGTCCACCTTTGCAGAATTGAATAGTGAAAGCCATTTCATCAACAAAAGAGAGTTTTTAGATTGAATTTAGATAAAACTGAATTCTTTAGGCCAACCTGTAAATTTGCCGAGTTCCTTGGTGAACTTCAGAGTCTGCTCAGCTAAATCACGAGTAGGCGACAATATGAGTGCTCTAACACCTCCCTGAGGCACGTGTTGTTTGAGCTTCTCAAGCATAGGAATGAGAAAAGCTGCGGTTTTACCGGAACCGGTTCGAGCCATGGCAACAACATCGACGCCTGAGAGAATGAGCGGCATCGTCTTCCTCTGGATTGGTGTAGGAACTTTGTATCCTTTCTTCTTGATTGCATTGAAGACATTAGGACCGAGATTTAGCGATTCGAATCCTCCAGATTTGCCTTTCTTCTTCTGTTTCTCTTTACGGTGAAGTTCAGTAATCGAGCTCACCAAGAAACCTTTTCCTTCAACCATGGTATGCAGACTTTGCGACTGCAGAGGATCCCCAAAATTAGGGTTTAGAAACGAAGAAGATGACTTCGCCGTGATGATTCAGAGTTATGCTAGTTTGGGTTTTAGGGTTTAACGAAAGGAGAGAATTACACGAAAACCTTTTCCCGGGCTTGACTTACGTTTGGGCCGAGATTTAAAACATTATGCAGGCCCAACATTCAATTTGCAATACGACATCTTGTTCAATCCGGTTTGTGGTTCGGTTTTTGGTTCTGATTTTTCGGATTTTTATATTTTTAGTATATACTTTATAGTAATGATATTCAAACAAAAATCTGATGGACAGTTTAATACGATTGTTATTCGAATTTAGATTTAAGTCAAATATATCTCTAGTTTTCAAAAAGACTTTGGTTTTAGATCGTTTATTTATATTTATTCGGTTTGGATTTAGATTCGGTTTTTCAGATAACAAAGTAAATCCATTTAAGGTTTTCGGATCGGAGTGCAGCAGCCCTAAATATAAAGCAATCACTAAACATGAAATTGTAGAGTAGATTATGGTCTTTGGTTAAACCATTTGCAAATTTTTAGTTGATTCTCACAAAGATTAGGGATTTTTTGTTTTTACAAATTTTGCTCACTATAGATGATTTTTCTGCTAAACTGGAAATATGAATTTCCTTATGACGGCAAAGGTTACATTATTGAGGAGACCATGGCTCAAAATAATCGTCTGAAAAAATAGCAAACATAAAAGTAAAACAATTTGTGTCTATGTAGTTAGCCTCTTCATGATTTAGTAGTCCCAAGAGCTTCGAGCTCAAACCATGAGTCTAAATCCACCAAACTATTGAATTCCTCAAAAGTAGCCATCTTTTGCAAGTGATCTCGAGTGCTTCCTTTTTCTTTAAGAGTCTTTAGAACATCAACCAGAGCTCGAGCCATGCATAAAGTGCGGTAAGCGGGTGAACTATCAAGTGAAATCCCATTTCTTTAAGCTCCTCAGGCGTGTGCAATGGAGTGACTCCGCCTTCAATCATGTTGCAAACTCGATAACCCTTTGTACGTTTTCCAATTTCCTTGAGCTCATCGTCGTCTCTTGGTGCCTCCACAAAAGAAGCATCAGCTCCCGCCTGCAAACTTACAACAAATCTGGTTAGAGCTTAACACCATTCTGTTTTTTTACTGCACGTGATGTTTTGTTACCTCCATGTAGAGATTAACACGTGCAATGGCGTCTTCAAGCCCTGATTTTGCAGAAGTGGCACGTGCGTCTGTTCTTGCGACTAGGAAGAAGTCAGAATCTCCGATAGCGTCTCGAGCTGATGCTATTTTAGCGGCATGTTCTTCTGCTGGTATCACCTGTTTGCCACGCATATGACCTACACACACACAAAAAAAACACATTTTGAGATTATGAAGTGTCAAGTGTGTCCATTGAGTGACATTTGAACAGTGACTTAGAAAATGAAATGTCACACATACCGCACTTCTTTGGCCATGCTTGGTCCTGCGAAGAATGACCAACAAAATGTTAAATGAACAAGTAAAAATACAAGAGTCTTGATCAATTCTGAGACAGATAAACTCATCAAAGAACCAGAGGCAAATTACCTCAAGGAAGCAACCAGCAGCACCTGCTGCAATCAAGTCCTTCACGGTTCTTTGAACGTTTAGCGCATTTCCTCCACCGGTATCTTAAAACAGATCAAACAAATAAGAATGAATCTCGTTAGATAAAAGCTAGTGAGTGAATACACTATAACCAAGCAAATCCCTTTTTTCTCAAAAAGCTATGAATAGAACTATAAGGAAGCAAGTGACTCTACCCGAGAAAGATTGGTAATTTCATTAAAGTCTTGCTCTTTAACCAAAGAGTCAACAACTAATATTCAAACTTTTGATTTCCTAATTTTACTATCAAAATTTGAACATTTTACCGGCATCTGCAATGATGGGTATATTTGGAGCTGACGCACACACCGACCTTGCCGTCGCAGCCATCTCCGGCGGTCTAATACGACAAAAGAAAACATATAAAACGACAGCATACAAACAAAAACTTAATAAAGAGAAAAAAAAAAAAAAAAAAAGAAAAAAAAAAAAAAAAAAAAGTGGCGCACGTTAGCAAACCGAAATCGGGTTTTCCCAAAAGAGAAGCGGATAAGGCGTAACCGGATATAAAACCGGCGGAGAACCCGGTCTGCTGCACAATAGCCGCGGAAAAGGCGTCGTAGCATCCAGGCATAAGCACAATGCCTTGTTCTTCAATCAGACGATGAATACGTGTTTGAATTCTCGCCGTCGGATTCACCGATCTCGCCGCGCACGGGTTCCGTCGGAATCATGGTGAAGCCGTAAGGTTTAAGCTGCTGCAACAGAGCGAAGTGGTTTTGACAGCCATTAACATCGACATTGTTCGAAGCCTGGGTAAGTCTTGTTCTCTCTAAGATTGGACCAAAGTGAGGTTTGGTTATGTTAGACTGACCTACGTCCTTGGGATTTTAATAGACAGCACGTGCTCTTATGATCTTATCTTTTTGTGGGATTCTTTTTTTTGGGACTTCAACGTATTCTGAATAAATCATTTACAGATTTTATTGTAACAATATTTTACGCGGTCAAAAGCTTAAATGTGGTTGGAAAGTTAGACTTTTTTGAGTTTTTTCATAGAAGACGAATGATCCCAAAATACCCGATATTCGAATCAGAACAGATCCCAAAATATTTGAACCGAACGGAACCAAAATTTTTATAATATATGATTGGTACATTTTTCTTTTCTCTAAACCCGAAATACCTGAAACCCGAAATACATGATTGGTACAATATTTTACGCGGTCAAAAGCTTAAATGTGGTTGGAAAGTTAGACTTTTTTGAGTTTTTTCATAGAAAACGAATGATCCCAAAATACCCGATATTCGAATCGGAACAGATCCCAAAATATTTGAACCGAACGGAATCGAAATTTTTATAATACATGATTGGTACATTTTTCTTTTCTCTAAACCCGAAATACCTGAAACCCGAAATATCCGAACCGAACCCAAAAAAAAATATCTAATATTGAAATACCTGAACTAAACCCGAACTGAACCGATATCCGAACCAAATTACTCATAATTAGCATATATTTTCGTATATTAAAAAAAATTACCCGAACCGAACCTTATCCGAATTTTTTTCCGGGTACTTCCTAGATACTCGAACCTGAAAGGTACCAAATCCAACCCGAACCAAATTATATAAATACTCGATCAGTATCTTTTTGTCTATACCAGATACCCGAATTATCCGATCCGAATATGTCCCGAATACCCGAATATACTTGGATTGTTCAAATAGATTGTTCTATTTCATCTTAATGACTCATATTTTTAAAATTATAAGTTTACATTTTGAGTTTTTTTTTTTTTTTTAATTATAAAATTTCATTTGGATTTTCAATTTTCTCGTCGTCGTTAAGATCATATCTAACCGACAGTTCATAATTTTAGAGTTTTCTAGCAAATCCAGAAGATATGAAGCGAGAAAAGAGAACATCATCGAATTCGGACAGCCAATGAACTATCCTCGAAGAAGATCATGTCACTTGGAAATGTGAATCACATATCTTACATAAAATTCATCTCTAGTGAATTCTAATTTAGCAAAATGAATCACTTGGAGCTCCTGGTAGAATTCTGCTTCCAAAATGATTCCATACGCTTGCTTCCATACCAAAATCTGTTCCTTACCAAAATATACTGTCTAACTTGTATGTGCCCAGTTTCCAACCGATACACTCTAATTTGTTCCCATTTTAATTTTCCTCTCGTGCTTAATATATGAAAATTTAAGTACTTAAAGTTTGGGTTGGATACTTTTAAGAATTTTAAAACTACCTTGTATGTGCCCAAAATGTCAAGATAGTGCAAAAATATGAAATAAATCTAATCATTTTTTCAAGATAAATGGTTGTTATTACCCCGAGAAAACATGTGGGTTATGTTAAAGTTATATATATAACCTGGTAAAGAGAAAGTTCGCATTACCTGGATTAATTGGTATCAGTATAATCCTCGCATGTCGCAAGTCCCAAGTCCCTTGGCCGTGTTGAAATAAATCAAACTGCACGTAGTGTTGTTTATTAAAAGGATTTTCACATACTGTTTTGTTCATACATTGACAAAGTGGGTAAGAAAAACACATGACGGAATAAATGAAAACTGACAGAGAGTTTTGGAGAACTACAATTCCATGATAAAAGTCGTAGTCTATATTTTTCAAGAGTAAAGCAGGCACAGATTTTATCAACAACCCAAAAAAAAACAGAAAACAGAGCGTAAGAAAACGAAACAGAGAAATCCGCCAAAATTCGAAGAACCTTAGTCTTGAACAAATCGAATGTAGTGTATACACACAGTCTCAGCTACAAAACAAAGGATCAAAGAAGAAGAAGCAAAACAGAGAGCATTTGTGGAAAGAAAAGCCACCTTGTCTGATGCAAGAGATTGAGACAAAAGATCAACACGTGGCTATAGCTAATCTCGATATAGAACGTGTATAAACTATAGCAAGCAAGACAAGTAAAAAATGAAAACACAATTCTAAAACATAGAAATCTTCAAAGTTCATCTATTTGAAACAAACTGAGAATCACTAACGGAAAACATGAAAATTCTAACGAAGCGAAAGAGATGGGAACAGATCATACAATGTTCGGTTAGTAAATCAGAGTTGGATCGTCGTTTTCCGAAATAGGATTTTCAGTTCTCCCGGAAAAATAACTGCAAAAAAAAAGAGACCAAAGCGATTAAAAAATGGCTTGAAACTAAGGAACCTTAAGATCAAGAGAAATTTTGCTATTCAGTGGTGTTTACCTGATGGTTCGAGCAGAGCATGGTCGGAGTGAAGGAAGAAGGAGACTCTCGTGGCTGACATGGTGAAGATGGTGTCTCTCTCTCTGGTCAGAAGAATGATTCTATCTTTTTGGTCGAACAGAAGAATTAATATAAAAAAATTAAACGAGAAGGAAGAGATGTGCTGTTTATGGCAATTGATAGGGTTTAAGGGAGTATTTATAAAGGGTTCGTTTGCAAATCTTCACCAACGGCTATATTCGTATTTCTTAAAATTTTGTATTACTCTTACCGTTGTCTATCAACAACGTTCGGCTGTCTTCTCAATGATTTGACAGTTAGCCGTGTTGAGTCAGTTTTTTGTTATCTCAATAATGGCCGAATATTCTGAGTTGGAATTGGTCAATTTCAGTTTTCTATTTTATCGCTATTAGTGGAACTAGTCGAGCTAGTTGAGTCGTGGTCTTTTTATTTCCGTTGTTGCAGTTGTTGATGTAATTCCTATAAAAGGCATTGGAACCTATGAATGAAGATAGATCATTCCGTGCAATTTGTGTCTCTCTGTTTACATTAACATTTGGTATCAGAGCAAAACACAATTTTAGAGTGATCCAAGTGAGAAGAGAGAGAACAGAGAAAGAAAGATGAGCGAAGACAAGACACTTACGATTCCTCGTTTCAATGGTCACTACGATCATTGGAGCGAGTTAATGGAGAACCTTACGAGCAAAGGGGTTGTGGAGTCTCGTAGAAGAAGGAGTTCCCGAGCCAGCAACAGGACTCGAGACAACTGCAGCGCAGCAGAAGAGTCTTGACGATCTAAAAAAAAAGGATCATCAAGTCAAGTATTACCTGTTCCAAGCAATCGATCGGGTCATATTTGAGCAGATCTTAGATCGAAAAACGTCTAAGATCATCTGGGAATCAATGAAGAAAAAGTATGGAGGCAATGAACGAGTGAGGAGATCTCTTCTCCAAACCCTAAGGAGAGATTTTGAAGTTCTTGCAATGAAGAATGATGAAAGCATTGACGATTACTTCAAAAAGGTAATGACGAGTGTCAAACAAGATGAGAAGCAATGGTGAAGAAATGTCAGATTCAAAGATAGTTGAGAAGATTCTTCGTACTCGACCGATAAATTCATGTACGTGGTTGAGTCCATTAAAGAAGGTAGAGATACGAGCACCATGTCTGTCGAAGAATTGCAGAGCTCGTTAAATGTACAGGAGAAGAAATTCAGAAGAAATAGCCATGAGGAGGAAGATCAAGCGCTCAATGTTGAAGGAAGGGACAGGGGATCCTACAGAGGAAGAGGGAGAGGTAGAGGTCGCTCACTCAACAAAGCAACAATCGAGTGCTACCGATGCCATAAATTGGGATATTTCCAGTGGGAGTGTCCAACCAGAGACAATGGAGCTCATTACGCAGAGCTAGAAAAGAAAGATGAGGTCTTGTTAATGGCATATGTAGAGCTCCAAGGAACGCAGAGAAATGATGCTTGGTTCGTCGACTCCGGTTGTTCGAATCATATGTGTGGAGAAAAAGGTATGTTCTCGAGCTTAGACGTTAACTTCACACACAATGTCAAGCTTGGGAACAATCATAGGATGATGGTTAGTGGAAAAGGAGTGATAAAGATCACACTTAGGGGAGTAACCTATGTGATCAATGACGTGTATTATGTGCCGGAATTGAAGAATAATCTGCTGAGTGTTGGGCAACTTCAAGAGAGGGGTCTAGACGTGTTGTTTAAAAGAGGAGATCGAAAAACATGTAGCATCTTTCATCCCTCAAGAGGAAAAATAGCGGAGTCTGTAATGAGTGCTAACAGGATGTTTATCCTGCTGGGTGAAGCATCTGACAAAATAAAGGAGGAGAAATGCCTACAAGCTGACATTTCAAACAAGGCAGAACTGTGGCACCATCGATATGGGCATCTCAGCTACAAGGGACTTCAGACGCTGTGCAGCAAAGAGATGGTTGTGGGTCTACCAAAGATTGGAGAGGTGAAATTCACATGTGAGGCGTGTGTCAAAGGGAAACACCATCGAGTCAAATTCCCAAAGCAGAGCAAGTGGAGAGCCACTGAAAAATTGCAACTGATTCATTCGATCTACGTGGTCCGATCAATCCACCGTCTAACAGTCAATTAAGGTACCTAATAAGCTTTATTGACGACTTCTCGAGAAAGACATGGATTTATTTTGTGATGGAAAAATCAGAAGCATTTCAAGAGTTCAAGACTTTCAAAGCATTTGTGGAGAAACAATCCGGATTGTTTATCAAATGCCTAAGAACAGATAGAGGGGGTGAATACAACTCAAACGAGTTCAAGGAGTTCTGCAGAGAGCATGGAATCAAAAGACAGCTGACCACCGCCTTCACACCGCAGCAGAATGGCGTTGCTGAACGCAAAACCGCACGATCATGAACATGGTGAGAGCAGCGTTACTAGAGAAGGAAATACCAAGAGCTTTCTGGCCAGATGCTGTACAATGGGTGAATCACATTCTCAACAGATCTCCTACACTCATTGTCAGAGATATGACTCCAGAAGAGGCATGGAGTGGAAGGAAACCTTCAGTCGAACATTTCAAAGTTTTTGGATGCATCGGATACGTCCATGTCCCTGACGTGAAAAGAAGCAAACTCGATGACAAAAGCGTGAAGTGTGTCATGTTAGGTTTCAGCAGTGAATCCAAAGCTTTTAAGATGTTCGATCCAGTGGAGAAAAAGGTTCACATCAGCCGCGATGTGATATTCGAAGAAAATAAGAAATGGAGTTGGGAAGATGTTGATTATGCTGGTGAAGAAAACGTTGAACTTGAGTGGGAAAATGACTATGAAGTTGCTGAAAATGAAGAGACGGAAGAGGCAGTAGAAGAAGAGGAAACAAATTATGCAGAAACAAACGTTGATGACACACAAATTGGGGAAACAATAGCAACGACAAACAGAGCGAGAAAACCACCAATTTGGTCAACAGATTACGTCACGGGAGAAAAACTATCAGATGCAGAGGAAGAAGAAGCAAATATGGCCAGAACCGACATCGAAAACTTATCGTTCATGGTCATATCTGATCCGACCAGTTTCCAGGAAGCAGCTAGACATCTCAAATGGAAACAAGCGATGGACGTTGAGATTCAGTCCATCGAACAAAATCATACATGGTCGCTGACTGCACTTCCTGTTGGAGCCAAAGCTATCGGGGTTAAGTGGATTTACAAGACCAAACTGAATGAAATGGGAGAGGTAGACAAGTACAAAGCTCGTCTGGTCGTGAAAGGGTACGCGTAAGAATACGGAGTCGATTACACAGAGGTATTCGCATCAGTAGCTCGAATGGATACAGTAAGAATGATCATTGCTACAGCAGCACAAAAGGGATGGGGTATCCATCAGCTCGATGTTAAATCTGCCTTTCTTCATGGAGAGTTGCAGGAAGATGTGTTTGTGGAGCAACCACAAGGGTATGAAGTAGCAGGGAAGAAGGACAAGGTTTACAAACTGCACAAGGCTCTTTACGGACTGAAACAAGCGCCCAGAGCTTGGTTTAGTCGTATTGAGTCTTATTTTGTCAAGGAAGGCTTTGTGAGCAGCTCTAGTGAACATACTTTATTCATCAAACGGAAGGGAGGTAAAATTCTAATTGTGAGCATTTACGTTGATGACTTGCTGTTCACTAGCGACGATGAAGAGTTGCTGAATGAGTTTAAGCGATCCATGAAAGATGAATTTGATATGACCGATCTGGGGAAGATGAGATATTTTCTCGGCATTGAAGTATTGCAGAAGGAAGATGGTATTTTCATATGCCAAAGAAAATACGCTGCTGAGCTCATTCAGAGGTTTGAGATGCAAAACTACAACTCTGTTTCTAATCCGGTTGTGCCAGGACATAAAGTTGGACGAGATGAGGCTGGTGTGAAGATCGACTCAACGTTGTACAAGCAGATGGTGGGCAGCTTAATGTATCTCACAGCCACACGACCCGACTTGATGTTTGTGGTATGTCTTATAAGTCGTTTTATGGCAAATCCTACTGAGTTACATTTTGCTACTGCAAAGAGAATTATGAGATATTTGAAGGGAACTCTGGAATTTGGGATATGGTATCAACATGAAGGGAAGGGTGAACTCTTAGGCTACACTGACAGCGATTATGCGGGAGACGTAGATGACAGTAAAAGCACCTCAGGGTACGTTTTCTTGATGAGTGGAGGAGCTGTGACATGGTCCTCAAGGAAGCAACCAATCGTAACTTTATCTTCTACTGAAGCAGAGTATGTAGCAGCCGCTACATGTGCTTGTCAAGCCATTTGGATGAAGAGAATATTGAAAGAAATCGGACATGAACAAGATGATCAGATGGTTCTGTTCTGTGACAACACTTCCACTATTAAACTGTCCAAAAACGCAGTTATGCACGGGAATTCAAAACACATAAGGGTTCGATATCATTTTCTCAGAAATTTGACAAAGGAAGGTATCGTTAAGTTGGTCTACTGCAGCACTGAGGAGCAATTGGCCGACATAATGACCAAGCCTTTGAAGATGGCATCATTTCAAAGAATCAGGGAAGCTCTTGGGATGAAGGTTGTGAACTGAAACTTTCGATCGAGTTCAGTTCAAGGGAGGGTTTGTTGAGTCAGTTTTTTGTTATTTCAATAATGGCCGAATATTCTGAGTTGGAATTGGTCAATTTCAGTTTTCTATTTTATCGCTATTAGTGGAACTAGTCGAGCTAGTTGAGTCGTGGTCTTTTTATTTCCGTTGTTGCAGTTGTTGATGTAATTCCTATAAAAGGCATTGGAACCTATGAATGAAAATAGATCATTCCGTGCAATTTGTGTCTCTCTGTTTACATTAACAAGCGGTTATATTAGTATTATGGGTTTATTCTTATTAAACCATTTCTTTTCTTATTTTTGAGAAACCTAAACCAAGCCAAGAAAGGGACAAGTAGAGATGGGCTTTTTCTTATGTAGATACGGAAAGCCTTTTTCTCTTCTATGATCTCAGAGAATTAGAGAGAGCTTTCTTAGATCTCAAGCAATATATGTATCGATTTCATTAAATAAATCAGAAGCTGAGAAATGAAGCAAAACAGAAACAAGTATTGAAACTTATCTCAGTTTATATAATTTGTACGGTGAACCAATATTGGGCCTATGGATAGAGTCGAGGGTATGATTGGATTAGGATGGTTTATGTTTCGAGAAGGAAACCTGTCTGGAGATAGCTTCAGTACTTGTTAGAAACTAATGACCTTATGATCTTTTTCCAAACAGGAGAATTTGCTGAGAGAAGAGAATCAGGTTCTGGCTAGTCAGGTAGGTAACCAAGACCAGAATTTCTTATGCTTCTAGATGCTAATTAATCTCTTATACACTTCCACCAAGACCAGAATCTCTTATGCTTCTAGATGCTAATTAATAACACATATACACTTACACAAAAACATATACATGTATGTATATAAGTTGAAGGACTTTGATGGATGCTAGACAATTTTAGTGGAACCTTTATATCTTATAATATATTAAACCATATCACTATATCAGATATTTTTCACCTTTTTCAAGTTTTATTAATTGCGTTTTCGGTAAATTAATAAGAATTAAATAAAGCCAGCTGGGATGAAACCGGCAGAGAATTCGGTATGGTTTGTTCTAACATACCGAATGCTGAACTCTGTTTCATGGTTTGGTTCTTTCTGATTAATCTAAATCGATAAGACCGTATGCCAAACTTGGTACACTATAAAATTACAGGATTCTCAACTTTTTACAAATACATTTATGTACCGCTCTTTGAGTTCTTAATCTTGATCAACTCTTGAGTAACTTTTGAAGATCCGATGAACCAAAAAAAAACTTTCGGCTAATGTCTCTAACCAACGCGGAACGAAGTAGATATCCTCTTCAGATCCTTGTAGTATCTCTTCCATTGAAGACCTATAGCATCAAACATAAGCAAAGGAATTATGTGTAAAACCCAACAAAAAGGTGTTTCTCTGTCTTTAAATCTCTGATTAGAAGAGAGATTTTGCCTTTACCGTTTCCGGTGACACTGAACAAGTAAAGGCGGTTTCCGGCAGCTGTTGCTGTGATCAGTACATGAGGCGGCTCTAGCTCGAATTGGTAATAGAGTCTACCCTCGTGTTCTGCTACGTTGGAGCTTAAAACCTTCCCTTCTACGTTTTCTCCAATAACTTCTGGTCCAAATGCGTTAATCACCTTGGCTGGTGGTCCAATATTTTCAATCTTAGCATCGTCCCCGAGGTCTGTCAAACAATATATGTCAGTAGAACACACAAAATCAATCAATCTACGAATACAAATAGACAAAGATTGCATTGCCTATAACTCAAAAGACTAAATTTGATGAATCTTCTTCAATGGCAGAGACAACTTACTATCTGCAAATCTTAGAACAGGAGCTACTATAACAGACAAGCGGCCTTCTTTAGGACTAGCAAATCTCAAGTCAATCTCCGTGCCACCAAGATCAGCGATCGATACAGGTACCTAAATTGATATAACAATGGAAACAATCTCAAATATGACTAAAACATTGCAACAAACCATAAACAAGAAACAAGGGACAAAACCTCATTCCAATCTTGAGGAACCGAAAAAGCGTAAGGGATAATAGGACTCCAACCAACACCATGTCCTCCTGACTTCTCGTCTGGTCTACGGTATGTTCTCCAACCTGTCTGAGCATTACAATTACATTACAACAAAAAATTCATACAATTCCAAGAATCAATGTCCAAAGTCTATAGATTTATGAATCTATAATAACACCCTCAAGAAGAAGAAAGTGTGTACGGATAAGATACAGAGTAAGACAATAGAGTAACGGTAATAAGATACAGAGCAAGACAAGATCATATAATCTAACCGACTGAGAATGTCATGATTTAGGGTTTTTTTTTTTTTCTTTAAACATAAACTGAAGAAGACGAAGAGAGAACAGAGTGAAACGAACCTTCATCGTCAGGTTCGGACAGACCAGGAACTCTCCCGGCAAGAAGACCCTGTTTCACGACAGCCAATCCTTCCCCTGGAAACACAAAAGCCGTGGACGAGACTAACGAGAATCCAGACGCCATAACCGATCTTCTACTCAAAGCCGTAGTGCACCTCTCGTCTCTCTGAGTCTCACCATCGACTCTGCGATGTGCGGAGATTTTCTTGTGGTGGTAGGGATGACTTGAAAAATTGACGCAGTACCGGAGCAGAGCTGTTTCCATCTTTCTCCGGCGAATTCGAGAATGTTGATCAACAGATTTGTGGCTGATACGCATGCCTCTCACTTCTTTTGTGATTGTTAGATTAGATGGTGTGATGTGGTTTACATATTTGGTTTAGTGAACACCGGTTTGTACCGGAGAATTGATTACTGTATATAAACTCTATGTACAGCTTGATTTACATTATAACAGAAATAGAAATCTAATTCCAAATCTCTTTCTCTCTCGAGATGATCTTCATCTTCTTCGATAGAGTGAAGCTTGTTTCTGTTCACCGCAGATCTTCTAATTTGGTATCAGAGCGTCGAGCCCACGCTCAGCTAATTCCTTACCTGAATTCTCCGGTACAAACCGGTTTTCACTAAACCAAATATGTGTAAACCACACACTATCTAATAATAGACTAATATGTTACTAGTCATTTTCTAGCCTCACACGTGTCAATGTGAACCACGTGTCCGAATGTATGTAATTATTAAAAACAAAGGGCATTTGAACATTAACCAATTAAAAAAACGCTGAAAGAAACAAGTTGTGGAAAGTCTCATATTGAGAACATAAAATAGCATAAAATTTGCAATTTTTTGCATATGTTTTGCATTAAATTGACATGTCTAGCACAAAGCAACATAAGTTACCACAATATTATCATTTTATTGATCAAAATTGAAAATAATTGTGTGCGACCATTAATTTTTATGTCATATATATTCAAAGACATTACAATCACGTATATGAGCAATAACTTCTTATTTAAGGAAATGTTTGAAAATTGGCTATATTTTTATTCGAACATCTTGATAAAAAAAAAACAAACTAGGCTTATTGCTTTAAATAAAAAATTAAAAAAAAAAATCATATTTTTTCATTCAAACCTTTTTTTTTCTTTTTTCCAATATGGTGGGATTGAATATTTAATAGATCAATAGACGTATATGCAATATTGCTAAAAAGAATTGGTATAAATATATTTTTTAATAATTCAAATTTGTTTATTTATTATTCCAACATACTCGGATTATATACTTAACTATATATGAGGTCTTGGAAACTAGTTTGTAGCATTGCATAAACGTCTAATCTCTCCTTCAACACCGATCTTCACTCCAATAGCACCCATCTTTACCATGGCTTTAGCGAAATCCTCAGCAAAATTAGCATTTGAACTTTGATTAGTATCTAGGTACGAATCAATGATTTTCTTCATATTATTGTCTTGGTACAAGACAGAGTCCGATAGAATGACACCTCTGCCATTTTTTATGTTTCGCAAGATTTGGTCATCAAACACAAACTGGCTATCCCAATCCAACGGAATCCTGACATTAACATCGCCGCCTTGGGGACATTTTGATCTCATGATTTGAAAGAATTCTGGATTTATCGTAGGATCTTGAGCATCTAAACGTGGTATGACAAAGAAGCAAGCTGTTGTACCGATAGTATGTGCACCTTTAACGAAATTAAAATTTGAGTAAGCAAGATAGTGTTTTTTTTTTTAAGCAAGATATTGTTTATTTATTAAGTTGTAGAGATTATGATAAATACCCGCACTAAGAAGTACAAGATCTTGATCTGAAAGTCCTTTTTCTCTAAATTTTGATTTCAAAGTGTTTATGGAATCTTGAACATCTGGCAAGTTCGTAGCGTGACCAACATTTGCAATCCGACCGTCTCTCCGACCGGTTGGAACCTCATAAGATGGTCCTTTTGCCTAATAAGTTAATATTTAATATCAAAGGATATTCTTTAACCCAATATATACATATATATATATATATATGAATACATCAACTATTTACTGTGTATTCAAAAAAAAAATTATATATATAAAGAACTATCAAAGTGTTTTTTTCTGGTTAACGGAACTATTAAAGTGTTACCTCAGCAATAGCGTCTCTAGCAGCAAGAGCAACGATGTCGGCGCAAGACACAACGCCCGGACAAAGACGTTCGAGCTCTGATTTGGCTTCGTCTATAACATCGAAACCAGCCACACCCGCGTTACCTGCAGCAAATCTTTCGTCATCGTTCCCATCATGCTTGATTAGTATTGACCCATCACAACCCTACAACATATAACCAAAACCAATTTATGTCATGACTAGTATAGAAAATGATTACTAAATAGTTCTCTTTTTTGCATTGGACCTCAACGAAGCAATCGTGGAACTGGAGACGGAGTAAGACAGCAGCCTTTCCGGGGTCGTTGGTCACCGCCTGCTGAACAACGTCACGGACGATTGATTCTGCTGATGGGCATGTTTCCGAGTAGAATCCAAACTGAAGTTGTGCCTCCGAATAACCTAACTGATCATGAAAATAAAACAAAACTAGAAATAATGCAACAGTGATCATTTTCGGACCAAACAAACGAATCGATATATCTTCTCGTATTTTACGGCTCATTGTTTTATGATCGTTTAAGATAACTTGCGAAGTTTTTATATTTGCTCCGTCTGTATTTATATGCATAGAGGAGATTCAGTGTATAGCCTACATATTTTTGACCTTATGTCATTTATTGCATATAGCTGTTACCGCGTAAAATCTTCCGAAAGGTGACAAGCCTTTTTATAAAATTTTGTAAAAAGAATTCTTGTATCATAAAAAAATAAAATACAAAAAATAGTAAAGTAACGTACGTGGCTAGTATTAAAGTTAAGAACAATGCATGTGGCAACAAATAAAAGAGATATATATTGAAATCCATTGTAACGTCTTTTGTTTTCTCTGCAAAATGTCAAAGTGAGTATCAGAAAAACTCAACCAAATGACAGCAAATGGCAACAAATTTGAGGAGGTACGTTAGATATATGTGGAAGAATCTCTCTGAGGCGGAAGGTTTCAGCTAAACAAAAAAAGGGTTAGCAGCTGATGATGATATCTTAAAAAACAAGGTTAGGCTCTTTGTCACGTGAGGACCGCGTGTATAAATAGGTTTGTTCGTTTTTAACAGCCAAGGGGTATATCTGTAATCTCATTATCTCTGTATCGTATGATCTTTCTTTTAAGTTTATAAAACAGAGGAGTGAGACAGAGAGAGGCACGATTCAGTCCTGGGCATACGGTTTGTACGGATTGTTCGGTTCGGTTTAAACGGTTTGCTGTTAGATGTTAAGTTTTAAGGGATGTGTTCCGGTTCGACTCTAACAAAATGTTTGCTTCGTGCCACCACGTGTTTGTTAATTTGTATTTGTGTTGTTTGAATTTGTTGGTATATTTAAGGGAAGTCAAGTCGTTAAAGGCCATGAAAGAAATATTATCGATAAGATTAATGAAAACAGAAGGATCGATCAAACCCAAAACACAAAGACACAAGCACTAAGGTCAGGTCTGACAAAAGTAAAAGAAAAGTTTTGCGCTTGTTGATAATGTCATAATAATAACAAGAATCGAAGTTATTTTCAGCACATTCTTCGATTTTTTCTAGAAAACCGAAACCAGCTCAACATGACCCATTGAAACATTTCGTTAAATACCTGGCAGGCAACATCTGTTAGCAGTGCCTTTGTGTTTACAGTCTGGTTTGAGAGGGCGACTGTGGAAGAAATGATTTGAGCAGAGTCGAACTGGGTTTCACCTGAAGGAGAAGAAGAGTCTGGTTAAGAGATCTTTGAATCTTCTTTAGTTCTTTTGCCACTTCCACCATCGTTGGAACCTCCCCTCTACGACCGATGCATCTCAGTGAGAGCATTCGGAAAGCTTTCATTTGACAAAGCTCTTCTTCTGAAATTTCACACATCATTTCTAGCATCTTTGGAGAGAGAGGCCATGTTGTTAGAAGATCTCATCGAGTGTTGTGATGGCAAATCCAATCCCATCAAATTCTTCTCTGCTCATGAGATCTTCAAAGCCACCGACAATTTCAACGTATCTAATCGTGTTTCTGAATTACCATGAAAATGCTTCTAATGGGAGAAAAAAGATTTATTGATGATAATGATGATGATGATTTTATATGCAGATCCAAAGATGCTAGAAATGATGTGCTGGTTTCGGTTTTCTAGAAAAAATCGAAGAATGTGCTGAAAATAACTTCGATTCTTGTTATTATTATGACATTATCAACAAGCGCAAAACTTTTCCTTTACTTTTGTCAGACCTGACCTTAGTGTTTGTGTCTGTGTGTTTTGGGTTGATCGAACCGGAACACATCCCTTGAAACTTAACATCTAACAGCAAACCGTTTAAACCGAACCGAACAATCCGTACAAACGGTATGCCCAGGACTGGCACGATTAAGAGATTTGGGAAATTTTTCTTCTTTTTTCTCTTACTTTTGTTATGGTTAGTCGATGAGGGACGAGGTGAAACACAAATCTCTGTCTCTGTTTCTAGTACAGCCTTTTTTTTTCTTTTCTTTTTGTGAAATTGGCTGGAACTTTGGTAAATTAGTTGTATAGGTGTTATCATGTATATGTTTGTTCAGTGAATCTGTGATTAATTAGTTGACTCAAATCTCTCATTTGATGTCTTTTATAAACCTTCTTGCTTCTTGTTTTACATAATACTTCTTGAAGAAATCAGTTGACATTCTCTACAATTCCTTGTGTTTTAACTTAACTTATCCCTCACGGTTTGGGTTATTCCATTGATCGCTTTTGTTTATGCATTTTGCTCAAGAAATTGGGTCAGAAGCAAAGTATCAGAGGGACTTGTTAGATGAACTGGTATGTTGTTGATGTCGCTTTAGTCCTTTGTTTATCCATTATATTAAAGGGAAACCCTTTACTAGATAGTAATTAGTAGTTTTGTGAACTTATTGTGTGGAATTCTTATTTGAAAGAATTATCTTTTCGCATGTAAGGTCTGGTTCTGTCCCACCGAGATGAGATTGGGAGACTCGGATGAGAATAGCTCTAGAAGTTGCAAAAAGCTAAGGAATATCTCCATGAAGGAAGTAGGACAAAGAGAAGGAAGCTCAAGGTCAAGCTTAAAGCCATTGAATTTGGTTATCCCCATCCAGGAGAAGAAGAATCAATCCAACCATTGATTCTCAAGCATGAAGTATCATGAAGCTCCCCACCAAGTTTCGGCCAGATGAGACTTCACATGAATCTCCTAAGATCCTCTGAAGTTGCTGCATCAAATCTGTTTTTTTCTGGGTTTCAGTAGATTTGGATGATTCTGAGCCAACTTCCAAGGAGCCTAGCGGATGGAGAATAACTATGATTGACAAGCCGTCAAATGCTCTGGATTTCTTGCAATGAGATATTTACAGAGATTCCTATATTGAACTCTACCTCCCTCTGCTACGTTGGGAAATTGCCTCACAAAACCTCTAGCGCAAACTATTTCTGGAATCATACTTAGCACAGATTCAGGACGGGTTCTGCTGTTACTTGATCAGAAAGCAACGCCCATAACTTCTCGATTTTAACTCCGATTAAGGCTCCGTTAGTTTCTGTGGATTCTTGATAGCGTTATATTTTCAGAGAAGTCTTACTCGAGGTCTAAGTCTCTCTGGTTTGACGGTAATTAGCCTCATAAAACCCCAACTCGAATCTGCCTCATTTTGCTTCTTCCTCCTCCTTTCTTTTTCTTCTTCTTCTTCTTCTCTAATCTGGTTCTCCCTTGCTGATACCACTCCGATATGATTCTCCAGTAACACACAGCTCGTGGTGGTGACCAATTGTGATAAATGACAACAACCATCTCCTTTACTCCCTTCTCCTTTCCTTCTTCTTCTTCTTTTCTCTACGAATCATGATCATGTTTGTTTCTTCTCTCAAACGTTATCATATCAGATTCTATCAAAATGATAAGTAATACTCTATCATGAAAAAAACAAAATCTACCATACAAATCTATCATACAAATATTAGTCGGGTTTTCAAATTCTGTTGGGTTGAATTTTGAGTTATTGGCCGGATTCTACTAAATTAGATTGGGCTCGGATCGGAACGGATTACTTATATTTGGGGACCCCTTATATTTGTGAAGAAGACATGTTTTTGGCGTTATTCTTCTTTTTTTTATAAGGATAAAATCGTCATTCCAAATGGGTGAGAACTCATTTGACCCAATTTCGAAATAGTTAACTCTGTCACTAATACATATCTATATCACTACTACTAATAAAACTCTACCAACATTTTGCTATTGCAGTCCGAATTAAGTCTACCACAACGTTTACGTTATAACTATGTCACAACTATACCATCAAATAAATTAATTTACTGTAACGTATATAAGTCTGTCGCCACTGTTATCTTACCTTAAATCTATCATGCCACAAAGATCTATCATCGCTATATTATAGTCTACCAAATAAATCTGTGTAATTTCAGTATGTTGCCATTTAAATTTAGTCGGCCATATAAATCTATCACCAAATCATTTTAATCTATCAAACAAAACTACCGTCCCATTTAATCTACCACCATGTAAATTAAATTTGTCAATAAAACTTGTCGTCCCAGTTTAATCTACTACCTTATATTATCTCTACTATAACTATAAATAACTCTGCCATTTAAATCTGTCTTACAAATGTAGGGAAATCCCCTATCTATTTTGCTATTTCCATGTCTCTCCACCTGATTGGCTTGTTCCGTTGGTTGGTTATGACAAACGTTGTATTGAACTTATTGGTAATCATTAATGGAAGTATGTTTTAAGGCGGAAAAAAAAATATGTCTTACAAATTTAGAAAGTCTGTCATGAGCACTAAGTCTACCCATCAACTCTACCAATAATTTTAGTCTACCATCACACCCACAACAATTTTATATTCAGACGGGAATTTTTCTAGCTCATACCCGCGTAAAGATTTTCTTTTGTATTCGACGTGACAGTTCTTTTAATGGCAGGTTTGGTAATTTTGTTTTTCCTAACAAAGAAAACTAAAGGTTATATGGTAATAAAATAGTTTTTATCCTTATCCTCCAATTTTGTAATGTTCATGCTTTTTTGTGTTTTTTGAGTAAACTTCCCAAATATCTATCATATACATATTTATATACGTATGTGTATACATACATTTTTTTCTTTCTTTTTGATAAAGGAACAATGATCAAGTTGAGGAATATATAGAGTCGATATGGAGCAGATGCAAGCGTTCAAGCAATAAAGCATCTGTAACGAAGGACACAATGTCAATGTGTATATATAAAACATTGACAAGACGGAATAATGTACCCATGTTTGTAACGAAAAATACAGAACGAAGTTGAGGGAAAATGAGGCAATAAAACAAAAAATAAGAAATGAACAAAATGATGAATTGATGGCACGCGAAGAGAAGAGAGTTAAAAAGATGCAAAAACTTATGTGATGTCACTTTCCTTTGATATTCACACTCCAACCTCTCTCTCTCTCCAAATGAATAGACCGGACACATCTTAGTTCTTGCCCCCTTTTCTCAGACCATTTTCTCACTCACTTTCCATTTTTTTTCCATTTTTATATATTTTAATTTTCTCAAAAATTATAGAGTGTGTAATTTAGAATTTTGAAACGAAACCATCATTTTTCGCACTTGAATTTGATTTGATTTTCTAACCTACCCATAATCCCACTTCTATTCATGCGTTCCTCTTTACTCGATCCCATGCGCTTCCTCTTAGTCTTCCTTCTCATCATCATACCCTTCTTTTTACTATCTTTTTCCTCAGGTTTTTTGGTTCTTTTTTTTTAAAGTATGATTTTATACATATTTATGAAGACCTCGTTAATGTTTATTGGACGGTGTTTTCATACGTATTTGTGTGTGTGTATACTTTGGTAGTAACGTAAAAAGAGACGAGGTGATATAATATTACAATTTAGAATGATAAAGACAACTTCACTCGAGAGTCGAGAAACAAACTTGCTTATTCTGAATTTCTTTTGTCAGATTCATGTGTGTACTTATATATGCAGACAATATAAGGTTACAAGAGGCTTTAATGTCATTACTCATTGGGAAAATTAATCATAACTATACCTTATTTTATATAATATCCTACAGAACTCTTGTCTACACATTTTGGTTAGACAGTAGGATTAGTTAATATTTATCTTAGGTTAGGATATATATATAGGACGGAATCAATAATCCCAAACTTTTTTGTAGCCTTTCGTTGACAAAATAATTTGTTTCTTTTATAAGAAAAAGGTTACGTATGACTTAGTTCTTGCAATTGCCAAAAGGCTAAAGGCTTTTAAGCTTGAAAGCAAAAGGCTAACACTATAAGTCTTCACCCATTGCGCCAATATCATTGATCTTAGATTCTATGAGGATCGCCTTCGCTTTCTTTATTCATATATATACAATGAGAAATAATCATTGTCTCTATGTGGACCCTTTTCTTATAATCTAAATTGACATATGTAGTGTTAGTACAAGAAGCTGTTTACGTTCCCTATATATGGTTACTTAGAAATTCCAAATATTTTCTAGTTTCAGATGTATGTTAGCTTTCCATATTTAAGTAAAATGAGTAAAACTGACTCTTATTAATAGTTTGATTTTGTTTCTTGAATTATTGATATCTGTTTCTTTAAAAGATGAATCTCATGATATTGTTCTTGAGCATAGCGAGATATAATGGTAGGAAGATATACATCAAACAAGTTGTATGAGATTTATCAAAAAAAAAAAAAAAAAAAAAAAAAAAAAAAAAAAAAAATATAAAAAAATAAAAAAAAAAAAAAAAAAAAAAAAAAAAAAAAAAAAAAAAAAGAAACCTACCAGAAACAAGAAGTTTAATCGCAAGCAAGAGAAGAAAACAAAAGAGTTAGGGAAATAATTTGGGTGAAAGCCTATTTTGACAAAGCACCAAGTGTGAGAGTTTTGGATAAACAAATGTTTTTTAATTAATTATGTTGTCCGAGTTTGCTGCAAATTAATTTTAAGTTGAGCGAAACTGTATGCAAAAAGTGAAAAATTATTGTAAAAGTAGACATTGGCAAAAAGTGAAAACAAAATACTGTAAAACTATGCAATCCCACCAATCATCCGTTCTATTTCCTATTTTTAAGTCATAGCGACGAAAAATATGCTATTAGGCACTGGTTTTTGTAGTAACGAAGATATGTGGATCTGATAAGGCTTTATATTATATTTGGTATATTCTACTTGCGTTACGATAAATGGCTATAAATAGCCCTTTAGTTTCTCATTGTATAATACACCAAACAACAAACTTAACCATAAGTAAGAGAAAACAAAAAAACAAAAGAGTTAGGTAGTTAATAAGGGTGAAAAGCTCACTTAGGAAAAACATTGGATTTTTGGGTAAACAAAGTGTATATTTTTCTTGGGTTACCAATTTTTTTTTTTTTTATCACAGATTTTTTGAAGAAAGATTTATGCTTATGTTTAAAAATGAAATGGGAAAAGAATATTGACTTGATATTCTATGCAAAATATTACAAATAAAATGTCATTGCAGAATTTTCGATGTTAACAATAGACATACTGTTATTAACCACTTTATTTATTTTTTCATCTTTATTTTTTTTTCCTTGTGTTACTTATATTTTGTACCAATAAATCATGCTACCTTCGAAAAAGAAGTACGTTGCTATATTTAACGGCATGTGTAAAAAGCTACCCAACTTGTAAACTACTGTATCTCCGAATCTATATATAAGATCTGATTGCATGCACACAATCCGAACGTGTATATGTGTGTGTGGATGACATACTTGTTAGATAAAAATTTCGTTTGGCCGCTACTTATTGATGTTTCGCGTGATATGCTATTTCATTTGTTTTTCCGTTGTTGTTTACGTATTAGTTAATACTACTCCTTTTATTCTTAAATAAATATTTTTTAGAATTTTCACACATAAATAATAATTGTTTAGTTATGCCTATATTCATTTTTAATATTAACAATTTATAATAACTATGAACCAATAATATTTATATAAATTTAATTATTTTCAGTTAATATTTTTTGAAATTTACAATTCAATAATAAAAATGTAAAAAAAATCTAGAAAATCAAATTTTGTGGAACCAAAAAAAAAAGGTAGAAAATCAAATATTTAGGAAAATCAAATATATTAAAAAGAAGCAATGTATAATGCAAAGCAAATCTATTATACGAAGTTATTCTAAATATTCTTTTAAACTCATTTTCCCGGTTTGGATTACTAGTCAAGAATTTTTTTTCATTAATTTTAATTGTGAAATTGACAAAAAAAAGTAACAAATCAAGTAATTAATTAATTTTAAAATTATGCGAGTCTATTAATGTGTCAGAATTTAAGAGGTTAAGTTGATGATGAAGATACAGAAAAAGAAAGTGTTTCTTTATATAGATTTCAAACTATATATGTCTTTAAAACCTTTAATTAATTAAATTTATTTATCTCCACTAGGCATCAAAATGACTTGTATAACCGCAAAATCACCAATGTGGCAATGTACATGATAATCACTAGTCCCTCCCCAATGCAAATATGTAACTAACGAGGGGGTAATCTCGTCAACAAGTCCCTATATAACCCAACATAACACATTGGCACATAACTTAACCTACACACCTTAATTAACCAAGAAGAAGAAGAGGCAAATCAAAAGATGATAACGGGAAACGAATTCTACACGGTGATGTGTGCCATGGCACCACTCTACTTCGCCATGTTCGTGGCTTATGGATCGGTGAAGTGGTGGAAGATCTTCACGGCGACGCAATGTTCCGGAATCAACCGTTTTGTCTCGGTTTTCGCCGTACCGATCCTCTCTTTCCACTTTATCTCACAAAACAACCCTTACAAAATGGACACTATGTTCATCCTCGCTGACACTTTGTCCAAAATCTTCGTCTTCGTTTTGCTCTCTCTATGGGCCTTTTTCTTCAAATCCGGTGGTCTCGATTGGCTCATCACTCTCTTCTCAATCGCCACTCTCCCTAACACTCTTGTCATGGGCATCCCTTTGCTTCAAGCCATGTATGGAGATTACACTCAAAACCTCATGGTCCAACTCGTTGTTCTTCAGTGCATCATTTGGTACGCTTTCAAATTTCTATCCGTTATTTATTCATTTACCTTCTGATTGATTAGTAAACCCGCATAATGGTAGAGTAGTCTTGTGATTTCACATCATTTTACCACTCATTTTTGGTGGATTTTGTAACCAAACTCAATTGAATTTCGTTACTCTAGGATATTTCAATTAAATCAAATATTTTTATTATAATCCGAACTTAAAGAATAGGGTTTTTTTTTGGATAAAATTAATAGGGGTTTTTTTTTGGCGAAAAACAACAAAATAAGTTTTTTTTTTTTTAATTAGTTGAATTATTTAACTATAACCTATGATACTAAATGTGTATATATGTATAGGTATACTCTACTACTCTTCCTCTTTGAACTCCGTGCGGCGAGGTTGCTTATCCGAGCCGAGTTTCCGGGTCAAGCAGCCGGGTCAATTGCCAAGATCCAAGTCGACGATGACGTCATCTCATTAGACGGCATGGATCCGCTCCGTACAGAAACTGAAACCGATGTCAATGGTCGGATCAGGCTCAGGATCCGACGGTCCATATCATCCGTACCGGATTCTGTTATGTCCTCCTCCTTGTGCTTGACCCCTCGAGCCTCTAATCTTTCTAACGCCGAGATTTTCTCCGTCAACACTCCTAATAACCGTTTCTTTAACGGCGGAGGAGGAAGCGGTACGCTACAGTTTTATAACGGTAGTAACGAGATCATGTTTTGTAACGGAGATCTTGGCGGGTTCGGGTTTACTCGACCCGGATATGGTGCAAGTCCTAGAAGGCTCTCTGGTTACGCTTCCTCCGATGCTTACTCGTTGCAGCCAACGCCACGTGCCTCCAACTTTAACGAGCTTGACGTTAACGGAAACGGTACGCCGGTTTGGATGAAATCTCCTGTCGCCGGGAGAATATTCCGGCAATCTTCGCCGAAGATGATGTGGGAGTCTGGGCAGAGACATGTAGCTAAGGATACCAATGGTACGTTTTCTTTGAAAGATGCGTCATTTTCGTTTTTCGTAAGTACTGACACGACGCCGTTTGGTCATTTTCCTTCAACTTTCGTGTATTAATTTATTTATTGGTTCTTGTCAAATATTTGGATGAATAGAAAAACATTGAGAAACTACATAAAGTGCAGCTTTTTTCAGATATAAACTTAGCTTTTCTCTTTTATTTTCCAAATCCCTAGGAAGACTAATTAAAAATTCAATCTAATTTCACATTAGAAAATAGTTATTTAACCAAAATCACTAAATCCCAATTTTTTTTTTATTGATATTACATTTTCTGTTCATTCCTTTTGAAATTTGTTAGGTTGATTATTTATTTCGTATTTTTGAGCTTAAGATTCTAATAAAACAACATGATGAAGCATGTAAACAAAGCGGGCCCCTCATACCACCCTCAAACTTAATATAATCAATAAGATCACCAAAATGGTCAACAAGATGTTGACTTTTTGTTTCCCATGATTTTTCTTGTCTCAATCAAATCTCAATGCTATCATTTCTTCCAGCACGTATGTAATCATCAGCGAAACCGACGCATGGTTTTATAATTCTTTTCTTATAATTTTTTTTTCATTACTAAATTCCACAGCCATCGTTAACAAGACGACTTATAATTAGTTGCTTTGAAGGAAAAAGTTAAGATTTGTCCTAAACTAGTGTCTGTATTTGCTGACGTGTATACATTATAACTATGAATCAGTGCCAGAGAAGGAGATCAGCTTCAGAGACGCACTTAAGGCTGCCCCACAGACTACGGCAGCCGGTGGCGCTGCTTCCATGGAGGAAGGAGCCGTCGGAAAAGACCCAACTCCGGTGGCTGCTATTGGCAAGCAAGAAATGCCAAGTGCCACTGTGATGGTGCGACTCATATTAACAGTCGTGGGACGCAAGCTTTCACGAAACCCTAACACCTATTCCAGCCTCTTAGGTCTTGTTTGGTCACTTATATCCTTCAAGTGAGTAAACAATTACTTAAATATTTATCAAAATCTTATCTACAATCATTGATTTGATTGTTTATAACTTTTATCGTATTTTTTATAAATAATGAGCAGATGGGATATAGCGATGCCAAGTATAGTGGCATTCTCGATAAAGATCATTTCAGATGCAGGTCTTGGGATGGCTATGTTTAGTTTAGGTATGATCATGTCCTTATTAAACATTTAAAACCCTACAGGATAAATAAAATCATTTTGTTTTAAGTATACAAAATAATTTGCACCAAATTTTATTAAAAAAAAAAAAAAACAGAAACAAAAACAAAAAGTATACAAAATATTCAACAAATTTTAAAAATTACAGGTCTGTTCATGGCGCTGCAGCCAAAGATGATCGCTTGTGGGACAAAGAAAGCGACAATAGGGATGTTGATCAGGTTCATCTCAGGTCCTCTTTTCATGGCTGCTGCTTCTTTTCTTGTCGGATTGAGAGGTTCTAGGTTACATGCTGCCATCGTACAGGTAAATATTGGTTACATCCAAATATATGTTTTATCTTTAGAGAGTTTGCCAACTTTAGAGATATATATAGTACGATAATATTGTTGGAAGAAAAATACATGTTGATGGAAAGAGTGTTTAACAACTTGGAAAATAATTAGAAATTTAGGAAGTGTAAGGAGATAATTTACTTCAACTTGGTCACAAAATGAGAGAAGGTCATAGCTTCCAAAACTATAAATATCTAACATATTTCAATTCTAAATTTAAATGTTTCTACCAGTATCTAGTTTTTTTTTTATGTTACAAGTATCTAGATATTTTATTTTTATTTTTAATAAACGTATCTAGATATTTCTTATGTAAGTTTTTTTAATTTACAAGTATCTAGATATTTTAGGATTTCTAGAGAACTCTAGAATTTGGATCAAGTTTTGGGTTTAGTCCAACAAATGATATTTGGACCATGAGCCTAGATTTATACTTGATCCAAAATAAGTTAATATTTCAACAAATACATTTCCCGTGGCTATAAATGTCTCTTTGTTATAAAAGTTTTATATTAATTTATATATACATAATTTGATGAGGCCGATATGTTTTATTTTGTAGGCGGCTCTACCGCAAGGGATAGTACCGTTTGTATTTGCGAGGGAGTACGGTTTGCATCCGGACTTGCTCAGTACATTGTGAGTTTTCTTGCTTTTTTTTATTTTGGTTATTCAGTTTTACATTAACGGTTTGAATGTTTTAAACTGTGGGATTTTGTTTAATGTGAAATTCATGTATTATTGGTGTTTTTGTTTTCAGGGTTATCTTTGGTATGATAGTATCTTTACCAGTAACTATTCTCTACTACGTGCTCTTGGGCCTATGATTCACCCGAAGATATGATCCATGAATAAAAAGAGGAGCGGAAATATATAGTGAGACTCGTGAGCTCCTAAGAATTGTTCTTGAAGAGCTTGTGAGAATGATTAACGGTTACATTGTTGAATCGAATTACTGGTAAATGGTTAGGAGAATATTTTAAATTATGTACTTGATATTCAACATTGATCACATGGAGGGTACGTACGTAGCGATGTAGCAGAGGCTTAGGTTAGGAATCAATCGTGAATATTATTTCCACGTTGATTCCTGCAAGCTGTATGATTATATGATGTATAGTGAACGCATATGATTCATATAGGTATGAATCATCATGAATATTCTTGTAACGAAGAACACTATCAAACCAAATTATGCATTACGAGCTAATTAATTATACACATATAACTAAATAAAAAATTGGGACAATGGTCTATGACTATTAACTACACAAATTTTTGTCTTTTTTTTTTTTGGTGGCAACATAAGTTTCTATAATTCAGCTCTCAACTACACCTACTATTAAATTGAAATTCGGCCTCTACCTATTACACCTTTAAATCAGACAAATTTTGTTATAACGCTGTTTTGTTCTACCATTTTACATAATTCTAGCCCGTATGACTTTTTTTTTTTTTTTAAACTCATATTAAACGTTTTACATAGAGAATATAAACAATTTCCAGCCTATACTAAATACGTGACAATGGAAATTTTCTGTTAAATATAATAACCCCCTATCCCTTATTTAGTTGGGTTTGGATAGAATTGAAAAGGAGTAAAAATATGAGGCAACAGTATACTTAACAACAGTCATAAATTGTATCGTTGAGACTTGAGAGTGACGGCCAAGAATATAATTAAAGAGCCAATTATCTTTTCATATTTGATAAAAATCACAGAAAATAAAAGCAAAAATTCCAACTTGATTACCAAGAATAATATTAAAGAGGCAATTAAGATGAAACCGCCCGAAACAAAACAGTCGATGGGTGGCGATTACTGCTTTAAAAGCAACACCACGGCGTGAGCATCAAAGAATAAGAATTAAGACCAGATTTGAAATATTAATTAATCGTTAAATTAAGAAAGCCACGTGGGCGATACTGGTAACGCCAAGTGGAAAAGCATTGGAGAGAAGAAAGCAAAACCAAAGACGCCCCTAGTTTCTTTTACACATGTCGACTGGATATTTATAAAAGATTTAATTATAAAACTAATTAATATTCCAGCGGCGTTTCTGTTAAACACGGACTTGTTCCATTTACCAGCTATATATAAAATCCCTTCTCTGTTTCTCTCTTCTTACATCACAAATCACACAAAACTAAGAAAAACAAAAGATCCAAGTTTGATAATGTCTACCACCGGACAGATTATTCGATGCAAAGGTTTTACTTTTATTCTGTCTTTTTCCAAAAATTGATCCATCGGTTACTTTTCTATTAACTAGTTTTTTTAACAAGAACGGTGTCGTTTTTGTGGTGAATGCAGCTGCTGTGGCATGGGAAGCCGGAAAGCCACTGGTGATGGAGGAAGTGGAGGTTGCTCCACCGCAGAAACACGAAGTTCGTATTAAGATTCTCTTCACTTCTCTCTGTCACACCGATGTTTACTTCTGGGAAGCCAAGGTTTTAATTACACACCCAAATTCATGATCAAGTTGTAATTTTTATCACAATTTTACAAAATTCAAACTTTTGATGCCGCAGGGACAAACACCGTTGTTTCCTCGTATCTTCGGCCATGAAGCTGGAGGGTAATAACTAAAAACCCGAATCTTCTTTCTTCATTTGGTGTTTTAGCACTTAGAGATTTTGAGATTGGTTTAATTTGGCTGTGTAGTATTGTTGAGAGTGTTGGAGAAGGAGTGACTGATCTTCAACCAGGAGATCATGTTTTACCGGTCTTCACCGGAGAATGTGGTGATTGTCGTCACTGTCACTCGGAGGAATCCAACATGTGTGATCTTCTCAGGATCAACACCGAACGAGGCGTGATGATTCATGACGGTGAATCCAGATTCTCCATTAATGGCAAACCGATTCATCATTTCGTTGGGACTTCCACTTTTAGTGAGTACACTGTCGTTCACTCTGGTCAGGTCGCTAAGATCAATCCTGATGCTCCCCTTGACAAGGTTTGTATCGTCAGTTGTGGTTTATCCACTGGGTTAGGAGCCACTTTGAATGTGGCTAAACCTAAGAAAGGTCAAAGTGTTGCCATTTTCGGACTCGGTGCTGTTGGTTTAGCCGCTGCAGAAGGTGCTAGAATTGCTGGTGCTTCTAGGGTCATTGGTGTTGATCTCAACCCCAAAAGATTCGATGAAGGTAGTGAAAAAGATAATAGTCTTTAACTGTGTTCTTCTTGAATCTCCAGTCTCACTTACATTCAGCTTGATATGTTGTTGGCAGCTAAGAAATTCGGTGTGACTGAGTTTGTGAACCCAAAGTACCATGACAAACCAGTTCAACAGGTGATCGCTGAAATGACCGATGTTGGGGTGGACCGGAGTGTAGAGTGTACCGGAAGCGTTCAGGCCATGATTCAAGCATTTGAATGTGTTCATGATGTAATCTTCCCGTCACATTGATTCGGACCTAATCATGCATAACCTTACATTGTGCATATATGAACATATACATATGATGTTGTTTCAGGGTTGGGGTGTTGCGGTACTGGTCGGAGTGCCAAGCAAAGACGATGCCTTCAAGTCTCATCCGATGAATTTCTTGAATGAGAGGACTCTTAAGGGTACTTTCTTCGGGAACTACAAACCCAAAACTGACATTCCCGGGATTGTCGAAATGTACATGAACAAGGTAATGAGAAGATCGGATCTTCTGATGCCAACTTTGATTATATATCAATGTTCTGATGATTTTTTTTTAAATGAAATAGGAGCTGGAGCTTGAGAAATTCATCACTCACACAGTGCCATTCTCAGAGATCAACAAGGCCTTTGATTACATGTTGAAGGGAGAGAGTATCCGTTGCATCATCACCATGGGTGCTTGAAGCCATTCTCTTGCCAATGCCGATGTCTACTTGTACTCACAGCAATAAAAGAAAGACATCTCCTATTGCTTTTGGTTTTCTTCTCTGTCTCAAGTTAGTCGTTGTCGTGTCTAATCTTATACGAATCGTTGTAATAATCTCTTTCTATTGAGATTTGAATATAATAAACTTAAAAAAAAAAAAATCCTTTTTACTGTGTTTTCAACATTCAGAATGCAAACGAACTAACCGTAGTGACTCGAAAGCCGTTTGAAGCCGCCATTCTCTTTGCTTCTTGCTCAAAGGTCTGCCTTTGCCTGCCTTTTCTCGGTTTACACGAATGTCAGCTATTCCCCAAACGCAGCTTTTGCTTTCCACATCGAAAGAAACCAGCCTGAATATACCATCACCTTCGGTCTCAGTGTCCTCCTTGGTGTACCTCACGTACATTGGCCTATCCTTATACCGATCAAGATCCTGCGGAATCCGTACTACCCTTTCGACACCAGGAGATGAAACCTGTGAATTTCTTGTTAGATTTTTGATATAAAAAATGTCCAAAATTTGATACAAAAAATGTCCAAAATTTGAGTACTATGGACCAAATTGATGCGAAGGGACCAAGATTAAGTAACCTCTAGAGAGATATTGTCCGGTATAGACTTGGCGAGTTCAGCTTCAGCCAATTTTGCTCTGTAGATTGTTGAATATGCTTCAATGTCTTCCATTGTTGGGGAACCGCTTTTGTTAGTGAGCCGCTCGATTCGCACTTGTATGATTGAATTTGGCAAAGTCTTGAACGCATAAATGCCTAAATCACCATCAAAAGACTCACAGACTTTCTCAGCTAATGCCAATGCTTCTTTATCCCATAATGTTCCAGCAACCTTAATGCCTCCTCCACCACCTCCATCTCCAGCCTACAGATGATCAATCCATAGATAAGAGATGCAAAAAGTTTCTCTTTTTTCTAATCTCTCAAATTCAGGCGTAAGTAGACATACATAAAGTTCATCCTTGCTCTCATCGAACTCAAAGTCATCGTCTTCGTCGTATTCATCATCCAGTAGCAACTCTATAGAACCAAGAACATCACCAGAAAAATGTTGATTATAAATGGTTGAAATCGAACTCAGGCTACAGAGAATCATAAGATTACATTCAAATCACCAAAAAGGGAACCAAAACGCACCGTCTTGAATCTCTTCGGGAAGAATTAGCTCCTCTTCTTCTTCATCATCTTCGAAGAGCAATTCTTCGACTTTGTTCGGTTTAGGTTCAGCGAAACTCGTTTTCTTCTTACTCTGCTTCGCGTGAGTCTCGACGGAAGAGTTTGGAGTCCGACGAAACGGAGCCGCAGGAAATCCAAAACGAAGACTCGTCGTTGAACGGAAACGACTACTTATGCAAAAAGCAGGCAGAAATGAAATTCCGTGACAAGACTGATTTGGTCGGAAACAACAAATCGAATCCATCTTCTCCGGCAAGTGAAGAAGAAGAAGAAGAGACTGGTTTCTGGATTCGTGAGGCCATTTTTTGCGGCTAATAACTTTGGTTCTCGTTCTCGTCACTACAATCAATTTTAGCTGTTCGGTTCGGTTCATCAGTTCCGGTTCTTTAGGATAAATAAAGTTGACTTAATGTCCAACGGAATAACATAAGCTGGTCAATACTGGGAAACAAAAGCACTTTGCTTTAAAATATGAACGCAAAACCACCTCTTCCTCCTCCTGTAAATTCTTCATTTATCTTTCGTTCCTTTATCCTTTATGATTACATTGTTTCTGGGATTCGTATACAGGTTTCAAACTGATTAAAAACAAAAGAACATAACCAATCCACATTTAATTGGTGAAAAGAGAGTAATTTTGTACCAAACCAAAGCCAAAAGAATTCACAGGGAAGAGAGAGCTGTTTTATGCAGCGGTGATGAAGTGGTGGTGGTGGAAGAATTATTGGTTGTGTTCGTCTCACCCCAATGCCAAAGCATACTCTCCCAAAAACAGAAATCTTCGAAACAAGTCTTAAGTCTCTTATCTTTGATCTTTATCTTCCAATGTCCATCTTTGTAATTCCCTTTCTCTGCTTGTCTCCGATCCCACTCAAGTTGCGCCTTCTGTTTCGATCTTAGTAGACAGAACTTGTGTAAATTCTCAGGCATCGCGTCGTGCACTCTCCACCAGGTTTTATGAGCTTCGTCACTTGCAAATTCCTGGAAAATATCCACATTCCAATTGCAATCGTAGTCTCTAAAGCATAACCAGGGTTTGTTATAACCTAGGTAATGAAGAACGTAGAGGATCGGGGGATCAGCTCCAAATAGACTCGTCTTCATTTTCTTAATCTCAGGTTCGTCTCCTTCCCAGAAATGCTTCAAGAAATTCATGTGTTTCGAATCCGGTGCCACCATGTGAATATCTCGTTAAGGTAACCTTGGTCTCCTCCGTTGTAAGACACAACTTCATTGATGTTATCCATTAGTAACTGGAATGTTGAATTAGATGGCTCAACCACCATTAGACCGGAGTTGAAGAGCGTAGCATTGTTTCCAGTTGCTGATATCTCAGGGAACTCGAAGAGGAAATCGATGTTTCTAAGGATAAGCATGTCTGCATCAATGAAGATGATCTTGCTGTATTCAGTTAATTGCCAAAGACGGAACTTACTGTAGTTCCATTCGTTATATGCATTTGGTATAGCATTCGGGTTCCTGATTCTTTGAAACATTTGAATCTTCCATCCAGCAGCTTCCAAGCCACTTTTATGGTATTCACTTATCGAATCATCGACAAGTATGACCAGATCACGTGTAGAGCCTGACATTCGAATGCTCTGAGCAGCTGCAATGGCTCCACAGACATAAAATTGAGCAGAGTGCAAGATAGTCGCATAAGCTTCTTTCTTTGCACTTGCGGAGTAGAAATGATCTGCAATTGAAATTATCATAATCAGCTTACGAGTAGAGTTGCTAAACTAGCTGAAAACAGAAGACGAAGAAACTTGCTACTGACCTTTAGCTTGAAGAGGAACAGAAAGTTCACAAGAACCAACAGGAAGCTGTAACTTTTGTCTTAACTGGTGAAGGTTAGGCTTATACAGCCATATGTTTCCTTGACGGGCAACAAGTTCTTGACCGGTAAAAAGATTCGGGATTGGAAAGCAATCAGATACTAAAATCACATGAACATCATGAAGCCCTTTAGAAGAAGCTGCCACTCGAGCTGCTGCAAGTTGTAAGTGCAATCGAGCAACATCTCTTGACCATTTTCCTAATTTGTCACACGGAAGCTTGGCAATGACAAGATCGATCCGAGGCTTGCCAGGAACTTGAATCAAAGGAAGAGAAGGACAAGTGGGGACTTCAAATTCTTCTACTTCATCAATCCATTCCGGGTATAGAGATTCCCATGTTACGTTCTTTGCAGCATAGTCTAGATGCAAAGCTACATGATCACAGTCAGATTTCATTACCTCCTTGAATCGATCAATCTCGTTATCGTTAAGATTTATAAGCCCAATTCCTTGATACTCGCTTCTACCAAATAAGTACTTGTCAACAAGATTTGACATATGGTTCCAGTTGATCTCAGCTGTAGCTATATAGCGAGAATCAGTAGTACCACCAAAACTTGTTGGATTTTCAGCAATTTGTAGCGGTGGATAACGAAAGCGGTAGATCGTGAACAAAGCTCCAAGCATTATACAAATCAACACAAGTTTCAGAGTAGAGAACTTGACACCCTTTTCAATTCTTTGGAATCTCCTCCTACTTGTCTTCTCACTACACAAAACATGAACAAAAATGGAGGAGTGATTATATAAGTCAATCCAACAGATTTGATAAACAAAGATCTCTGTAGTGAGCCTTGTTGAAACACATTCCAGAATCAAAATCAAGATCGAAGATCTGATTTCAGAAAAGTCAACCATGTGTGTGAAGCTACTAAGTTAACTAACTATAGTATATAGTGTTCATCAAACTCGAGAAACTAACGAAGAAGAAGAAGACGAAGACTAACGTGGAGAAAGAGAGTCGATGTCTTGACTCCATGGGACTTGAGGAAGGTATCATTGTCTCCGTAAGATCAGGGTCGGTTTCGAAAATTTCATAATCGCCTGATGAACAAGAGAAGAGACATTTTAGGGATTTTAAAAATTAGATTTTGGACGAAGGCTCGAGACAAAACGGTGCGTATTAACAAACTGAGTGATTGAACCGTGCGTTTTGCGAAACAACCCCTTTACCTTTTAGGTATTTCTTATTTTAAACCCTGATCTAATCTTTTGTGATTATTTAATCCTTTTCTTTTCTAAACTTGAACGATCAAAACGCTGTCATTGCGATAAAACTAGACGCCGTTATGTTTCCTGTTGACTCTAACCGCCGTTTGTGTTCAGGCATATATACTTCGTCATCTAGAAAATTCTGGGTTTAATCAAATAAAAATTAAATTAGTGCTAATAAAAAGGAAATACCCAATAGAATAGGATTTGTTTTGCAAAAACTCATATCTTCGTTTGAGTCTCGGGGCCTTCTTGATTAAGGAAGATCTGAAATACTGAACGAATTCGCCAGCCTTCGTTGTCAACAGTAATCGACGAGATCAGTCGCCGTAGATCTGATCAAACAAGCTAATCAAAGCGGAATTTTGCGGTGGAACGATGGTGCTGGTTACGTCTGTGCGTGATTACATCAATCGAATGCTTCAGGACATCTCCGGCATGAAGGTTCTCATACTCGACTCGGAAACGGTAAAATCCGATCTCGTCTTCTTCGATTACTAATCTTCTCTGATTTGTATATCCGGAATCGTGATTCATAATTAAAAAAATTAGGCACATCGTCGTCATTATATGTTTTTTTTTTTTTTTTTGTGTTAAATTGCAGGTTAGCAATGTAAGCATTGTGTATTCACAGTCAGAGCTGCTTCAGAAAGAAGTGTTTCTTGTGGAAATGATAGATTCAATCTCTGTGTCAAAAGAATCGATGTCGCATCTGAAAGCTGTTTATCTCATCCGCCCAACTTCAGAGAATATTCAGAAACTACGATACCAGCTTGCCAATCCTAGATTTGGAGAATACCATTTATGTACGATGTTACATCTTTATCTTTTTACTATATCGAGTTTATCATTGTTCACGGACAATGATACATATTTTGATTTTGTTTTTTGAAATGAATCTTTCAGTTTTCTCCAATCTGTTAAAGGATACTCAGATTCATAATTTGGCTGATTCGGATGAGCAAGAGGTTGTACAGCAAGTTCAGGTGATTTTTAGAATTCCCTCCTCCATGATGTTTTTGAATAGGAGACTGATGCTAAAAGAATGTTTTAGCATATTATTGGATCCGTATAAATATAGATTTTTAGCTGTCTCTGAGAAGTTGCTTGATTTGTGATGAAACGTCCATAACTGCAAAGCTTAGTATTTTCCCTGCCTTTCTCAAGTTCTCTGATTTTACCTAGATTACTTGGTACACTCGACATAGTAGTAGCTTGTTTAACATAGCCTTTTTGGGTTTTATGTTGCAGGAGTATTATGCAGACTTTGTTGCTGGTGATCCATATCATTTCACATTGAATATGGCATCAAACCACCTATATATGATCCCAGCGGTTGTCGATCCCTCTGGTTTGCAACGCTTTTCGGATCGGGTTGTTGATGGAATTGCCGCAGTGTTTCTGGCGCTGAAACGGAGACCTGTTATCAGATATCAGAGGACCTCTGATACTGCAAAAAGGATTGCACAGGAAACAGCTGTAAGTGAAGTTGTTGGACAAGCTCTCGAAAAGTTACTTCTTCCCGCTATATTTTGCATGCATGTGATGGAACTAATTTCCAGCTTGCTTATATATAAAACAGTCTGAAAATTTCCTGTATCCTGTAGTCATTTGAAAGACACTTTTATGTTTCAGAAATTGATGTATCAGCATGAAAGTGCTCTTTTTGACTTTAGACGGACTGAAAGCTCTCCTCTGCTGCTTGTAATTGACAGAAGAGATGACCCGGTTACCCCATTGCTGAATCAGTGGACATACCAGGTTAACTTGACTTAATAAAATTATTATTCTGCTACTCTATGGTATAAGATGTGCCTCCAGATGTCTTGCTTTTCTGTAAAAATAAGACTTGCTCATAAAGAGATCTTCTGTAGGCAATGGTGCACGAACTCATAGGACTTCAAGATAATAAGGTGGACTTGAAAGCCATTGGAAGTCTTCCAAAAGATCAGCAAGTGGTTGGTTTTCTCCAATGCCATCTTTTATTAGTTGGGAACCTTATAGCTAATACATCTCTTTTCCTGGCAGGAGGTGGTTTTATCATCAGAACAAGATGCATTTTTCAAATCTAACATGTATGAAAATTTTGGGGATATTGGAATGAACATCAAGCGAATGGTAGATGACTTTCAGCAGGTGGCAAAGAGTAACCAAAATATCCAGACAGTAGGTACAAATATGGCTAGTCTAAACTATGTTCTGCAATGATGTTTATAAATAAAGTTTCTGGTGCTAAAAACAAATTATAATCTGTGAATGCATTGGTTTGACAGAGGACATGGCCAGATTTGTTGACAACTACCCTGAGTACAAAAAGATGCAAGGCAACGTCTCAAAGCATGTAACTCTGGTTACTGAAATGAGCAAGCTAGTTGAAGCAAGGAAACTGATGATGGTTTCACAAACAGAGCAGGATTTGGCTTGCAATGGTGGCCAAGGAGCTGCATATGAGGTAGGGAATATCTGTGATAAGTATTTACTTGTTCCATTTACCCACTGTCCCATGGGAAAATCTTGCATTCATTAATAATAACTATACACAAGTGCATTATTAGTAGCAACATGCAGATGGTCTGACTGAATAATTCCGCATTCGGTACCCGTCATGTCTCGCACTGGTCCCATACAAATGTATCCAGTGATATCCAGAATCTTAACAATAAAAGATCATCATAGCTAGTTATGCAAAGTTGTGCGGACTGTTGTTAGCACGGAGCTCTGACTCTCTTTTCATGCTTTATTTGCAGGCAGTTACGGATCTCTTAAATAATGAAAGTGTGTCTGACATCGACCGACTACGTTTGGTAATGCTGTATGCTTTGCGCTATGAGAAAGAAAATCCCGTCCAGTTGATGCAACTGTTCAATAAATTGGCTTCACGGTCTCCCAAGTACAAACCAGGGGTATCATCTGTTTCCTTTTAGTTTTGCATTTCGTTCCTGTAGGTTTGAATATATTCTTCTGCATCTCGTTTTAGGGTGAATAATGATTTGTAATTCTGCTACTAGTATACTTGTTTACCAATTTTTGAAATCCGCCCATGGTGATTTTTACTTATTATTCTGAATAACTTGATAAAAGTACCCTCAAATCCTACTCCAGATGCATGTTTTTCATATCTTAACTTACTGGATGCCACACAACTGCAGCTAGTTCAATTTCTCTTGAAACAAGCCGGTGTGGAGAAGCGTACTGGTGATCTATTTGGAACCAGAGATCTTTTGAATATAGCGCGCAACATGGCTCGTGGACTTAAGGTCTGTATCTGAGATTATACCTCTCCAGGAACATTATATCTCTCCTGATATATATGTCATGTTACTGACTTCTTGAAAAAAATACAGGGGGTTGAGAATGTCTACACTCAACATCAGCCTCTTCTGTTTCAAACAATGGAGAGCATAACCAGAGGGAGATTGCGAGATGTGGACTACCCATTTGTTGGTGATCATTTTCAACAGGGACGGTATGTGCCACTAGTTTTTTCAAATTCTTAAAAGTTAAAACTACTCTCGTTTGACAGTTACGGATTTCTGCTATGCGTAAACTTACATGAACTAATCAAATTTTGCATAATTTCTGGTTATAAAGGCCACAAGAGGTGGTTATTTTCATGGTTGGTGGAACAACATACGAGGAATCGCGCTCTGTTGCTCTACAAAATGCCACTAACTCCGGGATTCGGTTTATTCTCGGCGGCAGCGCAGTACTTAATTCTAAGAGGTACGTTCAAGTAATTACACTAAACCGGGTAATGCTGAGGTTAAGACAGGTTCATATGTGTGCAATTGAGCCTTGAATGGTGTGAGTTCCGAGTCAGAAACAGCACTGATAAATTAATCGTATTACTAGGAATCAACATTGGTTAGTTAAGTTAGAGAAGATACAAACCAAAATTGGTGTTGAATGAATGATTAGTAGGAATTCCAACTTGGTTTCATAAAACTGTATCATAAAAGAGTGAATGTTAGCTGAAGAGTGATTTTGGTTGTCAGATTTCTCAAGGACTTGGAAGAAGCACAAAGGATATCAAAATCAGGTAGCCATATGGTGTGAAGATCCAAAAGAGTGTGTAAATTAGTCTTTAAGATTCTGCCGTATGATATGGAGAGAGCATAATAGAAGAAGAACCAAACAAGATTATCATCAGGTTCGTCGAATCTTTCGTCTACATGACTACCCCACCAGAGATCGAGTTTTGGGGTTTGTGTGTATTCATCGTGGTACAGTTTATTGGACCATCCTTCGCACACAATTATGGCTAATCAAGCAATGTAACTTGAGGAAATTTCACTCCTCTGTTAAAATTGCACAAAATTGATTTAAAATCTTTTGCAAAATTATATAATCAAAACTCAATAGTTTTCTAAAAATACTAAAAAAAATCTTTTGGGAGTTTTTCTAAATCAGATGTGTAAAAGTTTCCTAAAAGCAAAGAGAAGTTCAATAAGATAATGAATACTTTTGGAAAATAAAATTTGGAATATTACTCTCTCCAATGAATAAAATCTCTTTTACTAATAATGAAAAAAACAAATCTGACTGACGTCAATCAAAGTAAGACCGATTTGGGAAAGAGAATAAGAAAAATAGAAAACATAAGAATATAGCTATTTGAGTATCTTATGTAGCTTAGCTTCGGCTACTGCAGCCGTTGGATTTCTCAACTGTCAAGTATGATGTGAGTTGAGTGAAGCTGACACATCTCTCTCTGTTTCTTCTCTGGAAGCATTCTTACTTCTTGTCCTTTCACACATACACACTTCCCCAATTTCGCAGAAACTTCCCCTTAAAACCATATATTTACAATACATACCACAAATTTCTTTAGTCTTTATTCTTACATCCAAAGTTCATATTGTTACCAAAAAGATTATTTGGTATCAAGTTGGATCTTGACTGAATAATTTTTTTTGGAAGTCAACTAACACGGTACTCTCAACAAGTAATTTTTGTTATATTTTATTAAAATATCAAATCAGTAATAAAATACAGCTAAAAAAATGAGGAGCTCGAGACGATTTCTTCATATACTTCTCTTTCTTTCTGCTTAGCTCCTAAGCAAGTCTCTAACTGTCCATTTCAAATCAAATTTTGTTTAATCATATTCTAGATTCTTCTTTGTTTCTTCTTTCCCTTCATCTAAATTGTCTCCTCTCTTATATTATTATTCAATTCAATGACGTATTTAACTTTAGTTAACTAGATAACTGCATAATTCTTAGTAAATTAGTTATCTGACTTTTGAATTTTGATTACTGTGTGCTTAGCCGTAGTTTCTAGCAAACTCCCACGGATTAACTCGAAAGAATAAAACGTGACGAAATAGATAAGACCAAAAAAAAAGGATCACATATCAAAGTGTGGTTGAAAGTGATGGTTTGGTTATTATTTATTATCTGAGGTCTTATGCATCTCATCGTTCTTATCATATGATTCTGATTAATATCTATCGGAAAAAAGCTACCGATTGGGTTAATACATTTTCAACAATGAATGCAGATGCAATTCATGCAAAAAAAAGGAAAATTTATCTTCCCAACTTCATGAAAAGTCAGTGCTAGAGGATTGAGACGTTGAGCTTTTAAATCTTTTGTATTTATTTGATTCTCTGAAAGGAAAGTCTTAATTAAAAAATTTCCAAACCAAATATTTTTTTAAGAAATGTTTTAACTGATCTAATTATGGTGATACTGATACACCATTTTCTTACTTTTCATGAATAAGTGATTATGTTAATTTGTATATTCAAAAACATTCATGATTTTAAAAATTAACTTCATTATATATTAATATATATGATATTAAAATCAGTTTTTAAAGATTATAAAAACTCAATTCACCTAAAAGGATTTCGATTATTCGCCTTTTTCTATCGTTTCATTTTTCATCTCACATGTTAATTAATCTCTCAGTGTTTTCTTTTTAAAAAATGTTGATCTACAATCATCTAAATCTTCAACTAAAAAGAACCATGGTCCATAGTAGAAACGTTGAAAATAAATAATTCGACTAGTTCATCCGTTTCAAGGGAAGGTTGTCCTTATCAAGAATATTATCCAACATAATCAAATATAATCTTAAACCAAAAGAGCTTTAAATATTAAAATGGATATTTCTTATTAAAAAAAATATATATTACTTTATTCATCTTTCCTTTCCAAACGGAGCAAACTTGAATCATTACAAGTGAGAGCACAGAGATGAATTTGAAATATTGAAGAAGCATCAAAATTGGAAACTTAAAAACTTTTTCACATTATAAGTTTCTAAAATGGAGATTTGCGTCACGACAAAAACATATATTATATATATCCATCGGCTATCGATACAAGTAGAAGATGCAATATGGCATCAGAAAAAAACCTGACACAACAATCCGCACTATTTTTTGTTGGGGCAATACAAAAATTTCCAGAACACCCCCCAAAAAAGGAATAATCATACGAAGCAACAAACAAAAAAACAACTCCGATCAATTGTTTTACTTTTCAAAAAAAAAAAAAAAACGCTGCGCATTCCTCTCAGAAAATAGGAAAACAACACATAGTTTTCGAACCACTCTCACTCATTGTCTTAACTTCACTTTCTTCTTCACCACCATCATCAAACACAGACCAAGACCAAGACCCTTTCTTACAACCAGAGACTCTTCGACGATTCTCAGGTAGCCACTTGGCTTGCATGTACCTCGAAGTCCTCCATGGTGGTCTAGACATTCCTTCTTTCTTCATCGACTTTTTCATCTCACCACAAACCAACGAAACAACTCTTCTGAGTCTTTCCTCTGTCGCCACGAAAACTGTCGGAAGCATCTCAGTCATGTCTTTGTAAGCTTTTGTCTGTTTCGCTAGCTCAAACTGAGATTTGAAATCAAGATCAACTATCACACGTTTCAGCTTGCTTACGTCATCACCGTCGCGATCACCCTTCACCATGACGTCAATGTACTCATACTTCCTCGTGCACCTAAACACTCTACACCCTATAACATTTTCACAAACAAAACCCACAAATTTAAATCTTGACTTTCTCAATATTTCGAAAAGTGAAGGAAAAAAAGTCTTCCAACTATTAAAAAGATTAGTAACATAGATATTTCTAAAGTTTCATTTATATAGTTTATGAATGTGTGTTAATTTATTGTTTACCTTCACGATGATCAAAAGAAGAGTCCCATGAGGTTTTGGAGAATGAAGCATCGTAGCCGTCAGATCTGAGCATAGAGACAATCTTTTTCATCACATCTCTCTTCTCATCGTCTCCTTCGTATGATAATCTTTTCCTCTTCATAAACGACTCTATCTTCTCTTCCATCTCCTTCTCCTCTTCTCTTTTTCCCCCAAGAATCTCCTGTAAATATTTATATGTATTAAAGAATTATTTTTTCATCAATAAAAAAGAAGAGAACAAATGCATTTTGTGAAAAGAGATAAAACCTGAAGATTGATAAGAGCTGTTGAAGACTTCTCCATATGATCGGAGACGGTGATCGAAGATGATTCAATATAATCGAGCACAAGCTTCTCTAAATCTTCTTCTCCCAAACTTCCCATCTCAAATATTCTCTCACTTGTCTCTTCCTATTCTTCTTTTTTTTTTTTTTTTTTTTTTGTGATTGTTTGAGAGCAAGAAATGACTTACAATTGGGCTCTATGTATATAAGTGTGTGACGTGTGTAACAATCTTATCCATTCTTATTTGCATTATTATATGAACTGTTTAATATTCGATTCTCTTTTAAAATGTTAGTTGTTAATGCTTTTTATTTTTTTTTATTATATTTAACGTGAGTTGAGTCGTGACTTTTCTTTTTTTGCCCTTTTCTTCGAAATACAACGATTTTGCATACGCGACGGTAGAAAAAAGTCGTTCATGTCATTTTCCACTTGTCGTATATACCACATATTTGATGATTGATGTACATGGAAATTTTAGATAAAACTTCAATCTGAAGATAATTTTGTTAAGTCTTGATTTTTTAATAAAAAAAATTAAAAGCTTTGGTTTAAATCGTCGAAACTGATTTTTCATCTAAATGTAATTAACTTGAACGTAAAACAGAGTAGCATCATTACTTCTTTGTTTGAAAAGATGAAGGCTGAATTTTGAAAGGTAAATGATGAAAAAAAGTTACAAATTTGATTGGTCTTGTGATGTTCTTCTTAGCTATATAGTTTTAGTAAATGGTACCGTAATGAGTTTAGTTAATATTGTCAATAAATTAGAATAAAATTAGAAATTTGTATTACAATGTCATGATACAATGTTTAAAGAGATTAATTTCGTAATAATTTAACTTACATTCAAACATATATTATTTATAGATTTAGGTTTATATACCCCTACAAATCATATATTTTCGGAAAGTCTTAACAAATAGATAAATAGTACTTAGTAGTTTAAGAGAGAAAAAAAAATTTAGGAGATCACAAATCTAACAACAAATAATGAATGAAAACCCATATTTTTTCGCAGGCTATTAAAAATAGTGCTTCATTCTAACGAAGTATGATTACTTATCCAAACAGAAAGACATGCTTAAAAAAAATGTTCGATTGGTTAATTTAAAGAACTTAATTTGTAGGTAGAAACTGTATGAAAAACATGAAACTGGTTTAAAGTAGTAAAATGTGGTTAGACGTTTAAATGTGGTAATTTATTTTTGTTAAAAACTAAATCACACTAACATAATATGTAATTGCTGAAATGAAAAAAGAATTAATTTGTTTTAGAATGTTTTGTTTAAGTAATAAAATGAGAGATCGTTGTTAAGTAATTTCTCTACTTCTAATGATTATATCACTTACAATATTTGGTTTTTTTTATTATGAAATAATAGATTACGAGTCTAAATAAAAGATATCCATATAGTTCAATGAAGATACAAGTATTATCTGATCCCTGAATTTGGACTGATCCGCTTATCACGATGCCAATAGAAAAGCCAAATACCAAAGCTTCACGAGATTAAATATTATATCTTATTTTATATATTTCTATTCAATTATTAAAAGGTTAACTAACACTCAAAACTCCTAATTTCCTCCGTATTAATCAATCTATGCTCAATTCCATCCGTATTAATCAATCTATACCTAATTGCATCTGATGTCAAAATTGCGATTAATTTTTCAAATTTGCGGCTATTTGTATATGAATTACGTTTTCATGTGACTTTTCGATTATTTTTTTTGTGAGATTCTTTTGTTGAGGCTGAAGAATCTAATGTTTTTTTTGGTTTGTGATACCGACCCGAAGCCCGAATTGATGGGTGATTTTGTTGAATGGAACTTGAGAGCTCCATTGGAGATGATACACGAAGCTTACGAAGAGAACAATGATGTCATAGCATATAACATAATGGTGATTCAAATAGGTTTACTATCAATAGGGGTGTCAAAATGGATAAACAAACTCATAACTCAATAAGTTGAAACTTAAATGGTTTTTGAGTTGACCCAACTCATTTGTTAAATGGGTTGAGTTTACCCATAAATCAAATTAATTTGATGGTTTGGATGGTTAATGAATTGACTCATAAAAATAAAAGAATTAATTAATTAATAATTTGATAACAATAAATATAAAAATAAATAATCTGTATTTTTCGGTCAAAAACACGGTTTCACAATTTTTCTGCTAAAAACACGAGTTCACATTTTTCCCGCTAAAAACACGGGTCCGTATTTTCCCCTCCAAAAGCACGAGTTCGCATTTTCCTGCCAAAACCATGATCCCGTATTTTTTCCCCAAAAAACACGGTTTCACAATTTTTCTGCCAAAAACACGAGTTCATATTTTTTTAGCCAAAAAACGTAATTTCATTATTTTTCCGCCAAAAACGTGATTCCGGAATTTTTCCGCCAAAATTATGAGATCGCATATTTCCCGCTAAAAATACGTTTCACAAATTTTTGCCAAAAACTCGATTCCATAATTTGTTTTGTCAAAAACATGATTCTGTAATTTTTCCTCCAAAAACGTGATTTCATTTTTTCGTCCAAAACCGTGTATTCATATTTTATGACATTGATGATGATGGCAAAATGATATAATATATGACGATAATTTATTAATTATTTATTTTATATTTATTGTTATCAAATTATTAATTAATTAATTATTTTATTTTTAAGAATCAACTCTTTAACCATCCAAACCATCAAATTAATTTGATTTATGGATCAACTCAACCCATTTAACAAATGAGTTGGATCAACTCAAAAACCATTTAAATTTCAACTTATTGAATTATGAATAACCCTGTCAAACTCGTTGTCACATATTTGGAAGCGAGATTATATCGTAATCAATTTTGTCCGTGCAAGCCCATTGATTACTAATCTATATTATAACTTTTTATAGATTTGTCTTGTACGAAGATGCCACACGCATGTGTATATATATACATACTGATCAAGATGATAAAATGTTGTCATGACGATGAAATTTCTAAGATAATTATAGTAATCCTCTGACGGTAGCTAATAATCCAATGATTTAGAAAATCTTGATTTAGATGCTATTTAGTCACTTAGAATTTAACATTTTCATATGGGATATAACAAAAGTTTTTTTTTTTTTTAATGTTAATATAATAAGAAGTTTACTAACTCGTAATTAGAAAGCCTTGTTGTTTAAACTTACAATTAGGAAAGTTACGATAGGCTAAAAGCTTGTGGACCTTATCATGTTTATTTGTATATTTTTGTTTTGAAATTTGGTCTTACTTCGTTATTTTCTCTATATAGTAAGTATTTTGAAAGCTTATAAGCTAACATTGGTATCACCAACGTTACCCTGAAAACTCAGAATTGTGAAAATGAATCCGGTCGAATCGGAATATACTAAACTTTAAATTAAATATCCATATATCTCAGATTTACATCCGAAAACTCTTAATACTCTATTTTCTGATCGGATCCGATATTAAATTATTGATCAATTGTTTTGGATATTTTTCCTGATACTCAAAGTTTGAACTAAGTCACTGCAAGTTTATAGCAGTTTGTAATAGTATATTGGAGATCAAGTTTAAAATAACCAAATATTCACACTACGAATCTTCGAAAATTTGAAGCTACGACGAAATATGTGCAGTTTTTGTTTTGTTGTTTATGATGGAAAAAAATAAATAAAAAGCAAGACTAAATAACTATGTAAAGTCAATGGATAAAAACATTAGAGACCAGAAAACCTTTGTGTTTCATGAATCGTCTAAAGCAGATTAGAAAACCGTTCTACATCTCAAACTACTAAATAACATTTGGTTGACTGTCAAGAACTCAAACTAATGGATAAAAGCACTAGACACAAGGAAATTTCTATAAGTCTCGAAAGCAAAGATGACGTGATTTTCTATTTCTCCAATTCCTAAACCTTGTGTTTCATTTTATAGAACGATTTTTTGATCCATCAATGATAATGCATAGTTTGTTTAAAGTATTGGATCGCAACAATTGCATATAATGAAATAATAAACTCAAGGGTGGGATCTTATTATTTATTCGACGATTGATATGCCTTGAAGATATTATTTCATCATCTACATTTGTCGTGATCCAATACTGTAACAAGTTTTGCAGCACCAAAAAGTTATTGTTTATGTATACCTCAATCTGCAATCCGTAAAATCCAAAAATAGGGTTTCCCTTTTATCGATCATTCTATCAGTCGGATATGTTAAAACAAGAACTGTGGACGAGAAGTAAAAAAAAAAAAAAAAAATTAGAAGACAATTTTATATCCGACTGAAATACATATGTTTTGGTTCCTAGAACAAAAGAAGAAAACAAAGTCACTTTCAAAGACCAGAGCAAGCAAACTATTGGAATAGAGAAGAGTAAGATTTGTTTATTTAAGGAAATTGTTTTAACCATTGGCTTCAAAAAGCAGAGTAGGATTTGTTAAATCTTAAAAGGCCGGCAATATTCTTTTAAGGTTACATGAAGTTGTGAATTCTCTTGGCTGATGTTAAAGTGTTGGATAGAAGCATGACTAAGGTTATTAAACTTATGCCTTTAGGAACAGGTGTGATGGCTGATGCAACTTTGCAAACCTCCTCATAGCAAATGTCTCCGAACACTTGATAGCCACTAGTGTTTCGATCCTGCAATAGTATAAGAATGTCACATATTGGTGACTTAATCAATTATAACTGCACTACCATAATTTCGTAAATTGTTCACTTACCCGAACATAAGTAAGCCCCACATTGATGACAACTGCGCCCGGTTTTATCCAGCTTCCTCTGACCATGTTTGGTTGCCCAACAGCCGAGATTATGATATCAGCTTGTCTTGTAATTTCTTCAGGGTTCTTGGTTCTTGAATGGATAATGGTAACAGTTGCATCCTCTCTCTACCAGTTACAAAATACATCAAGAAAGACCAAAAAAAGTAACTATCAAATGGCATCATTCAAGGCATAATAATTACCTGCAGTAACAGAGCAGCAGGCATACCAAAATTGTTACTCCTTCCGATAACAACTGCTCTCTTTCCGTTGATCTCAATGTTGTACCGGTGTAACAGCTCGATGTATCCTTTTGGAGTTCGCGGAACAAATAAGGGTTCTCTTCCGCGCATTGCAAGCCGTCCAATATTGAATGGGTGAAATCCGTCAACGTCTTTCTCTATACTAATCGCATTCACAATGTTCTGCTCATCTATATGCTGCATATGCATAACATCCCGAAATGTATAATGTTAATCACCAGTCATGTTCTAGTTTTGAAAACGATCAAGGTTGAGTAATACCGATGGCAGAGGCATCTGAACAAGGATTCCATGGACAGAAGGATCGTCGTTGAAGCGTGAGACAGATTTCAGCACATGTTCTTCTGAGGAATCTTCAGCTAGACGAACTACGAATGTTTTGATTCCATTGAATCCACAAGGTACATGACAAACTTCGGGGTACTTTCCGTCCCCAACAAGGATCATTGCTAATCCAGGAACCGCACCTATTGATTCCTTCATTCTTAAAGCTTCGATCCTGATCTCACGCATAATCTTTGCTGCCACAGCATTTACATCCATTATCATCGCGGCATCAGCTGAATAGAAAAGGAAAATCTTATGAGATTACTCAAAAGGATAATTGATATTTGTGCTCAATTAGGTCAAATTAAAAGGTTTAGTCTATACAAGAGGAGCGAATGCAGCCAAGGCCGGACGCAGTGGTCCGTAAACAGAGTTGGCCCACGCACCGGCGGGGGAGTAAAGCACCGTTGGGGCGGTTCGAATGGATGAGACGCGACGTCGTGGAGGTGGAACAATCGGTAAACATCAACGATGCCATTTTTTATTAGGCAAGATCTCCAATAGTCTGCTCGGTCGTGGATTCCAACTTAGGGTTTTGACAAAAAAAAAAAAAGGATCAAGTTCTGAATTGTTTGATCCAAAAATAAAATAGAATTGTTTCCAGACAAATAATAAAACCAAAACAAAGAGAAAAAGCTATGAAGATCGGACAGAACCTGAAGAAGAAACTAGGGGACGCTCGAGCAAATTATCTTTTGATGTGGCAGATAACGAATCGGGGACCTACAAAGTACTAACTGGAAAAACACTATTGCTCTCGATCCGATACCATAATAAATTTGACATGAAATCGAACGACCATACCTTTCGTTAATGGTTAACCAAATTTGAGATCTCTTACTCGATGCAAAGACAAAAACAAAACGATAGTTAGCGAATCGATAACAACATCGAAAAGAATTTATTAAAATATTTGAATACTTGATAAGAAATCGAATGAACATATATATATATATATAACCTATTGTGAATGGTTAATTGAATTTGTTTTCTCTACCTCGGTGCAGTCAAAATCTCCCACAAATTTTTATAGAATGCAATGGATGCTTTTGAAATGTAATCTGATATTTGCGACTTGACTGAAAATAAAAGATAACTAACCTAGATGAATAGTAACTTTATATAGAACCCTCAAACTTAACCTAGATTAAAAACAAATATTGAACGGTGTCGTGTAGATTATTGAATCTATTTAAATTAATAGCAGGTCTGACTTTAATTAAAACATTGGGTTTTATACAATTAATATTTGTAAAAAGTTTCTACGAGTATGATATTAATTTTAAAATTTTGTTAATATTTGGGCAATCTATTGATTCCTTATTCATAGGAGATCATTGACAGATTCTCAAACAAACTAAAACCAAGTCAAACCCAACAATTCATGCAAAAAAGGGGAAAATTTATCTTCCCAACTTCATGAAAAGTCAGTGCTAGAGGATTGAGACGTTGAGCTTTTAAATCTTTTGTATTTATTTGATTCTCTGAAAGGAAAGTCTTAACTAACAAAATTCCAAACCAAATTTTCTTTTAAGGAATGTTTTAACTGATCTAATTATATATGGTGATACTGATACACCATTTTCTTACTTTCCATGAATAAGTGATTATGTTAATTTGTATATTCAAAAACATTCATGATTTTAAAAATTAACTTCATTATATATTAATATATATGATATTAAAATCAGTTTTTAACGATTATAAAAACTCAATTCACTTAAAATGATTTCGATTATTCGCCTTTTTCTGTCGTTTCATTTTTCATCTCACATGTTAATTAACCTCTCAGTGTTTTCTTTTTAAAAAAATGTTGATCTACAATCATCTAAATCTTCAACTAAAAAGAACCATGGTCCATATATAGTCGAAACGTTCAAAATAAATAATTCGACTAATTCATCCTTTTCGAGACGGTGAGCTGTTGAAGACTTTTCCATATGATCGGAGACGGTGATCGGAGATGACTCAATATAATCGAGCACAAGCTTCTCTAAATCTTCTTCTCCCAAATTTCCCATCTCAATTCAAATATTCTCTCACCTGTCTCTTCCTATTCTTCTTGCTTTTTTTTTTTTTTTGTGTGTGTAAAGTTTGAGAGCAAGAAATGACATACGATTGAGCTCTATGTATATAAATAAGTGTGTGACGTGTGTCACAATCTTATCCATTCTTATTTGCATTATTATATGAACTGTTTAATATTCGTTCTCTTTTTAACATGTTTGTTGTTAATGTTTTTTATTTTATTTAACGTGAGTTGAGTCGTGACTTTTTCCCTTTAAACTTCGAAATACAATGATTTTGCATACGCGACGGTAGAAAAAGTCGTTTCATGTCATTTTCCACTTGTCGTACATACCACATATTTGATGATTGATGTTACGTGGAAATTTTAGATAAAACTTCAATCTGAAGATAATTTTGGTAAGTCCTGATTTTTTATCTTGATTTTTTTTTATATAAAACCAAGACTTAAAAGCTTTTTAATAATTAAAAGCTTTGGTTTAAATCGTCGAAACTGATTTTTCATCTTAATGTAGTTAACATGAACGTAAACAGATTAGCATCATTATTTCTTTGTTTTAAAAGATGAAGGCTGAATTTTGAAAGGTAAATGATGACAAAAAAAGTACAAATTTGATTGGTCTTGGTGATATTCTTCTTAGCTATAGTTTTAGAAAATGGTACCGTAATGAGTTTAGTTAACATTGTCAATAAACTAGAATAAAATTAGAAATTTGTATTACAATGTCATGATACAATGGTTAAAGAGATTTATTTGGTAATAATTTAACTTACATTCAAATATTTATAGAATTAGGTTTTTTTTTTTTCAACAGCGTATGGTTTTTAATAGCTCCTAAACATCGTAGGAAGCAGGTTTCGAACCCCAAACCTGCATCTTAATATGATGAGTTTTTAGAATTAGGTTTATTTACCCCAAAAATCATATATTTTTGGAAAGTCTTAACAAATAGATGAATAGTACTTAGTAGTTTAACAAAAAAAAATCAAATTTAGGAGTTCACAAATCTAACATTAAATACTGAATGAAAACCAATAGATTTTCGCAGGCTATTAAAAATAGTTTTTCAATCTAACGAAGTTATGTTTACTTATCCAAACTGAAAGACATGCTTAATAAAAATGTTTGATTGGTTACGACTGTAATTGTAGGTTTAAACTTTCAGATTAAAGAACTTAATTTGTAGTTTAAACTGGTTTAAATGTGATTAGACGTTCAAATGTGGTAATTTATTTTTGTTAAAAAGTAAATCACACTAGCATAATATGTAATTGCTGAAATGAAGAAAGAATTAATTTGTTTTAGAATGTGTTGTTTAAGTAATAAAATGAAAGATCGTTGTTAAGTAATTTCTCTACTTCTAATGATTACACTTACAATATTTGGTTTTTTATTATGATATAATCGATTACGAGTCTAAATACAAGATATCCATATAGTTCAAGTATTAATTTGATCCCGATCCTCTGTCTTTGGTTATCACGATGCCAATAGAAAAGCCAAATACCAAAGCCTCACGAGATTAAAATATTATATCTTCAATACTTTGTCTGTGTCTATTCAATTATTAAAGCAGATAATACATACGTCAATAACGTCATAGCATATAACATTATGGTGATTCAAATGAGTTTACTTTCAATCGAACTCGTTGTCACATGTTTGGAAGCAAGATTATCTCGTAATCAATTTTGTCCGTTCAAGCCCATTGATGACTAATCCATATTATAACTTTTATAGATTTGTTTTATACGAAGATGCCACACGCATGTGTTATACATACTGATCAAGATGATAAAATGTTGTCATGACGATGAAATTTCTAAGATAATTAATAATCCTCTGACTGACGGTAGCTAATAATCCAATGATTTTAGAAAATATCGATTTGGATGCTATTTAGTCACTTGGAATTTAAAATTTTCATATGGGAATTGAGAATGTTTCTAAATGGCCTTATCACTTTATCTCTGTAGGTGCTGTTTCTAAGTGGTTTCACACTGATTGAATAAAATAGCAGGATTAAGGATCTAATTATGTAGAAAAATTATCTTGTTCTTCTTTATATTTTGATGTTACATTGTTCGAACATGAAGAGAAGCAAGCATCAAAAGCATGGATTTTCAAAATGTCGTTGAAGCATAGCTATAGGCAGGAACCTTAGCAAGCTTCTTCTCTTTCATCATATTCCTAACTCTGTCAACATCTTTCCACATCCCTCTGAGTGCATACACATTAGCCAAGACAACATAAACACCATCGTTCCACGGATCTAGCTCAACCATGTGTTGAGCCACCCACTCAGCCATCTCAACATCCCCATACTTCTCACACCCACCCATCAAGCAACCCCAAACAATCACGTTAGGTCTCATTGGCATCCCTTCCACCACTTTCTTGGCCTCCTCAAGCTGCCCGTCCCGGCTCAACAGATCAACTATGCATCCGTAGTGCGATAAGCCCGGTTCTAGTTCGAATTCTGACTTCATCATTGCGAAATAAGCTTTTCCTTCCTCCACAAGACCTCCATGGACGCAAGCACTGAGGACACCCACAAACGTGATCTTGTTAGGTCTGACACCGATATCTCTCATCTGACGGAAGCATTCCAAGGCCTCTAATGTATTCCCGTTAGCTGTGTAACTCGTGATCATGGAACTCCATGAGATAACGTTTCTGTGTGGCATTTCCTCGAACACTTGACTTGCTAAATCCATACGCCCGCATTTTCCATACATATCAATGAGCGAATTCATCATCATAATGTCAGATTTCTCTTCGGTTTTTGCTTGTAGAACGCATTTATGCAACTGAAAAGCTAAACTCAAGTCACCTAATCCTCCACAAGCTGAAGTCACACTCACCATAGTGAAATCATCCGGCTCAAATCCACTCCTTTTCATCTCCATAAACATTTCCACAGCCTCATGGGCTCGGCCCGCTTGATTCAACCCTCCGAAAATAGCGTTCCACGACCCCAGCTTTCTCTCAGGATTTTCATCGAACAGATTACGTGCATTCTCAAATTCCCCTGCTTTAAAATACAACGTTATAAACCCACTCTCACAGAACTCATCTCCGACGAACCCTAACCTCACGGCGACGGAATGAAGCTGCTTTCCCATCGGAAAGTCATGAATCTGAACGGCGGCTTTGATTACAATCGGAAGAGTGTATCGATCAGGCAAAACATTTGATCTCACCATACCGAGGTACACTTGAACTGCATCGAGAGGAGAATCATGTCGTATGTAGGATCGCATGATGTTGTTCCATAAGAAAGCAATCGGATATTGATCGAGGATGCGTGAACGGAAGATATCACCATGGATCCGACGGACACGAGCGAGACTAGTGCACTTTGATAACAGAGTAGCTAAGAGTTTGTTTCGATCTTGAGGCGAAAAAGACGTAACCGAGGAAGCTGAGACAGAGACGAAATGACTCAAACGGTGAAAAATTGTGAAGTGATTTGTTCTCATAGTACCATGAAGCTTGGAGATAAAGAGCAGAAGAAGAACAGACGTGTCTTTTTTTTGGTTTTAGTCCTCATCCAAAATATAACAAAACTCGTACAAATTTTAAAACTAAGATGTTAAGTAGACAAATTTATTACATTAAAAAAATAAAAGCTCAAATATCTGATATATGAAGTTGAAAGATTGTATTCGAGTAGTTCAGAGACTCACAAGTCACAACAACATAGATACTGACTGAATCAAAAGCAAACTGTTTCAACAGATCCAAAATAACAAGTTCTATATTGAATCAAAGCTTTCATTGTCATGATTTTTAACGGCCACTACGTTCGAAATTGATCTTGGTTCGACCAGAACCGCCGTAGTCATCCCTTGAAGAGCTACCACCACCGCCACTTGCTCTCATAGTTCCTCCAGACCCGATTTTGTCCAAAGGTTTCTTACCTTTCTTCAAATCAGAAACCCACCGGTCAAGACCAAAAGGATCTTGTTCCTCTTCCTTCTCAAACTCAACAGGTCGTTCTCTCTTGCTTCCCGCCCTCTCGGAAGCCCCGGTGAAAGCTTTGTCAGGTTTAAACCTCTCAGTGTTCTTGATTTTGTCGAGCTGTTCATCTGCGTTTCCATACATTTCTTCATCGTTATCCTTCTTTGGCTTGTACAGCGTTGAAAGAGTGGGTTGTGCAGTAAACAAGCCTTTGTCATATACGTTGTATTGGTCATCAGTAGCAAAACCAGAGTCCATTCCTTTCTCCTGGTTAAACAGTCGTTGATCATACATAACTTCACCGCCTTTCCCTCCAGTAGATGCCATTCCAAGAGCAACTTTCTCACTGATATCACGGTCTCTATCTCTTGTGATCTTGCTCTTCTTCCCCATGGCAGCATCTTTAGCTTCCAACCTTCTCTCCCTCTCTCTTTCCCTACGACGCTCTTCTCGGATCTTCTCTCTCTGAATCCGATCTTCCCTTTCCTCTCTAGTCTCTTTTGGCCCTTCCCTCTCTCTTTCCCTTTCTATCTCCCGGTCATAGTTGTCATAATCACCTCTTGGGTCAACACTTTCACTCCTACCCCTGTCAGATGAGACTGGCATACTCGCAGCAGCACCAGTTCTTTCAGAGCGAGCTTTTTGGGCAAGAGCCCTCAATTCCTGCTCTTTCCTTTCCTTCTCCTTCATCGCCATCTCTTTTTGCACCTTTGATCGCATTGAAACAGCCTCTCTAGCTTTCTGCTCGGCTACATAGAGCGCCTCTGATAACTTGGCAAAGTTATCATTGATCTGAACGTCCTGTAGGCCTCTTCCATCAGCAGCTAGACGTTTATCAAGAGGGATTGTATAACCTTTCGGATTCTTCCAATTGGAGATACAAGGAGGGATTTTCCAGTCTTGTTGGTCCTTGACGGTAACAGGCCTGGGCGGTGAATGCATGACCGGAACAGGCGGAGAACCAGAAGCCTTTGGAACTCTCTTATGCTTGAACTTTGGTGGATCAAGTGGATCAACAGGCATCTCCACCATCCTAATAATCCTCTCTTTAGCACCGGAATTAAACGCTGCAGATTGCTGGGATGGCTTATATTTAATGTACTTTGATTCACCCGATTGCCTTGCTACATTACTAGGCTGCGCTGCACTCAGTCTCACATTCACAATCTTCTCAATGGCAGCTTTCGTTTCCTCAGCAGTCTCCTGTATCTCCTTCTGCAATTCCTCCTCTTCATCCACCACCGTATCCAAGTCTCCCTCGTTTTTCAGAATCTTTGGAATAATATCCTTATGCTGAGAATAAACAATCTTTTTGGAGTTCTCATTCTGCCTCACAATGGCGTCAAAGACAACGTTTCCCTGAGCATCGACAGTAACAGGGAGAGTCTTGGCTCCAGGCTTATTGGATTTATTCCTACCCATACCAAGAGGATACTGAGCAAGATGAATCTCTGGGAAAGCACCCCCATCACCAAAATCCTCAGGATTCTTCGGACGAAAACCTTGACGTTTCAGGTAAGCAGGCACCGGTTTAAAGGTGATAGTGGAGGATTTTTCCGCCTCGGTTTCGGTGAAACGGTTTTTGAACCATGGATCATTAGAATGATCATAATGCGTGGTAGTGGTTGATCTGGCCGCAGGTAAAAGGTCTTTAAGAGACGTCATGGCTAAAAGATCAACTCTCGCAACCTGCAAACATGAACAGGAACAGTAACAAAAATCTTCAGAAGACACCTTCACCGTACCTTAGAACTACAAGCTTCTGATAGTAAAGCCACAGATCTCCGAAATTAGGGTTTCTAGCGATAAAACTCGAGGCAACAATTAGATCCCGACTAATTCCGATAAAATCCTGACAAATCTGGGTTGAATACAATTAGAACGTAAAACAAGATGGGATTAACAATCGTTGAACTTTGAGATCGATAAAAACCTAAAAAGAACAGTAGAAATTGGAAACACTAGGAGGAAAGCAAAAAAAAGCACTATTGTGTCTAAGGAGATAATCGAAGAAGCTTACCCAATCGAGCGATTTTGAGAGAGATGAAACGCTGTGCTATGCGGCCCAGAACTATGAAGAACAACGAACGGAGGAGGTGAAGCTCGTTTCTGGGAGAAAAAAAGATTTGGAAATGAGGCGTGAAGCCTTTTAGGGTTGATAAGGAAGAAAAGAAAAAAGAACCAATTGGTTTAATACGGAGGTCCAAGTCGGTAAAAAAAAACAAAAGATAACGTCGCCTGAGAGATTCGAACTCTCGCGGGGAAACCCCATGTACTTAGCAGGCACACGCCTTAACCACTCGGCCAAAGCGACCTTTGATTTGCATCTGACCAAGATTTATAAAGTTATAGCAAGTGGCTTTTTGAATTTACTTGTCTTCAGATTTCGACTTTTCTTAATGGAAAAACATATGTATATATATATATTTCGTTAAAAATATTGAAATCTTTTTTTTAGGATAAGATTCTAGTAACTTTATAGAACTGTCCTCAAATTTTCAAATGTACTTTTTCAATAACATAGCACAATCATATTTTCGTACGTAGCATAGAGTTAATTAATGTCACCATATAGGGTCTACAATCGTTAATCATTGACCAAAAAGAAAATATAAATTTTATCAAAAATCCAAATTATGATTTAACGTAAAGAGAATAATTGTTTTAGAAGACTCATCAAATCGAAGGTGAAATTTTTTTTGTAAGAATCTGTTGTTGGTAGTTCAATTGATGTACTATCCGGCCACCCAAATAATGAGAGTTAAGAAAGTTCCGAATTTGAGTATCGATGACAATATATATTTCTAGACAAAAAAAAAAAACTATGGGGCTCAACCTAGAATTTCTTGGCTTAAAAAAAAAAAAAAAAAGGATAAACTGCGGGGCTATCAAAACACATACAACTAATAAGTTTCATATATATCAACAAACTTTCTTCTCTTTGCTTTTCTTTTTAAATAATAGATTGACGGCTTTAGTTTGATATTTAATGAACCAAGTTATGTTTTTTTTAATCAATCAACAACCAATTTGTTTGATATAGGGTACACAAACAAAATGATATGAACTAAGCGATGTAAATAACGTCCATGAGATAATTAAATGTAGGGCGGGAAAGATTATTGAACATATATTTAGTAGGATAATCGGAAGATTCATGGTTTTGCTTCTTTTGACCTAACGGCATATGGTAGTTTGCAGTTTCGGTGGACAACTTAGTGTGCTTGTTAGTTGTGTTCAGCTTAGCTTAACGACAAACGGTCTTGACCGTTTGACTTTTAAGCTCTGTTTTAATTGCACCTCCTTGCATTACACAACTCGAAAGTTGGAGTATACTTGAGTAACATATGCATGCAATTTTCATTATTTTTCTGTTGAATTGTTTCAAGGATTAGATGAAATATTTGAGGGGTTTTAAGGTTTCGATTAGGTTAAACTACCGGCTGTTGCGATTTGGTTTTTAAAAAACGGGTTAATAAAGAAATAAGTGGTTTTCAACATAGGAATTTAATTAAGTGTTTTTAGTGGTACCTAATAAGAGTTTATGCTATCCTTTGTTTTTTTGGGCATGAATCATCTAATCATTTGTTTAGCGGGGTGATGTTGCGCTACTTTTTTTTGATAACGTGATGTTGCGATACTTATATTAGAATTTAGAAAGTTCTATATCTGATTTTATGCAATGTAAGTCATATATATATATATATATATGTGACAAAATAAATCATACATTACAGTATATATTAATATAAAATTGGATCCAGATATATAATTAACTTATTAAGAGAATCAGCTATATTTGAGAAAGAAAAAACAAATAAAGACCGTGCTCGTGGGTGGAACCTCCGTTGACCGCGGATCCCTATATAATGGCCTTTTCCTACGGAATACTTAAATGCATTACTAATTAAAATAACAATTAAATTTAGTTCAAATCAATGTACGATGATTATAATAAATGGGTTAATTTAATCACATTATGAGGCCGGTGTTGATTGATGTTTTCGTCGAGAAGACTTACGCAATACTTAGTGATATAACATTAAACAAAACAAATATTTAGAAAGGTATTAATTTCCCCATCGTGGATTTGCGTCTGAAAAAATGATTTGTTCAAACACAATTAGTCTATTTTAAAAATATATTAAAATTAATAAAGAAGGTTTTTAAATCTACATCGTTGGATTTGCATATGTGTTAGTGCATGTACATGTTAAATTAAGGGTCAAGTCATTAATTATGTCTGACTAATGCAAAAAGTCAAACAAGACTAATGATAAGAATGCTTAACTGCAAATGGTTTTGGTAAAACGATAATTTTTGTACTTCTCTTGTACAATTTTGTTTTTTGAGTTTTTTTTTAATCATCCATATACTATTTGAGAAAAATGAGTTTTTTTAAAGTGTATTTTCTATATGTTGCAGTGTAGTTGTAATTACAATTCATAGTAAACAATAATTCAAATTGAAAAAGTTGTTATATCAAGCTAACCAGGGAAATTTTGTGAATTCAATACGGAGGGTGGTAATAAATACCAAGTTGAAAAGATTCCATATATGCCAACTAACAAACCATCTGAGATTATATTTTTATTGCCCGCTACGTACCTTGATATAAATAGTTTGGTCTCTCGAATGCTCACCTAAGTATGGTCAATATTATGTAGTAAAATTGATTACCAATATATATTTTAAGAAAAAAAAAGAAGAAGAAGAAGTTATCGTCCAATCACATTGGCGTGTTCGTACAAAATATATAGAAGATCGGATCACAATAAAAACATTAGACATTATATGGTTTAATTGAGTATGTTAAACTCTGTTGTGAATCCAATAATTTAAATTAAACAAGAGGGATTGAATGTTAAAAAAAAAAACTAAGGAAAAAGGGGGCCAAAATTGGAAGACTCAAAAGGTTCACCCATCGAAATGCCATTTTCGTCGCTGTGGTAATAAAAGCTATAACAGTTATTAATATACCAAGGCGAACTAGGTGGATACGCCGAGTCAACGTACACAAACTCGCTCCACGACTCATCGTAACTCGTCTCTAGACTCGGTAACTCCACTATCTCGCTCAGTTCTTCCGCCGTCGACGCAGCTTCTTCGCTCGACGGTGACAGTGAAGACGACGTAGACGTCGAGTAGCTTGAGGAAGACAAATGCGTCTCCGGGACGACGCTGGTTGGATCGGAGACCACGGGAGCAGATGAAGAGGAGAAGTCCATGGCGGCGGCTACGGCGGCTGCGGCTTGAACGTCGCGGGGAGAGGAGGAAGCTGGACGGGGAAGGTAAGTGGCGAGCTCCGGGAAGTTGAGGACGGCGGAAGTTCCTTTAATGGTGAGAGCAGCTGCGTCGTGTGCACGCGCCGCCATCTCCGGTGTGGAGAAAGTGCCGAGCCAGATACGGCTCTTCTTGCGAGGCTCTCGGATCTCGGAGACCCATTTGCCCCACGTACGCATCCGGACGCCTCGGTAACCCGGGTCGGGTCTAACCCGTTTCTTGTTGTCGGTTCGATGGGACTCTTCTTGGTGATGATTATGATGGACCTCCTCCTCCTGCACCGGAGACGATTGTTTGACGGAGGTGATGGATGACTCGGTCATTGACACGTGGGTTTGACTCAGTGAGTGTGAGAAGAGTACGTACGTAGGGTTTATATAAAGACGAGAGAGAGACTGAGTTAAAGTATTGAATTGAAATGTTGTAGTTAGGGCCTGTATCGTTTGTGTATCTAGATGCAGATACAAAATATTGTTCGTTTATTTCAATTATAAGCGGTATCTAGATACTACATTTAGATACATTTACAAAGTGTATCTAAAAAATTCAGAAATTTCATATACCTTTGAAAGAGGTGTCTAGATACACCCTAAGTCCATTTTGAAAAAGTCTAAAATACTCCTGATTTTCTTTTCTCCTTCGCAAGAAGTCTAATGTACACCTAAGAAAATTATAAAATTTCTGGAAAACAGTAAAATTTATGAACACAGTAAAATTTTCGGAAAACCGTAAAATTTCCGAAAAACGTAACATTTTCAGAAAACCGTAAAATATTTGGAAAAACGTAAAATTTGTGAACAACGTAAAATTTACGAAAACCGTAAAATTTCTGAAAAACCGTAAAATTTTCGGAAAACCCGTAAAATTTCTAAAAAACAGTAAAATTTTTGGAAAACCGTAAAATTTTTAAAAATCCGTAAAATTTTCGGAACCGTAAAATTTCTGAAAACCGTAAAAAATTTGGAAAACTGTAAAATTTCCAGAAAACTGTAAAATTTCTGAAAACAGTATTATCCTTTTAGGTTCAACTTTGTTTTTAAATCCTAGCATAAAGATATGTTATTTTTGGTCATTAGATTATAAGTGCATCCAACTATTAATTCAAATTATACAAAAAAAAGTAAGTGCATCTAGATGCAATATTTAGATGCAGAAATGAAAAACAGAAAAGAACGACATCTGGATGCAATATCTAAATATGATATCTAGATGCAATATCTAGATATTCAAATTAACATGACCTTACTTAGAAAAGGACAGTCGATCGCTTACTTATGATGACAGGTATGTTCACATTATAAATTCACACGTCAGTATTATTAGAAAATGAAATGACCCATTTGTTTTCTTTTATTTAATGTCGATATTTGTTTGCATTCAGCAAGTAAATGGTTATTTATCTTTTCGTGATAACCTATGCATGGTCCATGGATGAACTTGATCAATTCAATTGGGTAATAATATTCCACTCGGAATTGACTAAGAACTTTTATCCTTTTTGTTTAAACTAACTAAGAACTTATGCAATAGAAAAGGGAGAATGGGAAGAAAAAAAACCCACAAATAGGCGTAACGTCCATGAGCTTTGATTGTTTCAAATTTTCTGTGGGCTAGTAATATTCCATTAGGAATTGACTACGAACTTTCTTCTAGTTTGCTAAAATTGACTAAGAACTTATATATGCAATAGTAAAGGGAGAATTGTAAGAAAATTAAAAATCACAAATATGCGTAAACTAAAAGATGAATTACTATAATTTCAAAATTATTACTTTAATACACGCGTGTGCATAATATGATTGAAACAATACGTGCATTTAAGTTACAATGATAATACAACGATGATAATACCAATACGTATTACTAGATTACAATTTTTTGTTGTAATATCTTGTTAGGTCCAGTTGATATACACTAATAGAATATTGTTTTCAGATAAAAAAAAATGTCTATAATTTGAAATAGTATTTACTTTTATATAGCAGAATGGAGAATGAAGTCATATATATTAATATTTTTATTTTGTCGTCTTCTATTATCTTTCGCAGGGAAAAGAAAAAAAATTATACAAGTAGAAATGAATGTCTTTCGGTGGAAGTCGAGTTTCCCAACTAGACCCAAGTTCGAATCAAGAAACTACGAACGATTACACATAATATAACATGCATGTATGGTCTTTTTCATTCATCATTGATGCTTAGTTGCATGCACCTTTCGTGTCCTATAATGACTTTATGATGTTTTGTTTTTGTTTGGGTTAAAAATGGCTTTATGATGTACGTAAAGATTACTAAAATAAATTTTTACTAAAAATGGCTTTATATTTTTGTTTCAGAAAATAATTCTAAAATTTTATCAACGACATAGTAAAATATAAATTCTCTAGTCTAGAAAGTCGGGTTTTTAAAAAAAAAAAAAAAAAAAAAACTTGATAAAAATGCAAATAAACAGATCATAGAGTATGATTTACTGTTCGGGTTAGAAATTATAAATCAAAATAAGGAAAGGAAGAGGAAAAGAGATAATTAAGGAGACCCACAAGGAGTGAAGGCTGTTTGCCCCATCTGAGCATGGCATTTCTGACAGTTGTCAACACCCTTCCCACATGCCTTCTTTTTAATCTCTCTAATTTTTAATTTTCTATCATCATTCCTCCATACATTCGCTATTTAATGTTCATTTACCACACTCATCTCATTATTCAACACATTTCACATTTTCTTTCTTTCTTTCTTTCTACTACCTCTTCATTTGGTAATCAGTTTCATAGCATCGTTGTATCGCATTATTAATCTAGCTACTATTTAATGATGTTGACGTTTAGTACCTGAGAGTATCACTTGAATTTAACTTTTTTTTTATATATTATTGCTAGAACTTAGCCATTCTATTTGTGAGTATCGTTTTAAGTTTAACCCTCACAAATTTATATTATTTTATATATTCAACGTAGAATTCGTTCCACCTCTACTAGCTAGGCGGCTAGAACTCTATCATTCGAGTGTATACATAAAATAATTTTTGTAGTGTATTCGTTAGAGATAAAATAAAAACTTTAATATATTTTTTTAATAGGTGTGAAAAAAACTGAAACATTAATAGTTAAAAATGAAAGAAAAGTATAAAGCATGATGTTTTCTTATCATCTATAGTATCTTAGACGAATATTTCTATTTATGTTTATTAGACTTTTAGTTTTCCTTTAATATGGTAAATGAGAGTATTCTCAAATTTGAAAAATATTTATGACTATTTAATGTAATTTTATTGGTTTAAGTGTTACATGTGGCCGGTGTAAACTAGTACTATTCCAAACTTTTGTAGTATTTCTAGGTAGTGTTCGCTTATAATCTAGTATGAACACTGATATTCAAAAACTAGCATTCATGGATTGTGTTGAGGGAGTTATTTAATCCTTACGCGACTAGCTATTTTATAAACTGGATTGTGTTGATGGTAGTATTATTGAATTGATAACAAACATATGGAAAAGAAACGCTGACTTAAGTAAAATATAAAATATCATACTACCAAAAGGATGTTAAAAAAATATATGATACCAAGAACATAAAATTGAAAATATGCAGTTATTTATATAATTATTATAAATAACAAGTTTTGACATCAAATTTATAATTTATTCGGACGGGAGATCAAAACGAGATTAATCACTCTCATGTGTCAGTGCTCAAATAAACATATTAGCAAGTCTATAAAATTTAATATATATATATATATAAATATACAATTTTCTCATGGATATAAATATCTTTTAATAATATAAGATATTCCTTTTTTGTTTTTGAAATTAATTATAAAATATGCCTTGAAAATAGAAACTATTAACATGGCGTGCCTCGTGCATAAGATTAGGGCTTCCATGCTACCATAAACTACGTAATGAATTCTTCTGTTTTGATTTCCATTATAAAATGAACTGCCATTATGAAAAAATCCAACAGCATCCATTCCTCGCACAAAATAGTTATGATATTTTTGGGTGAAGAATATATGAACGTGTGTGTGCGCGCGTGTGTATATCGTATATGCTATGCTATGAAACCGATCTGTCCGATTTATTTTTCTTCTAAATTTGTTTATTTTCTTTGGGCATAAATTGCAGGGAATCATAATATCTTTAATGTCTAATACTCTAATTAAAAATATAAACACATATATATGATCAACCCACTATATATATGATCAAAGTTTTGGATACACAATTTATCGGGTGCCAAGAATATGCAACTGTTTAGCAAACAAACTTGCAAAAAAGATTACCACCAAATTGTGATTTTGTATCTCACTTTTATGATGAACATTTTAAAATTTAAGTTTTGAACTTTAAAAATTAATATAGAATGGTTTAAGAAAAATTTATAAACAAACAACATAACTTTTTGGTACGAACTTTGAATTTTGCATTACTTTCTTTCCATTATCCTGTTTCTCAATTTTTATTTTTATTTTTATTGTTATTTTAAAGTTGTATAACACAAAAAGTATTACCATTCTAGTGGACGTGAAATTAATTATAATAGTTATATTTATTAGTAAATTTCAAATGATTTTTTATCGATTCGATGTTTGCTAGGCGGAGAAAAATAGAAAAATCCACACTAGACATCATGAAGCGGTGTTGAAGAAACACCGGTAATATTTGATAGACATCGCTTGGTAATGTTGAAGAAACACCGGTGTTGAAATACTATAATTACTACATGGAGAAACTAGAAGCAAAAATGTTGAACTATTTATTTCCTTTGTTACAAAAAGCAGAATCCTATTAGGTGAGGTGAGAGTACCATCTGTCCTATTACGCTTGGTCAAGATCACATTCACAAGAGAAGAAGCCATTTTCTTCCTCGAAAGTAAACAATGGGATTAAACGATGTAAATGGTAAAAGTAATACCCAACGCTCCACAATTTTTTATTTTTATTTTTAAAGCAAACAAACTGATTCTTTGATTCATACGGAAGGCGAAATACCTTGAATTTAACGCTCCACAAGTTCTAGAGTTTAGACTTCGGTCCTGGATTTCACATTATAAAACAGATAAAAAGTAGGGAACTAAAAAAGAATAAAATGTGTTATTTTTTACTTTGTTCAAAAAATTGTTGGTAGATGAGAACAATCAATAAGCTAGGACCATTTTGGGCCTACAAGAATATGAGGTTGGTTAATTATGGGCTTTAAAGAAATGGGTCCACTTAAATCCCTAAATTCTCAAACTTTCGCAAATTTGACCACACAACATCAACGTTCTTCTTGTTTTTTTTCCTTGAAGCAGCTCGATATTTCATTACATCATTTCGCTGTCCTATTACGCTTGCCACCACGATTGCTATAATTATTAATCGGCACCCACCTAACCAGTAACCACTACACAAACAATGTACGTACATTCATGATCATGCATTACACATGTACATAATTCATGTTTATGTTTGCACACTCATTGGATATTTTAAATTTCTCGATTAGTGAGTAACTAAGGAAAATCCCATCTATTTGCGAGCTTCAATTAATTGCTTGACCTCACAAATAAATTATCTAGTCGAAAGTTTTTTTTTGTAAGATACTCCTATATAAGAATGTTTAATTAATTTATTCAAAAGCCGTTACATGTTCTTGGAATAGTATATGTCATAAAAATAACTAATATTTTTACTTTTTATTGTACTAAGACATTTAATAATTGTCTTTCTAAAACTGTTTAATGTATTTTTGATGCCGTACTTGTAATGTATTGACTATCATAGCGTAATACTACTATTTTACTAATATGATAACATATTTATGCTGCTAAACTAACGAATTATATAGAATTTCTATTACAATATCCATCACTAAACCCAGATAAAAGAGCATGTTTGGAAGCCATCTTACAAATGTTCCTCTTCTCTTACTCTTTTTATTTCTGAAATAACAAACAAATTTTGGTTTTTACTAAAACACAAACAAAATTCGATCAATTATTCAAGATATAGCATAAAACAAATCTCATCGTCAATTTTTCAAGCCTTAAGATCCAAAACCGTCCCCAAGAAAATTCTATTTAAAAATTTTATTCACTTACCGATTGATCTTTTCAATCACAATCTTGGACATATTTCTTCCAAAGCCAATGCTGTCTCCACAGAAGATAAACCTCTTCAATCGGAACCTGCTTCGTCTCCGGTAACAGAAAGTAAACGAAACTCCCCATCCCGAATATAAGTCCGGCGAATAAAAGGAATATTCCGTACTTAAGATGGCACAATGACACGAGGAAACACTGCGCAATTAGAGCCGTGAAGAAAAGGTTTACGCACACCACAACGCTCTGACCGGCCGATCGAGTCTCTAAAGGGAAAAGCTCGCTTGGAACTAACCATCCCATTGGACCCCATGATCGACCGTACGCCAATACAAACAGACAGATAAGGACCACAAGAATCACACCGAGCGATTTCGGTAGCTCTTTGCCTTCCCCAAACTTCAGGGCTAGTGTTACTCCTACTATAACCTGCGAAAACATGAACATATTTTGGGTTTCAGCTGAAGTTACTTGTTTAGCAAGATAAAAATCCTAGCTTGTACCTGGAGTTAAAAAAAAACAGAGCACTCACCATGTAACAGAACATCTCGACGCTAGCTTCAAGAAGAAGAAACCTTCTTCCGAATTTATCAGCTGAATACATAGACATGATCGCCGCGACAACGAGAGCAGCATTTGTAATCGTGGACGAGATAAGCGACGCGGACCCACCAAACCCTAAGCTCTGAAACATAACCGGAGCATAAAACAAAATCGAATTCATTCCGGTTAGCTGCTGAAACGCAGGAAGCCCAATTGCTCCAATCAGTAGTTGCGGTCTGTTCCTACGAGCAAGAAGATTGCGAAACGGATTCTTCACGGCTTTAGCAGCTTCACTGGCTTCGACGAGATCCTGAAACTCAGCTTCTATATTGTTTGTGCCACGAACTTTGATCAGTACGGCTTTAGCCTTCTCGAGCTTCCCTTGCTCGACAAGACTGTTTGGTGTCTCAGGCAAAACGAGTCCGCCTAGGAACATAAGTATAGCTGGGACGGTGGCGAGACCGAGAGAGAGTCTCCATCCCCATGGATGGATTTGCTCTGTTTTGTAGTTTATCAAATTAGCCACTAAAATGCCGATGCAAGTTGTTAGCTGGAAAAGCTGATTCACGGTTCCTCGAATCTTCGCGGGAGCCATCTCTGAGAGGTATAGTGGAACCGCCTGTAAACGCAAACGCATAAATTAAACGCGAAACCGGACCAGGCACCCCAAAACTGTTTAGACATTAGAGTTAGTGTATTGCGTGTTTTGCCTGGTTTCCGAATCCAATGCCTATGCCGAGGAAGATTCGACCAAGGATTAGCATGAGAATGTTTTTGGCGGCGGCGTTGATGACTCCTCCAAGAAAGAAGCTGACGGAGCCAACGAGGATGCTTCCTCTCCTGCCGTAGATTCGGGTGACATAAGAAGCTCCGAAAGTTGAGATTAAACCGGCGAAGTAGAGAGAGGAAGTGAAGAGTGTGAGGATTTGATTGTCGTATTTGCAGTAATCTGTTTCGTTTAGATGCATTTGCTTTCTTTTGTAGATTCCTGGGAAGAACTCTTTCAAGAAATCGTCCATTGATGTAACACCACCTGTGTTTAACAAGGTTGAAGAAACAAAAATGAGCAAATGTGTCTTGCATAAGTTCCTTGAGTTACAAGAAACTAAAACTTAGAGCTAAAGCAGTCCACTTAAAACAAAACTGACGCTAACCCTTCTCAGGAACTTATAATGTCGGAAGCAGTTAAATTCGGAAAAAACAGGGGAAATTCTACAAAACTGAAGCTGGCCCTCGAGAGTTTCAGAATTTAACTATTTGTATACGATAAACTCAGATCGATCGAGAGAGCTAACCAGAGACTCCGAGATCATAGCCAAAGAGAGAGCCTCCCATGGATCCAACGATGCAAGCGAATATGAAGTAAGAAGTGATTCGATGCTCATAGAGATGAGCTCTCTTTAAGGCTCCTTCATCGGTAAGAGCTCCACCGGCCATGGCTTTAAAAGCTTGTAGACAGAAGGAGGAATCTTCTGATCTATGTCTTTGTGATAAAATTTGATCGAGTGTTGTGAACTAGTAGTGATCATTATAATCAAGATTTAGAGATAAATAAAGGTCAGATATTAGCAGTTACACTTTGACTATCTCTTTCCTTATCCCTTTTTCTAAGGAGATATATTTGACCTCATCTTTCTTGAATTAGTACAACGGTTAATTGGCAATGAATTTCTTCATAAGTTATGTTTTTTAAATAAAATTTTAGAATATGGTGTCTAAAAAAATAAAGAAATTTAGAATATTTTCTCCATAAATTATTTATCTTGTCTCCATAAAATATTTTATCCATAATTTAATGCTAGAAACCATTAATTATTTTCTCCATAAATGAGAATATACATTTCCATTCAATTGAATTGTATATTTAAAACCGTCTTACCTAAGTTGATCTGATGATCTACAGTTTTTGTAGAAGATATTGAGAAGGTGTATCCAAAGTTGAATCGAACTTGATGATGTTATTAGAGTGTGCCCAATGTCATTATTTGTGGCGATCTACATGAAAGAAAAATATCCATCGTAAGTATTACGTTTAATTACCACAAATACAAAGGATATACAGATGTTAAATGGATAAAAAGTTGGATTAAACCTATTGTGGATTCAGACATTGTGTTGTAATATTTTCGGTTGATGCTAAGTTGAAGTTGAGCCAAAAAAATCTCTGTTAAAAGGAGAAAAAATCTCAACAAAAACAATGTCACTACTTATTAGGAAATCATTTATCTCTCGTTTTTTTTTGTCATTCATTAAGATAATATTCCACAAAGCCTAATGACACAATCATCAATAAGCAGAATGAAACTCGATGTTTAAAAACCTGAAACACCCAAGCGTGGGCTCTTCCTTTGTTGGCTCTTGCTTTCACTTAAAAGCTTTTTAATGTATTAGTCTCCAATACTAAAACGTTTTCATCATCTTAGCTTTACTGTTTTTGTAGCTTACCTTCTACTTGTTATTGGTTTCACCATCCCCTACATTGCGTTAGCGTTGTTGTTAGGAGCTCATATATATATTTGACGCATTAATTAGGCTTAACATAAATAGGACATATGTTCTTATCGTATCAAATCTATCCTCTGCATTAAGCGGCCTTTGAGCGTCGCTTTTAAAGGGGAAGAAACAACCATAGATCCTACGAACCTATAAACTCAACCAATTAATACGATTTAGGGATGAAGAAGTTTTACATGTTACCTGATTTTTGTACGATTAATTTCTCCACCATGTATGAATGAGAGAGAGTAGAGAGAGTGAGTAGGAGAGAGCTATAGGGGAATAAGAAGAGAAAACAGATTTCTGAAACGGTTTTGCAACATGAAAAAGATCATGGCAGATATTTTAGGGATTTATAAACCGATTGCCTTTTTTTTTTTGGCTGTTCAAACAAAAAAAAAATTGTTCTATCCACCCAAAGATCTACGTAACTACTAGTCTACTACACACACCACACTCACGTAACTACTAGTCTACGTAACTACTAGTGGACAATTTTACTTTAATGTCACCACGATAAATTAATTTGAAATACAAGATGTGTATGCGAATTTTGTTGAACTATCAAATATTTGACAAGAAAATTGACAAATATTTGAATAATATTCTTGGCAACTCATGATAACACACTGATTAAATAATTCTTCATCTAGTTGCGAGATTAGAGATTGAGTTGTCATTGCAATTTTTATTAAGATCGATCATTTTCGATAAGATTTCCAAGAGAAATTTTTACAAGAAAACACGCCGTTTTCCGACGGACTAATCCGACGGTAACAACGATTAGCAATCTTCGGAAGGGATTAGCACCAGATCAATAAGTGATAAACGAGGAAAACAAGTATGAATTAAAGACTAGTTGTGCATTGAAGGAAAGCCTGATTGATAATAAAGACCTTTTAGATGGATACATACCAAACCAAACAATGCATTTGTAAGGTGAAATGTGGGAAATTAGAGAGAGAACTTTCTGATCAGTCAAACAAGACTTTCAAATCTTCAACTTTGTATAAGACAATTATGATCGATCGATCATTTTCGATAGTCTTACATGATAAGAAATTCTGATTGTTGAATTTTTCCTAGAAGATATTTTGCTAATAATGTTTATCAATTTAAGTGATCGGACGTCAAAGTTAAGGATACGACACGTCAGATAAATTAGAAAGAATAACACGTCAGCAAATTAGGGGTCATCCCTCTTGTCACAACCGCCAAAGCAAAAAAAAAAAAGAAAAAAGTCTGAAGTTTTCCCTTTTAGGCTCTCTTAATTAATTAAAAAAAAAGATAGAAACTTGAAGATAGCGAAGAAAAAAGTTAATCTCTGGCTCTTCGATTTTTGTAGGATTTCCTCGATTCGAGCTAGTTCAAAGACTCGAGGGTTTTGTTCTAGATAACGTAATTGGATACTCGCGTGAGTGCAATTTCTCTTTGTATCGTCTGTTGAATCTTCTTTTATGGGGTTGGTGATCTAGGGTTTTGCGAAATCGTTTTGTTTGCTGGGTGATTTTGCTTTTGATTTTTTTGTTTTTGTTTTTTTTTATAATTCATCTTTGATGTGATTGTTTCGGGAGCTTTTTTTGTTAATCGTCTTTTATGTGGTATAATCTTAGCTTGTTGTTTATTCAGTGGAAAAGATGAACCAGATTAGTAAACTCCTTTCTTGTAGATTAATTTGAGACCATTTGGGTTTTAAAGATTCAATTTTTATCACAACATAATCTAATTGCTGTTTTGTTACTCGTAATGCAGGTTTTTTTTATCTATCCTGAATCAGAAGGGTCACCAGTCCACTGCTGTTGTCAAAGCCTGAGAGAGGATCAGTATTTGATATCAGTGGGAAGAGAAAAATCAGTGATTTTGGTATCTATGAGCCGTGGATCAGTTGTTTGGGGGGTATCCTCTTGCTTGATGTGAAGATTGCTTCTTGTTTTTGCTGTTTCTAAATGGAGTGGAGGGGAATCCTCTGCTCGCTGCTTTTTATTATTTCTGTGGGAGAGTCGTCAAGTAGATTTGGGATAATGTGGCACTCTAACCTCGGTGTTGATTCTGGACAATACTTCACTTGGCCAATCTTAAGTGCCAGTGTATTCGTGGTTATTGCCATCATCCTCCCCATGTATCTTATCTTTGAGCACTTAGCTTCTTATAATCAACCAGAGGTTTGTTATCACTTCCTAAACACTCGGTTTTTTGCGTTTTTTTGCTCGTGATAATTGATACTGATTTCATCTTTATGACTCTTCACTGATATAAGTTGGATATTGCTGTAGTAGTTAAATCCATTAAATTGATAATATCACCATCATCAGTAACTAAGCGTAACGCTCCCTCTTGTAAATCACAGGAACAGAAGTTTCTTATTGGACTTATTCTGATGGTTCCTGTTTATGCCGTGGAATCGGTAGGTTTAATAAGTTACTATATATGTTAATCCTGTTTGTGTAGTGAAATTTCATATAAGATTCGTATTCAGATTTTGTTTTTTCTTTCTAATTCTGGGTTCCTTATATTGTCCGAGCAGTTTTTGTCTTTGGTGAATTCAGAAGCAGCTTTCAACTGCGAGGTGATTCGGGATTGTTATGAAGCCTTTGCACTCTATTGTTTCGAGAGATATTTGATAGCTTGCCTAGGTAATTCTTTTATAACCGTCAGAATCTGTATCCATAGCTTCCGAGTCCCTGAATATGATTTTTTGGGGTTCAAATTAGCAAGTGGTTGATTATGAAAGGCTTATCGCACATATGCTTGATTAACTTGAAAATATCTTTGGCATCTGTTGACATTTGATTATTTCTCAATTAATATTTACAAGTCATTTTTTCTCTATATCTGCAGATGGAGAAGAACGTACAATTGAATTCATGGAACAGCAGACAGTTATTACCCAGAGCACTCCTCTTCTGGAAGGCACATGTTCTTATGGAGTTGTGGAGCATCCCTTTCCAATGAACTGCTTCGTAAAAGATTGGAGTCTTGGTCCTGAGTTTTATCATGCTGTGAAAATTGGCATCGTTCAATATGTATGTGTTGTCATTAATTTCTCTGGACTATGGCCATGATGTTTTTTTTGTGCTTCAAATGACAAGAAATATTCTGCTACAGATGATTCTGAAAATGATTTGTGCTCTATTAGCAATGATCCTTGAAGCCTTTGGGGTTTATGGAGAAGGGAAGTTCGCATGGAATTATGGGTAATCTCTTGTTTCCTCCCTTCTCTTTGTTGATATGTATTTGTTCTTTGCTATATCTTGATTTTTATATGGTCATCGACAAAATATCTGATTTTGTAATAAATGTTGTCTAATTGCAGATATCCATATCTGGCTGTAGTGCTCAATTTCAGTCAAACATGGGCATTATATTGCCTTGTACAGTTCTATAATGTCATCAAAGATAAGCTAGCACCCATTAAACCACTGGCCAAGTTTCTAACATTTAAGTCTATTGTATTCCTCACCTGGTGGCAAGGTATTATTGTCGCATTCCTCTTCTCTATGGGACTCTTCAAAGGGTCTTTGGCTAAGGAACTGAAAACGCGAATACAAGACTACATCATCTGTATAGAAGTAAATTTCATAAAATTAGTTGTTCCTTTAAGTATCCACATTTAGATTGGTGTGAGTTATAAACTTTAAATGTAATGTTTTTACAGATGGGAATTGCTGCTGTGGTCCATCTCTATGTCTTCCCAGCAGCACCTTACAAGCGTGGAGAAAGATGTGTTCGTAATGTAGCAGTCATGTCAGATTATGCCTCTTTACATGTACCTCCTGATCCAGAAGAGGTTAAAGATAGTGAACGAACGACTAGAACGCGGTATGGTAGACATGACGAGATAGAGAAACGCTTGAATTTCCCACAAAGTGTTCGTGATGTTGTGCTTGGGAGTGGTGAAATCGTAAGCCGGTTTCTTCTATAACGAATCTAATTCTCTACTTCCAGTTTTATTTTGCTTTAGTTGTTGCTCATGACCAAAATTTTCAATTCTTTGGCTAGATTGTGGATGACATGAGGTTCACAGTTTCGCACGTGGTGGAACCGGTTGAAAGAGGGATAGCGAAAATAAACAGAACATTCCATCAGATATCTGAAAATGTGAAAAGATTTGAGCAGCAGAAGAAAACGACAAAGGATGATTCATATGTGATTCCACTGAATCCATGGACGAAAGAATTCTCAGAGGTTCACGAAAACATTCATGAAGGAGGAAGTGTAAGCGACAGCGGTTTAGGAAGCACAAAGCGACATCACCAGTCTAGAGTTTCAGGATTGTGGACTCGAATGCGAAGGTAAACAAATGGTGGTGCAAACAAAGCTGCAACAATTCTGAAGATGCCTTTTGTTTTTTTTTGGGAAGTCTCATCTTCGTCACCATCTAACAAAGAAGTTGAAGATTTTATGAGATGATGCTAATCTGCTTGGATTACACACAGGTAACAACAGATGCTACTAACTAGTTTACTCTACTCTTATACTTAGATTTGTATCTCGCATTGACAGATTGTTACACAAAAGTAAAATAAAAAGTTTGTCATGACTAAAAAAAATCTTTATGAAGCATCTTCTCAATTCTGAACTCTGCACAAGTCTCGAGTCCTTCCTAGTTCCTTGTCTGTTCAATTACCTTTAACAAAGCTAGTTAAAAGATTGTAAGAGTTCCTTCCTTATCGAGCCTGATTCGTAGAGTTACCTAAGCGGGCTTATTTTGTTTGGGCCCAAATCGGTACTGGGCCAAATATTTTTGAGGGGACCTATTAGTCTTAATGAGATCCTTAAACTGTGTTCAACGAGCGAAGAACAGAGCAAGGTTGTGTAAGATGAAACTAACGTGGAACAAGAACCCTAAGAAACGATCTCGCCTTGCCCTGTCGAACTTCGCCGATCTTCCTTTCGAGAAGGAGGAGGTTCCAGAGACCCAATCTCAGCGCCAATTTCGGGAAGACGATTTTGAGCGTGGACAAACTGACGATAGATTGGATTCGTCGGAGGTTGGAGGGAATCATTCAGGAAATCATGGGAACGTCGATCTCGAAGCGAAGAATCTTGCAGAATCGCTTAGAGCTCAAGGAGACAAACTCGCTGAGGTACCACCTACGAAAGCCCTCGTTTTTAAAACATACGAAATTTGTTTAGGATTGGCAAGTCCTTTACTTTGATTTGTCTGCTTGATTGTGAGGATCTTAAAAGCCTTTAAAAAAGAGTTCCGTAGACCACATATCATAACAGAAGAGACTGCTACTATGCGACTGAAAACTTTATCAAAGAAAAGGAAGAAAGACAAAAAGTCAGGAAAGCACAGTGTCAAAGAGTAGACCCAAAGGAATGACATTTATCTGGAAAATATGAGAGAGAGAACAGTATTGTTGAAAATATTACTCTGTTGTTAGTTGAGGGTAAAATGAGTGCAAGACAATACTCATAGATTTAGTTAAATGTGTCTGACACTTGGCATTTCGATCATGAAATAATAATATCAGACATAGGGTTGGTAAGTTTGTATCTTCCAGAACAGTTGAGACATTTTCTGTACAACATGTTAGTATTTGAAAGGCCTCAGGTTCATCATTCATGACATTTCTTGTAATGGTATACCTTTGTTTATGTACTTCTTCAGTGCAAAATTTTTCTAGCTGATCCTGTTTTCCCATCGTGATCTTGCTATTGAAGGAAGGAAAATACCAGGAGGCTCTAGGGAAATGGGAAGCTGCTCTTAATCTTGTTCCCGAAGATGCAGTCCTGCATGAACAGAAAGCACAGGCGTTACTTGAGCTTGGTGATGCATGGAAAGCAATCAAGGCTGCAACACGTAATGCGTGAAGCCTTTCTATATTGTTACTTTTGTTTATGTACAATTTAGAGTGTGATGATTATTCGTCAAGAACCCTCTTAACAGTTCCTATGGTTTTCATTCATCACAGGAGCTACTGGGATAGATCCATCGTGGGCTGAGGTACTCATATAAAATTTCTTTATAAGTTTCTCTATAAGCTATTGATTCTGCATATAAATATTTACGTTAAAAGCTTTCTTATAGGAATCTGATTCCTTATTTGGATGGCTAAACTTTTTCAAATTTGTTTTTTTCTTAGGCGTGGATTACTCTTGGAAGAGCACAACTAAATTTCGGTGAGCCGGACAGTGCTATCAGGAGTTTTGAAAGTGCATTATCGATCAATGTGAGTTCCACGAAAAATTGAAAATAAGTTATAATTTTATCAAATCTTCAATTTCTTTAGTCCCATAGCGATCTTAATTCGTGTTATTACCATTACACAGGCGGATTCCAGAGAGGCGAAAGACGATCTAAAAACAGCAAAACAACTAATAAAGAAGAGAGAACAGCTTCAGACTGGACAGGACACCGACACTAAACGTTTTGTGGTCAGCGACAAGAACATAGAGCCAAACTAATGAACCAGAGACTTGTATTGAGGTATAGAGAAGAACGTTGTAGAGTACAATATAATAATAACAACAAAGCAAGATCGTTCTTCATCAAGGCAAGGACTTAGCCATTTGTCTAAGAAGAAACTTTTGAATCTTTCCAGTAGAAGTCTTTGGAAGCTCTTCCAGGAAAACCACATTCCTTGGAACCATATACTTTGACAGCTTGGTTTTACAAAACTCCCTTATCTCTCTCTCAGTCACAGACCCGTCATGATACTTCAAGCTGACAAACGCACATGGAGTTTCTCCCCACATCTTGTCTGGCTTAGCCACCACGGCTGCTTCCTTAATCGCCGGGTTTGTGTACAGAACTGCCTCAACTTCCGTGCTGCTGATGTTCTCTCCTCCGCATATGACCAGATCTTTTGATCTATCTTTGACTTCCAAGTAACCGTCTGGGTGCATTACACCAATGTCTCCAGTGTAGAACCATCCGTCTCCTCTCATGTTCGCCGCGGTGCCTTCTGGGTCTTTGTAATAACCCAGCATGACCGAACCGCCTCTGAAGACAATCTCTCCTACGGTTACTCCATCATGCTTCACGCTTTTCCCGGTTATCGGGTCTCTAACGTCGACTTCCGCGAATACCGCAGTTCTAATTCCTTGCCTTGATTTCAGTTTTGCTCTCTCATATGGTTCTAGACAATCCCACTCGGGCTTCCAGGCGCACGAGACAACCAGACCGCCGGTTTCTGTCATCCCGTAACCGTGACCCACGTCGAAACCGAGCGCCTCAGCCTTGGAGATGACTGTAGCTGGTGGTGGAGCTCCAGCAGTCATAACCTTAACTGGGCTTTTAAGCAGTTTCTGGGCTGGGTAATTGGTCAACATGTTGAGAACCATCGGCGCAGCACACATGTGGGTCACTTGATACTTGTCGATTAAGTTGAAAATAGTCGGCGCGTCGATTCTTGTGACACAGATGTTTGTGGCCCCCACAGCTGCTGTAGCCCACGTGTAGCTCCACCCATTGGCGTGAAACATCGGTAGGGTCCATAGGTATACCGAACGGTTAGGCAAAGGCCAGTCAAGCAAAGAGTTAATAGTGCTCATGAAAACCGACCTGTGGCTATGCACCACTCCCTTAGGAGACGACGTAGTTCCTGAGGTGTAGTTAAGCACCATTGGTACCCACTCGTTTTTAGGACGTACCCACTTGAACCTCTGGTCTCCTCTCTCCATAAACCCTTCGTACGTGTCAAGAAAATCCACGTCAACCGATGAAGATGATGGCATGTCATTTCTGTCGTTGAGGATGACGAGGCGAGGTCTCTCATTCTTGGGCAAGAATGAGACAGCTTCGAGGACTAAAGAGCTCGAGTGATGGTCAACAAACATGAGCTTGGATTCGCAGTGATGCAGAATGACGGAAAGTGCGTGAGCGTCTAAACGCGGGTTGATGTTGTTGAGGACTGCGCCGGACATGGGAACAGCGAACTGAAGCTCGTAAATAGAGGGGACGTTGGGGCCAATAACAGAGACAACTTCGCCACGGTTGATTCCTAGGGAGGAGGAAGAGAGAGTTGATGCGATGCGGAGACATCGTGAGTGAGTCTCGGACCAAGTATGGACGGTCGTTGTGTGGAGGAGGGAAGGAGAGTCGCCGTAGACGGAGGCGGCTCGTTCTAAGAAGCCGAGAACAGTGAGAGGAGATGAGTTTGAAGGATGTGGGAGTAAAAGTTCCATAATTGAAACGTACAAGTCTTAACTATATGAGTGAGTGTGTGTTTGTTTATCTTTTAAAGTTATCTCTACTTTTTCATGGGGCATTGGTGAAATATATAATATGTTTTTTTGGGATTTGGTTAGGTAAAACAGAAATCATTATCTTGGGAGTATTTTATTTAGAGCTTAGCTAATACAAACATTATACTTTTAGCTTCTAGAGGTGGGATCGTGATTATTTTCTAGTGGTAGGCCGTGTTATTGATTGGGGTTGTATAATAATCTTGGGAAGCTTCATTGAAGAAAAATTCCTGTAGCAAGAAACAAAACCATGATAAATAATATAAGTTAAATTATCTTGCCTAACATGATAAACGAAATTATTTGATGCCTCAATTTGGTTTCTAATTAAGTATTTAGAGAGAACTATAAAACAAACCAGAATTAGATATAAATATAAAATATATAATTTTAATTAAACTTATTTTTTTTGCTGTAAAAATTAATTCAAAAATGAAATTTTGCTTTTTCAGCTTGCTTTGATTGGAAATGGCAGATCTTTTATAACATTTCCAGTTACCAAAGCTTTGAAGAAATAAAAATAAAACCAATCTTGGATTTTTTTTTGTTTACTAAGAATTTTAACAATGTTTCAAAGTTTTTCTTATCAAAATAGAGACCAAAATCTTAAGTAACATATTTTTGAAATTTCACAGTTTCTAAATAGTTTGAACCAAACCTGATTACGTCCATAAATCATGATATATTATGTGAGTATATATATATATATATATATATATATTTCGTAATGAAGTTTTTTGGCCTAGTAGCATTAGTTCAACCGATAGTAACGTTGTGAATTTTTTGAAAGAAAGCTTTCATTCGAATTTACCGTAGCCAAAAAAAAGAAGAAGATTATGTTACATACTCGAATTAAAAACCTTTAAATGAGCAAAATTCGTATAGGACGTTTGATTAAAGCTACTCATACTTTATTGGTACACTCAAAGGACGTTTGATTCGAGCTACTCATATATAATTGCTACGTTTACATATACACACTATTTTTATATATTTTTGATAAATAGACAATATTTTACTTTAGCTATCTTAATTAATTATTCCATTATTCCCTTATTCTTCTCAATAACTCGCCCTTTCAAAACAACTTATAATTCATAAGACTGATTTTGATGCTATGGCATGCCAATAAAAGAAAACTACATTTTATGGAGTTTAAATGATTTAATAGTATATTAAGTTTCAACTTTCAACACAATAATGTAAAAAAGGAGAGAAAAAGAAGCAAGTATTCGCGGGAAAACTGGTGGAATGAAAAGAGGAAACTTATGTGAATCTAATTGAATAAAATATCAGAAAAGATGGTGACATTTCCCAAACTTTTTATTTTTGTTTTGAATCTCTTAAAGAAACATTAAAGTTAGGAAACAGTATTACGAATACTGTTCCTAGATTTAAGGTGGTTTGGACTTTTGCGATGATATTATCTTTCTTCTTTGGTGACTCGAGTCTATTTCAACGAGAACCTTAGACCATTACCCTTGTGTAATTATATTTTTCTCCAACGACCATTGTTGTTGTATTTGATGTGATGATAGTCATGATACTCTTATTGTCTTTTTTCGAAAATGTACATTTGTCAGTAGAGTTTGGTGAGGCCATTTTTAATTTCGAGGAAGTATTGCAATATTTCTTCAATGCACATTTGCATACATACACATACACACACACATACATATATATATATATACAATAACAAAAATAAAAATAATTGAGACGATATAATTCATAGTATTCTCGAGTAGAAGGCTAGTGCATGTTAAAGTTAGTCTCACCCCTCCGTGATTCGAATTAAGGACATGATATGTCTAACTCTCTCCAAAAGGTTTTATGTACGTTTTAGTTCAGTTCTCTAGTTCTTCAGTTTTAGATATATAGGCTATATTGCAACCAATGTAAACTCGATTTGCATTGAGATCTTTAATAAATATACTTTAATATTTAAAAGCATTTAAACTTAGTTCTATTCTTTCGTTAAGAATTGGTTTATCTGAAATTCAACGGAATATGCATATGAGGAAGTAAATCCATTGGTAATTATAGGTACTTTCAGCATGTCGAATCAATTTTAATTTGTTGTTTCTTGGCATGCCCTACTTTGGAGTCCCATATTGAACATGGAGCATTCAAACCTCAGTGTCTAAGGACTAAGGTTGGTCGGCCTCAATGATAGTCATTAAGCTATTGACCTCCTACTGTGAAATCAGATCAATGTTTATTTTTAGCTATTTCTTAAGTATTTCTAATCATATTAAAAAGGCTATGTAGTACGTACACATTTAAGTAGTATAATCATGCGCTAAAAACTGCTTGTCAAAAATGCAAATTTTGTAGTTTGGATTACACGATGACGCATCCTCTCTTTGGCCAAAAATCAGTTCATTATAAAGTTGATTAGAGTGCAAAATCAGCAGATCACAATGCACTGTTGATTAAGAGAATTCAATCTTAGAAGGGTTATCATCAGAATCCTGTGTTGCTTTGAAAAGTTAGCAAAATCTGCAAATTTCCAATCGAACACAACTTTGTAGAGAAGAATCAATATTAAAGTTTTGATAGTTAGGAAGATGAACAAATTAAAAAATCTTTCGAGACAAGAAGCTGTATTGCTTGTCTGTTTTCTAATCCAATCCTTCATTTGATGGATTGGAATGTCATCTGTTCTTCATCTTTCAGAGTGTCAGCTGCGTTTAGAAGCATGTCCATTCCTCCTACGCTTTTATCCAATTCTACATTGCCTTTACTTCGCGGTTTGCTCTCGAGATTCCCGGTTTTTCTTCCTTTATGTTTCTGCAGCGTCTCCATCTTCTTCTCAAAAGTCTTTCGCGCTTTGCGGACTTTAAGAATTGCAGCTTTACATGTTGTGCAAAACCATTCTCCATTTGGAACCGATTCACATGGAGGTCTCATGCAATAAATGTGATATGCATCATCACACCCATCACATAAAACGATTTTATCATCATCCTTGTCAGTTAGGCAATTTCTGCATAAGCACGACGAGCAATACCAACGAACACCGTGTAGTTTTATTTGCCTTGAAGTCAAGCACCTAATGTGGTAATACTTGTGTGGGCAAAAAGGGTGATCACATGTTATGTACTTTCCACCACTCTCCACTTTTGTTCCACAGGTCCTACAGAGTTCAGAATCTATATTCATCTCTAAGTGGTGAACTCCATGATTCATGTTACAGCTTGAATTCTCCTCAGATTCGTTTGTATCTTCTTTGCATTCTGTACTCATATCAACACATCTGTTATCCGTCTTCATCATCCCTTGGGTTTTCATCCTTTCACACACTACACAATTCTCGTGAGGTGATCCAATTCCCTTAGATGTGCAGTTTAGACAATACCAACTGTGTGTCGGCATCCCTTTCCCACCAGGATGTGCACATGAGACATGGTACATATCTTCACAATGATCACATGCTAAACAATCTCTTGGCGCTGCCTTCTCTCCACATAGCTTGCAAATGTCATAAACGCTGTCATTTCTGATGTTCTCTGCATTGGGATGAGGCTTCGATTCCGCAGTGTAGAACTGCTTCAACTTCCAGATTTTTGAGAAAAAAAAAGGATATTAGGGGATATATGGAAAAAGTTATAATAAGATAGCACCTTGAACAAGATCATTTATGCCTGACCCTCACCTGTTCGTTATACGAGGTTCTTGAAAGCTCTAAGAGACTATTAGCAAGAACAGCCATATCATTACCAACATCCTGTATTTTTTGCCAGACCTGAAACCAGTAGTTAGGTTTAGTTCTATGTCTACTTTCACTCTAAAGCATAGTGTGTTCGGGAAAACACAACCACGTTCCGTCAAGTAGTTTGAGTTCAGCTTTTGAATCATGACATCAGACAATACTTTTCACAATGAGAAGGAAAATAAAGACATGATAATCTATTATTATGCATAGTTATCTTAGACTAAGCATAATTCCCATTAATTACCTCTTGGAGATCCGTTGAAAAGAGCACAGGTGAACCTTCATAAACACCTTCTTTCATCCTGGCATCTATCAGAGTTCTGCTTGTAAGATCTTCAATCTTGACCCCTTGAAGATTTTCGGAAAGCAACTTACTTAGGGATGCAAACTCCTTTGAAGCTAAAACATGAGACAGAACATGCTGGCAACCGGCTGTCGCAGTCTCATACTTGGATTCACTTGATGGTTTATCTGGATTGGAAAGCTTTGGGAGTCCACCAGCAAGATGAGTTCCTATGCTGAACCTTTGATTATATAATTCACAAGAGATAGACTCCTGTGCAAAAGAAATTTAATGAAGATATTATATCCAAAACAAGGAAGAGCTAACATGTTTAGGAGCATATCCTTAAAGGTGAATCAGGGCCAAGTTGATCACACACATATATAGACCAATTTCAAGAATGAATACAGAATGCAGCAAACACTTATCAGTTTTTTAATAAGTGAAGTGTAAACAGCCAGCACAAATGGGATTTTCTACTATTTGCAAAGCATTTCTTGAGACCTAGCTATCACAAAATAGACACCAATGTAGCCAGCACAACAAGAGGAAACAGTCAGATAATCGCAAATTTACTTGAATGGCCATACGAATATAAATAGGAATGACCCTTATCTTTAGCTCCCTCAACAATATTCAGTATTGAAGCACCTAATTAACCATCACTAGATTGATACAGATCCTAAAATACATTGCTTTGACAAGGCTCCTATTTTTATAATACAGCTGAAAGATTAAACCAAATTCACAAAACATATAACAAATGAGGTGTGAGAAAGTTGCAAAATGTTAGCAACTACATATACTCCAGCAATTTAAAATCAATCACAACCAAGAGATATCATAATAGAAAAGGCCATGAAAAGTACCCGGCTTCCTGAGTGACTAACAACTTCCATGGAAATTCTCTCATTTTCCGAACATTTATTCCCAGAATTAGACCTCCCAAGTTTTCTCCGCTTATATGTTTGTATCTTCTTGCTATCTCTGGAACTTGCATTGGCAGAATTAGCCATAGCACTACTACCTCCTGCACTCCAATTAATCAGCGCTTCACTTTCCACCAAACAATCTCGCTGATTACTCTCTGTACATTTACCATTGCTTGTCGCCTCCTCCATGAACATCTTAAACGAATTTTTTTATCCTCACACTCTGGAGCTAGGGTTTCACCCTTCCATCCTAAAACAGAGAAAACAGACAAAGGACACTTGAATCCTTACATAAGCCACAAAGGAAATATCATATGGAAATGTTGTCCATTGGTAACAAACTATTAAAAACGCCTTCGATTTGTCACCAAATAAACCATCTAGGAATAAGAAAAACATGTCATTCTCAAATGCTTTGCCAACAAAAAGCGATGAAATTGAAGGATTCTCCAACATAATATTCCCAGAAAATATCAGAAAAACAACGAATTTCAAGACAAAGAAACTTCAATGGAGCTTTATGTAAACACTACAAGACGGAACAAAGCTAAATCCAAAATCAAAGCTCTAGCGAAAAGCGAGAAAGAAAACGACAAGAGGAAAAAAAGAGTAAAACCGTACCAGAGTGAAGAAGAAATCTGCGTCCGGAAAAGACGAAGAGCAAACCCTAGAAATTGGAGAAGAGGGTTGATTTACAGGTCTCGAAGATTTAGACTCGCCGGTGGCTTCTGCAAATCCCCCGGCTTCTCTTATCTTTGAATCATTTTTAATTTTAAACTTCCGCGTCCCTTAACCGGTATTTTTTCAACTTGGATCTGACACCGGTCAAATCCGGTAATCAGTGACGTGAAACCGACACGTGGAAGTAACAAAACCGCGCCGGAGACTCACGGTAACGGAGTCCACAGTAACAGATTCGCGGCTTTAGTAAAGATCGATCAAGGAGTATCTCTACCGTCGGATCTCAACTTAACAATCCAACGGTTATAACTGAAAGACACCAAAACAAAGGCCTTAACTTATTACATGTCTCTGACTCTCACTCTCTAATACTATGCTTTCTGGCTTAGAGTGTGTTCAATACACTTCTCTCTGTTTCTTTGTCTGAGGAAATGAATCTATTGTTTCTTGAGTGTTAAAATGGCTCAAGTGTATATTAACACTCTTCATTCTACAACAATCAAATCAACAAACAAATAAACAACATACAATTATCAATTTATCACTCAGGACTGTCGCTTTGAGCAGACTTATCATCACATTCGATTTTTTTTATCTTTTCTTTTTCTTTTCTCACATCCGTTTATCGCAGATGAGAATCCTAACGCTTGCATGGGGTCCTTCCCCGGTATCATGAACCCCAGCTGTCCAACCGATGGCTTTAGCCAGTTGTTGAAGTTGATCCATCAAAGACAGTGAATCCCTTATGTAAACCCGTCCTCCCGGTCTTAACATCCGGTCTATTTCCAACATAATGTTTGTAATGTTGCACCTATGATCCACAAGAAACCCAGTTAATTAGCCCGATCAAGTTCCTGACCTTTATATCTGAATTCAGCACAAGAAAAAAAACGAAGCGTAAATCTTTTTACCTCTTCTTCTCAACAGAGAAGAGAAATGCAGCATGTATCAGGTCATAGGTTCTTGGGTAGGTGTCAAATGGCTCACACCTAGAGAACAAGTGCACAAAGACTTAGATGTTATCTTGTGTAAGTTATGTGGGGTTAGAAGCAAAAGAGCAGATGGTTATATATCGGTTTGTACCAGTCATGCATAGTTCCAACAAGCCCACGGTCATAAATAACTGGCAAGGTGTTGAATCCACTAACAGGAACAACGTTCATTACCCAACAGTCAAGTCCGAGATCGTTTAATGCTGCCGCAAACCTACCAAAATCAAGAAATACTAGATCAGAAAAACTTCGAGATGACAGAAAAAGAAAAAGTGTGGTTGATGGTTACCCTCCAAAACCAGCTTTCATGTCCAGAACATTCCTCAGCTTGAACTCCTTCCAGCGGAAAACCCGCACATAACTCTCTACTACTTCTAACCAAAATCTTGACTCTGCCTTCATAATTTCCTTTCGGGATATATAGGCATCCATTTGAATGCTCTGTAGCCTCTCTGGCGGATCATGAAGACGTGCAGGCCATGTGGAGACATTAGCCCCATAACCATTATCAGGTAATCGGGAGATGCACGGTTTCATATTCACATACCTGGAACAGGAAACCATAACCATAAAGTTACAGATTTAATGAAAGTTTCAATTGATAAGCTGAGAATTTGGTGGTTCTATCACAGATGTCTATGCAAGAAGGCCGAAAACAAAAATTAAACTTTAAGATGCATATATGTACCAAACATCGTCAGGATCATCATCAGGTCTGCACAAAGGAGGCTTTGTTCCAGCTTCACGATTGACATAGCAGCTGTTGTTTAGAGGCTTCCTCCACACCGCAATATATCCCTCTTTCTTGATAAGCTCCCAGCAGATTCGGTTCGTAAGGTCTAACATTTCTGAAAAAGATAATCGAAGAGCAGAAGCAACACCCAATTTTAGTTATAAACTCCATAGCAGAGAAATTACTTGGTCGAATTATATATAGACCTTTCCACTGCTCTTGCAAGTTATCCTCATGTTTGTAAACGGGTTGTGCAGCCCAAACAAAGTACCCTCCTGCTCTAAGCATTCTATTAACTTCAAGAAGAAGTATCCCATCTTTGTAATTCATGCAAATAAAAAGCTTTCGTCAGTTTCTATGGTAAATCTCAAATAACATTAAAGGAGAAGCGAAAACCGAGTAATATGAGAAGAGAAATTAACCATCGCGGGTCCAATTAATTCTGCATCTGGAACAATGAATCATCTCAAAAGATTGGCTTGGATACAACAATCTCCGTGTGGCAAAGACAGCAACCATTGCAGGCACGCCGCGCTCCAATGCAAACTGTATCTGATTCTCATGGACATCTTTTGGTGCTACAGACAAGGTTGTAGTGTTCCGCTGCATCAAAAAGGCACCAAAGCTCGCCACACCACAGCCAATATCCAAGGCAACACGAGTGCGTATTCCAAATGTAATACCAGGAACCATCTGCAAATTTCAATCTAAGAGAATATAAGATCAACACAAAAAGCAGATGAGCCAAATAACTAAAAAAAAAAAAACAGATTAGAGGAATAAAAAAAACAAACCTTGGAGATCTGGTCTAAATACTGATCAGCTCCATGGATGAATTGAGTTCCACCTCCAGGGAAAACAAACTTGTCTTTGTCTCTTCTTATCCAATTTTGACCTCCTTTATCTTCCACTAATCGTGTATGAGGCACGTTACTGAACCATATCTGCAAGCACAAATGCACCAGACAATCAAGTTAGTGATTTTACACTGAAGGCTTAGATAAAGGTAAGGACTTGATCACACTATGTTGACCTTGTCTCTGCTTTGTGGCCATGGGATTGGTTTCTTGTAGCCATCTGGAGGTGGAATCAAGCAATCAAGGCTCTGCTTAGGACAATGTCTTTCGTAATTTTCTCCTCGATCACTACTGTTCAATCTCTTGATCTCTTCTTCGTTGTCTAAGCAAGGAATGTAATCTGTCTTCGTCTTATCACAAAAATTGAATTTCTCAATCCGGAATCCGACTTCTGAATCATTATTTACCGACGCTTCTTTATCCCCGGCCGACGAATTTCCGGTAGCTGATTTAAGCTCGTCGACGGAATCAGGATCGAA